>WBNH01010086.1:109335-129704 GCA_013401255.1 Urocolius indicus
AATTGGCTCAGCCCCAGATGTGGGTCTGGCTCAGAGCTGGGGAGAGTTGCAAACAACTTCTTACAGGCGCCATCTTTACAGCCCCTTCCCCTTTACCAGAAAAGGCTGTCATGTCAAAGCATGACAGAGGTTCCAATGAAACATAAGGAAAAATTTCTTCACTGTGAGGGTGACGGAGCACTGGAACAGGCTGCCCAGGGAGAATGTGGAGTCTCCTTCTCTGGGGACATTCACAACCCACCTGGACACATTCCTGTGTGACCTACTCTAGGAGTTCCTGCTCTGGCAGGAGAGTTGGACTAGATGATCTTTTGAGGTCCCTTCTAACCCTTAACATTCTGTGGTTCTGTGACTTTCAGGTTCTATCCTTTGTTAAGTATAAAGAGCAATATTTTTTCTCTCATTTAATACATGTGTTATGTGGTAAACAAATAATTACAAACTTCCCTCTCTAGGTTGATATTGACCATTTAGTCGTATCACATAGCTGTACAGATCTCTTAAACTTTCCACAGCTCATCCAGAATTATTTCTGCACACAGGGCTTGTGTCACAATTCTAAAGAACATTGCACATTCAACTAATAACCTAGAATATTCTGTTCTCCTTTAGTTAGCCACTCCATTGTCTCCCAAAATATTTTAATACCTGTAACTATGGAAACTAATGTCCCACTTAAAAGCACTTTGTTGATCATAAAGACCTTGTCACATGATGACTCATATCAAGCTACGTTGGCAAATCTGAATGCTGGCTTTTTTATTCCACGTTTTGCTAGTGAAAGAAGCTACAGGGGGAAAAAACTAATGCTTCTCTCAATATAACCACAACTACATTAAGACATTTAGTTGCCTTGGCCAAAGATCACACCTCATCACTTGTCTGTTTCTAATAGCTGTACAGGTAGGAGGTTGCAACGCAGGCATATGCATAAACAGGTAAAGGACAGATGTTTTACTAAAAGACCAAATGTTAAGACAGTAAACATCCTTAGTTCCCATGAATAAAGAGATTTGGCCAATTCATATAACGGATCTCTGGTTCAGCAAAGTGTGTAAGTATGTACATAACTCTGAGCATGTTGCTAAATCCACTGAAAACTGTGTTAAATATGTACTTAAATACATTATTATAGGAAAATTGGATTACTCTCATAATTAAGGGCTTTGTTGTATCAGAACTTTTGGCCACCACAGAATTCTCAGTTTCATCTATTGCATATCTGTGTCCAACATTAAAATTGTCTGGCAAAACATTCACACAGGTTACACAGCATACCAAAACTTCAGCTGCACCCAGAGGGTAGGCTACACTAATTTTGTTACAAAGGGCATTCCTTGAATTTCTTCCAAAGGTTTTATCACAATAGCTAGTGATCCCAATGCCAGGAAATTAAAACCTATAAATTTCCTATTTGTATCCTGTTAGATACAAACCCCTCGAACTCCCCTCGAACTAATTAGTTTATCCATATGCAAATGTTACAATTAGGGAGGATGGCTTTGAAAAGTTAATAGCTTAATTGGTGTATCAGAAGGCTAACATCATCTCCTGCTGGTTTTATCAAAAATGCCTTTCAGAGATATTTTTATTATTACCAGACTGATAGACAAACTTTATCCTCTGAGCTCATATGAAAGTTTAAGAAGGGAGAAGCAGAGGAGTATCATTATATTTGATTTATACACAGGAGGAATCCAGGACTATGGCATGTCTCCCTTTGAAATAAATTGTATTTGCTCTTTTTCCCCCTTTTGGCATTTCCAGGTGCCTGGCTGTTTTTAACGTCTTCTTCAGCCTCAATTAATTTGTTGAAACAGAACTCCGTCATATATTCAGTGAGTCACAAATGAAAAACAAAAGTAATCCCTCAGTACGATAAATGTATTTCAGCTGGAGAACAGGAAAAATGTATTGGTTTTTAAATTTAAGGGTGATACATTTTAACAATTTTTTTTCCCAAGATTCTTTTGTTTTGAAACTGTCAGAGAATTTTCACTGAATGTTTTGTAAGCAAAACAGCTCTCCTAAGGCTATAAAAACAGTACTTTGGAAAAGAGCTACTTTCCTAATGATGATTAAAAGAATCTGTGAACTCAGGGGAAACGTTACTCCAGATCAAGCTCTCAGGCCACATTTTCACCTGAGGAGCTGTAAGCTATTTGTTATGCTGATTGCCTGAACCACCTTCCCACCAGGAGAGACATGGGAGGTCAGGCAGAAGTGGCATTATCTTTTTATGGGGGTAAATACAGGGCTCAGGTATATGAGCATTTATTGTACCTTTTGGGGTTTTTTTTCCCCTGTTCATATTAATCCCTTGCAGTACCACAAAAAAACTGTGTCCCACTGTGGTATTTTAATTGATATTTATTGTGCTCTTAGAATGACAAGCATGTGAATTGCACCTATAGCCAAGAGCACTGCATCCCCTTGCAAACCTGGGGCAGAACTTTCTAGACCAAGGAGAGTCAATGACAAAATATACTTAAGAATTGTCTCAAGTAATTACTCAAGAAATTGTCTAAGGACAATTTTGAGGAACTCCTGCTCTGCAAATGGGTCAGCTGAGGCTGGGCCTTCACACATAGCACAGTCCCTCTGAAGGGCCACGGCTGCATGATTATTTGGTCAAGGCTTTGATTAGCTTAAATGTAAGTGTTGTTCAAGCAATATTTTAAGGTCAGGTCTTAGAAATGAATTTAATTAGTAGTGCCTTACTGAGTAGCCCAAGATGGTTTAATGATTTATATTCTAGACTTGAGCTGCTAGGATGCTGACATGAGTCTTTCTCTTTTTTTTCCCCCTCTTTCTACTATCTCTTGTCATCATTTGCAGATTTTTTTAGACTATTATCCATAGGTAACAGTAAACTTGTCTGCTTCATAATCTTTCTTCTGTTTAATTCACTTTGAATACTAAGTCTTATTATTCATTTCATTCCTCAGTACATTCCACATATTCAGCTGCTCCAGCTCTTTCTAGAGTGGTTCTCTCTTGCAGCAGTGCACCAGTCCACTTTCTATTCTTTTTTATCTTAATCTATGAAAAAAATCAAACCACATGGTTCTTTGGGAAATTAGTAATTTCTTTAAGTTCTCAATACAATTCAACAGATCTTTAAGGGATCACTGAATGCATCTGACACACTAAGTGAAGTCACATGGTCACTGGTAATGTATACTGTGTGAAAGGACAAGATCTCACATTGTACACCTTCTGTAGCATTGGCAAGATAAAGTTCTGCAAATCAGTGAATTTTAATAATAACATATTAGTATATGTCTTTATAGTATTTTATTATAAAATAAAGGGTAGATTTTCATGACAGTACCTTCAACAAGGCTTGACCATTGCAAGATTCAACAGAATAGATTTTTAAATTACATCATATTATTTTGTGTATTTCACAAGAATATCACAAACTTATTAAGAAATTTCCCATTACTCTAGGTGCCCTCTTGTCAATCTCTTGAGTGTGTAGTTAGTATTGCATAACACACCTATTCTAGCTGGAGCTCCTGATGTAACTATCTCTCCTTGAACAGTCTAGCTCTTACACCTCAGCTTCTGTGTGTCATATACACATATTTACTTTTTTCACTTGCTAAAGAGCTTTTGTCAGAAGTCTTTTGCTCAAATACAGTCAAATTTACACTCTTGGTACTGCTGACTTGGTCAGTGCCAAAGTTTAGAAGAGATGTGAATTCTCATCTCCTTGGAAGAAATTAATCTCACGTAACCTTAGGGGCAAAATGCAGTGTCAAGTACAGATAGTTGCCTTCAGATGTCTACAGCTTTGGAGTCTACGTGTAAGCTTCAACTACCATCAATATGAACATCTACACTTGATTAGACAGATAAATCACTTTCCAGACTCCATTGACTATATTGACTAGAGATGCAGAACAACTGCCTAAACATATGTCCCTAGCACTATTTAACCCTCCATAGAGGCTTTCAAATATCTATACACACCTACCAGCTATGACACAAGATCTATGGGAGACATCTGTCATTGTGGAGTAAAATACAGAAGCCACATGATGCATTTAGCGTGTTTTGACAGACATTATATGCCTATGTGCAGACAATGGAATCAAAACTTCCATTGACTATACACACCGGAGAATTTTGAAAAGTGTATATCCCCACATGTGAGACGTATACATTTAAGTCTCTTATTCTGAATGTCAACTAAGCTAGAGTTTTTGTCTCCAATGCTGAATGAGATATCCAGAACTGATAAAGACTAAAGAGTTAATATGCATCTCTTCCTGCTCCCCTCTCCTTTAACTCCACTGTTAGAATGGTCCTCCACCAGTCAGGAGAGTAGGGCCAGGGAAGGCACTAGTGTACCGGGTACACAGATGGCAAAGGCCATGGCCATCCTTTATCGCAACTAGGAGCTGAGCTTTTCTGCCAGCCTTCAGAGAAGATGGCATGTTGAAGTGCAACTAATTTCAATGTTACACATTCTCTTTGAAAATTCTTACAATATGTATAGAGAAAAATCTGGAAGAATGACTAGACTAGCATTGGACTGTGTGCATGCACTGCTGCTTCTCCTTCCAAAGCTTCCTTGCGAACCTTATTATAGCCTCTAAAAATCTCAAGTTTGCCTCCTTTAGATTTTTTAAGACTTATTATCAATTACTTCTTACACAATAATATTAACTATAGGGAGAAGGGACTGGAATCTTTTCTCTATTCAGGTACCAACGCTTTTACTGCAGTCCAAATAATTTTATCTCTGTATTATCCTTGTCTCCACTCAGAAACAGTCTCAAATAACTTGAATTCTTCTGAAAAAGTTGCTCACTTTTGAACTGAATCCTACTCTTTATATAAAATATATCTGAAACACTGATTAATCCCCACCTCTTAATAACATCTCCAACATCTTTCCCACAGACAAATCACAACCCAGTGCTTGGGGCTGATCTTATAGATATCTGATGTCTAGAGTCTGTCTGAAGCTTGAAAATCAAAAATATGTTCTTTGCTGTAGAATCTGTTTGACCCTTTTGGCTCTCTGCTATGTATCTTGTTCTTCAACACGTTGCTTTAAAAATAACAGGTGCACTACAGCTCCTGTAAAAAAGGCTCAAGCCTCAGTTTAAGGAAAGAGTAAAACCTTAAGAACAGCAAGTCTGAGTATTATGTGCTTTGTCCTGGGAAGTGGTTTTAGCACATGTTATGTCAATTTAACGATGAGCATGAGCCACCAAGGAACGGTGAAAATCCCACCTCTATTTATGGGAAAGCAATATGTAGGGATCAAATACTATAATTTTCACCTGTCCAGAATCAGGAATAGGATTCATCTGGGACTTCAGTGTATCAAAACTCAATGAGCTACTTTCCCAAGGTGTTAGCTGACAAATACTGAGTTGGCATTCTGAGAACTTGTGATATGCACAATATTTTTTTTCATTGTTACTTGCATTGCAGGTGTACCTAGAAGGCTCTATGAGTTGTACTTATTATCTGTAGAATAAGTATGTACATACAGATGTACATCAGAATCAGGCCTTCAGAAAAATCCATTCTGCCATTATTCACTTTTAATTTTTTTTTCTTTTCCTTTTTAAGATAAAAGATTGATTTAAGCATTCATCTGAGGATTGCCCTGAGCGTGGCCTACTGTGGCTTTGGAAATACCCATCTTTGATTATTTTATAGTATATGTTTTATCTGTAATATACTGATGCAAAGAAACACTGGTGAGCAAACACGTTTTGTACTGTAGAAATGCAAACAAAAAGGTACCCACTGCCCTGAGGAATTTGCACTTGTAAAAGAGTAGAGAGGAGATGTACAGATGTAGACTGGAAAGGCTGACAATTAAGCAGGTTTTATTGTTTACCTGCCAAATTCTGACTGCAACTTTGCAATTCTTTCAAATGAAAGACATGTTATTGTAACTTTACTCCCTTAATCTTGTTTTAACACATTCTCATACTTTTAAACTATAATCAATATACATTTTCATTATGTTTCCATTCTAACGTTTCAGGCTTCTAAAAACCTTACTTCTTCTTATGGTCTTATTTGTAACACTTTACAACAAACCATTCACACTGGTCTGCTTTAATTCTTTGCTTATTAGCAAAATAATCTTTCTGAAGAACGCAGTTTTTCTCTGAAAGGTCTATCTTCACTACTTCATCCCTTTTCATTGTATTCAGTTGCATTGTATTCAAGTGGCAACAGTTTGGTTGGGGGAGGCTACAGGAGCAGCTTCCGTGGGAAGCTGCTGGAAGCTTCCCACATATCTGACAGATTCAGTGCCAGATGGCTCCAAGATGCACTCACTGCTGTCCAAGGCCGAGCCCACCAGTGCCCATGGTAACACCTCTGTGATTAAAACACTTAAGAAAGGTAAAAAGTTGCTGCAAAACAAACAGCAGCCAGAGAGAGAGGAGTAATCTCTGCAGACACTCAGGTCAGTACAGAAGAAGGTACTCTATACCTGGAGCAGAGGTTCTCCTACAGCCCATGGTGAGGCCCTGTCCCTGCAGCCATGGAGGCCACAGGGGTGCAGAGACCCACTTGCAGCCCGGTGAGGACCACATGCTGGAGTGTGGAGATGCCCAAAAGAGGTTATGACCCTGTGGGAAGCCCTCACTTGAGCAGCTCCTGGCAGGAACTGTGTCCCCATGGAGAGAGGAACCCAGGCTGGAGCAGGTTTGCTGTCAGGACTTGTGACTCTGTGGGGGATGAAAACTGGAGCAGTTCATGAAGAAATGTAGCCCAGGGGAACAACCCACATTGGTGAAGTTCATGGAAGACTGTCTCCCATAAGAGTGACTCCATGCTGGAGGATGGGAAGAGTATGAGGAGTCCTCCCTCTGAAAAGGAAAGAGTGGCAGAAACACTTGATGAACTAATCATGACTCCCATTCTCCATCCTCATGGAATACTGGTGGGGAGGAGGCAGAAGAAACCGGGAGTGAAGTTGAGCCTAGGAAGATATGAGGGGTGAAGGAAATGTGGTTTTAATAATTACATCCTCTTCTGATTTGATTGGTGGTAAAAATTAATTTCCTGATTTGAGTTTGTTTTGCCTGTGCCAGTAATTCCTGAATGATCTCACTGTCCTCATCTCAACCCATCAGGCTTTTATTCTGTTTTTTCTCCCCTGTCCAGCTGAGGAGGGCAGCGCTAGTTACTTTGGTGGGCAGCCAGCATCCAGCCAGGGTCATCCTATCACATCAGTAAATCTGAAGTGCCTTCCATGTATAATAATCTTGTCAAACTTAATGTTTTTTTGGGTTTTTTTTGCAGAGTACTACACTTTCTACTGTTGGGATTTTGTTGATTTTATTTGTTTCTTTGTTTTTTGGGTTTTTTTTTTGTGGCTATGTCATGGTCTAGTTTTTCTTTCCTGTTATTGGATAGTCTGGTGCATAGTCTTGATTGGCTTGTGAACAAGCTCCCACCTTTTGACAGCCACTGTCTGTTCAGACCAAAGACTGAACTGTTACACTGTGTGGTGTTGTATTGCACACAGTAATGATATCAAGGACTTGAATGACATGCTTCTAAAAACAAACAAACCATCAAGTAATTATAAAAAAACTTCATTCCACACACAAAAAAGAAGGATCATTTTCTCTTAGAATTGAGGAGTAATCACCTTTGTGAATATTTTTACATGTTTCTTTTTTTTCCTGTGGTTGAAAAAGGCATCTGCAGAGAGCAGAAAAGGAAACTCCTATGAACACAAATCCTTTAATGAGGAACATAGCATTCCTGAGTAATGTCAAGCCTAGTGCAATAATGCTCTGTTAAAGAAAAAAATCATCAAAAAGTTAGTTTTTAGATCTTTTTAAAGTAGTTTGACAGTGTTTGCGAAGGTAGTGACATGCACATTGGACCCAGAGGAGACTTGAGGCCAAGGGATATGTAGCATGCCTTTAATAGCAGAGACCTAGCCTGTCTGCACTTAAGACTATCACAAAACTTTGTGGACTTACACTGGTCCATGACCACTGACATGCAGGGCAGAGTTTAGTCCTTGTGCCTTTCTCATTTATCCATACAGAGATAGTCATGACATTTCCAGAAATTTTTTCCTCTTTCTTCTGAGGAAACTCAACTCAATAAATGGCAAATCACCCAACAGAAGGTGATCTTAATGATCTCTTCTGGTCATGATCACTTCCGGATGCCTTCATAATGGTCCCTTCATCCATCAAGGTTAAAAATAACAGTCTGTGAGTAGAAATATTAAGGAGATAACTAAAAATGATCCAATATTAACTATTTCCTACCTGTGGAGAAGTCTAAATTCTAAAGTACTCTGGTAACACAACTGAGTAATGATCACTATAGATTGTAATCATCAATAATAGAAAGGAAGTCTATGATATATCTACTATATTTACTCCCTTTTCTAGTAACATATCTCTTAGAGATCAAAATACCAACAGTTCCTTAATCACATTCTTAGGATGACTTTATCAATGTGCAAGTCATATACAACTCTTTCAGTGAGGGATCCAAAATAAAACTGGTAGAACAGTTCCTGTCGTATCCATCTGAGCATGCAAAGTTACTATCCATATTCTGTCTTATGTTTTCTGCCTCTCTTGCCATATGACTTGTCCATAAACCCATAAGATCATGCTCTCCTGGAGTGCAGACATGCTGTTATTATATCAATTCTCCAAAGCTCCAAATACCAAGTATTTGCATATACAAATTGTAGCCATGATGCAATTTTATGTTGATGGACATATTCCTACTGTTAATATACACAGAAGTCTTGGTGTGTGCCTGTTGTTTTATTTATTGCATCCAGCCTACCATAAGTCTTCAGCCATAATCATTAGATTCAATTAGTGACATTCTGCCCTGTGAGAATCTGTCAATAGAATAGGCACAGTATTGCTTAGAAAATTGTCAAAATAAACATGTTCAAAATAACATCATATCACTGAAACCACGGTATACTAAAATCTATCAGTTCCCATGTACTATTCAGATCATTCTACAGAATTCAACAGAAATACATAATAATAAGTAAACAGATATGATTAAAATAAATAAAATCAGAAAAAATAAATAGAAAACATGAAAAGAATGTGACAGGACCTAACAGTGTAATTTAATCCATTACTTTACTTTGAAACAGGACATGCTGACACATGAATTTATGTTTGATGGGTTTCGGTGTTCATTTCCTTCTGAAAAAAAACTGTTAATATTTTACTAGTGTTTATTTATAGCTAGCATTTCTGGATGATTTAATAATTTTCATCTTTTCCTCTCCCTATGCCTTTCAATATTTCTATTGTTCTAAGTTCACATGATCCACATTCACCTTTGCAGTTATCAGTCTCCAGAGCTTTCTGTCTCTGTTCAATTTCAAACAGTGAACTTTTGGCCAAAATTCTATTAAGAAATAGTAAAATATTTCTGCCTGTGTCCTGTTTTCTTTCAGACTGTTTCTCAAATTTATTAAGATAATCTTGAATTTTAGTCTTGTCCTGTGACATACTTACAGTTCCTATAAGCTTGATGCCACCTAAGGATCTAATAAATATAGTCTTGATTTCGTTATGCAATTTATGTCATCAACGAATCAGAGTGAAAGGGCATATGTTTGCAGATGGACAAGTAACAAATGATAACTTTACCTGGTTATGTGTCACTTCTACAGTTTTCCAATAGTAATTTTACTTTTGATATCTACCCAGTTTGCTAAGAAGAATGCAGTGTAAGGCAATGTAAAATGCCTCAGTGAAAAAAGGTGTATGTTTGTTGCTGCTTCTTCATCCACATCATCTGTTATTCTTTGGTAAAAGATTGATTTGACAAGATATCTTCTCTTTGTCAAATGCAGATTTGCTGCTTCTCTCCCCCTTGTTTTCTTCCAAATGCTTGCAAATCACTTATGTTTGTTTTAGATCTTTCCTTTGATTTGAAGTTGACTTGTCTATAAATTTACACTTCATTTTTCCTTCCTTGATTCCTTCCTTGATACAGGTACACATTAAAATTGCTCTGCTCCACAAGTTCTCAAAGACAATTGCTGATGTTTTTGACCCTGCTTCAGCCTGTGTTTAGATCAGACTCTAAACGCCCAGACAAGCTAAAAACCTGCGATATACCAAAATAAAGTCCAACATGATTCTGTTCTGGGTTGAGAAACTTAAATGCTGCTTCTGTTCTAGTTTGAAAATTCCTGCTAATAGAGAGTTTGCCACTTGTCATTAGCAAGATTTATAATGAATAGTGAAAAAAAAATTACCTCATTGATTTTCCTTACACCATTTAGTAATATAGCTATTCTTTTGTACTGAATTAATGTCAACACTTTCCTTTGGGCCTTCTGTTGCTATTAACCTAATCAAGGGATGATTTCTTGTTATCTCCAGTTTCTCTTGCCAGCAACAGTTCATTCTGTATTGTCCATGTCTATTTTGCTCCTACTTGCTCCTGATGTGTGCTTAATGAGCAGTATGTGCCTCTTCTTCATCCATAAGCAAAGTTTAGAGTGAATAGAAATTCCATAATTTAGCCAAAGGTCTTTAATATTTTTTTCCTAACATTTCTCTTCACTGAAATATTGTGTAATTTCTTGGGAAACTACAACTTCTGGATTCTTTTTTTGTTTGTTTTATGAGAGCTTCCTTTCCATCTCTGCAAAACCACTCAGATCTCCTGGATTTAAAAGCTGTTCGTGGCATACACACAGAAAGACAGAGAGAAAGAGAACGAACTTTAGGAAACTGTACTGGAAGTATCCCTGAGGGATCTCTTTTGCTTACAGCAAAGCCCATTTGCAGGTAAGAATGTAGTCCTACTCTACCTTCCTAGCTGAGCCAAGCCTGTACAGTTACAGGGATTCCTGCTGCTGCACTAACCACTTTGGAGCTGAGGCTCCCCAAAGCACTTGGCATCAACAAATGAAAACAGCTACAGCCTGCTGAAAACAGCATGTTCGGTTTTGCATTCAGTGTGTAAACTGTAAGCTGGTTTCAACCATATTTTGTTACCGTTTGAAATGTTTCCTCAATAGTAGGTTGCACCATCTGTTGCACTGTTTGCCTGCATGTTTTGCTTGTTAAATTGCTCCCTCAGCAGCACACAAAAGAGGAAAAGCAGCGGTGATGCCTTTAAGGAAGATCTCTGTCCTCCGTCTCCCTCCTCCCACAACAGTGTTGCACTGTACACAACAGATGCTCCTCTAGTCCCATTTCATGCTGATTTATTTTAGAACTTAGGCCAAAGTCCACTATAAAACCTCAGAGGCTTTAAAATCTGGACATCATTTTCCTCATGAAGCCTATAGGTGTGTTTTACACGCTAAGGACAGAACATCACATGTGCCAAAGCAAAATGTTGATTAATCACCTCAGGGTTCATCAGGAAGCATGAGATGTGCTCCAGCTAATCCTGTATATCCATTTAAATATGGGAGAAAGTCCAGTGTTGATCAAATGTCAACAAACTTCCTTTTCTCAATAAACCTACAAACTGAATTATAATTACACTGCACTAGAATGTACTTTTTCTCCTAGCTAGATGCTAACATATGCTATGACAGGAAGAATACTCGATCTTGATACAGGTAATGAAGTAGTACTTTTCCTTCCTTTCCAGCAGTTGCCCTTCAGCCTCAGTGTCTAACCAGCAAGCACATCTTAGCTTTTCTGCTTTCCTTCTTTCTTGGGGTATTCATTAAACCTAAGCAAATAACATACAATGTTATTACATGACCTGTCTTCTGAAACGTGTTGACAAAGCCTGGCACTATACTTTACAATCCCAAATTATTCACTTCATAAACTGAACAAGTGAAGGAGGAAGGGGAAATCCAGTAAATAAAGCATCCAACAATGACTACAGAATGCTCTGAATAAATTATGCAAACCAAAGATATTCGTCCAGCTCTGCTCTGAATAACATGATGTCATTTCTGTCTTAGCAGAAAAAATCACTAGAAAGTTGAACTCATTGAAAGGGGAATACTTTATTAGGATGTATCTTTGCCTCTGTCCCAACTCCTGTCAAGAAACCTCATCCTACAGGAACACAGTATCTGAGCATCCTTTTCAAAGAAGTAAACATTTTGTCTTGCTCCTGCACAAAGCACTACACTTGGCCATAGGACTGATGTAGTACATTAATATGACTCTCTAATTTCTCTCTACAACTGTTGTCTTAGAAAAGTTATGTCATATCTTTGCTTTCTCTTGAATTCACAGACAAGAGATTAACATACAGAAAACCATAAATATTAACCTGCTACCCACTCTTGGGTATTAAATCAATTTTAAAAATTCATCAAGGTCATGATAGTTGAAGCTTAATGGCAGCATCTAAAATATTTCTCATGAAACAGGATGGCACACAACAAATGAAGATGAGATGTGTGAACTAGTGATTCCAGGCTTGCTCTATAATAAACAGAGAAACGCAGTTATTTCTAGAGGGAAATTAGTCTCATTCTGAGTAGACATTTGAAGGAAAGCAGGTTATTAATATTCTGAAATGCCTACTAGTCTCTACTGGCTCTAAATGGAAGCTAAGACAACTCATCTTTGATGCAGACTGCACATGAGATCATGTAACCTGGAGTGAGATGAATCCCATCCACAAACCTGTCAGCACGCAGGGTCAGGTGCAGGCTCCATAAGTCATATAGTGTGGGAGTACATACCACATCAGGTAGTATTAATGTTCCCTGAGCTTTCCTGGGAAATCTGTCCCAATATTTCTGTGTCCAATATGGTGATCCAGATACCAGGAGAAGATCTGGCCTCTTGGAGTTTATTTCTTCCTGTACAAGCTTTTCCAGGTGGCTGAGCTCCGATCAAATATTTATAGAACTAAATATTTCTCTTCTCTGTGGGAGGGAAACAGTAAAAGTACAGATCCTAATTTGTTTTTGCAGAAGGCTGGAAATAATGACAAACTCGTCATTAAAGCTAAGCCTCTTTTTCTTTTTTTTTTCCTCTTTCATTATTTGCAGATGCATATAAACTTTCCAAGGACAAATCTAAATCCATAAGTTTCTTCTCAGAAGAAGGTTAGCAGGTGAGCAAGGCTGTTTCAGGAAATCTGCACTGCCTTTTATACCAGAAATACTTCTTGGATTATTATCCATAGAATTTGGTAGCTCCCAGGAGTCCTCATCATTGAGCAGGACCTCACATAGCAGCATTCACACAGACCAAAAAAAGGGCTCTTTTTACAAAATGTTGATGTTTTAAGGCAAGATACAAAACTAGGCAACTTCTCTTCAGAAATTTGAGAACCACTATCTGTAAAAATATACTGTGGTTGCAGCTATTTTAATTAATGCAATTATACTAGAAGACATTCTTGGGCACAGGAGCTTATCTTACTGTCTTATTTCCTTTTCTAGTTCTTTTTTTATTCCAGAGTGACTGAGTTAATAAAAAAATAACTTCTGGACAGGGTTCAGGTGGACAATTGTATGTGACCACACTGTTTTGGCAAACAGCTTGCACCATAGAGATTTGGGTTGTTCCACATTACTATCAGAAAGAAATGTCAGGTATATTTTATTTACTAGAAATGACATGTCCTCGTATCAGCTCTTCTTTAAGTCATTTGCTAAATAAAATCCATATTTTTTTAAGACTTTCAAGAGGTGGAAAGCATGGCCAGGAGAACAACAGTCATGGTTGACGTAAGCAACTTCTTTCTCCTTGAGTGTGTGACTGCCTGTATTACAAAGCCACTCACAAGAATTTCCAGCTTTTAAACTCATGAGATGAGCCACAGATATGTTGAAGACTTTTTGCCAACTGCAATCCATCCTGTTGTGTGTCATTTCCTCAGTGATACTCCTTCCCTCAAGGTGAAGGACTACAGATTTCTATCATTCAGATACTGGTCAGAAAGTTTCTGAGGAATATTTTTTTCTGACTCAGAAACTTGCAAATCACTTTCCTGTAGCAGCTCAATATAAGGAAAAAAAAAGTGATTTAATAATCTTGGAATAAGTTATTTTTTCAACACAGGCTTGATACAGATCTAAAACGCGTGCTCCTAACAGCACGTGAGGACAAAGTACTATACTGTGACAGTCTTCCCTAGTAGTCCGAACTTAGTCATCCTCACTGTCATATTGCCGAGGTAAACAAACAATTCATCTCAGTGACACCCACCACTGCTAGACATTTTTAAAAATTCAATGGAAAACTGTTATGATAATACAAGAATTAGATAGTAAACAGACCAGTTATAACATCTAGAGAGTACTGCACTTTTTCTAGATCTCTAACTGGAATTTTAAGAGTTTAGGAAAACGAAGTATTTTGAAGATATTCTACAATCTTCAGGGGAAAAAAAAAAAAAAAAGCATAAGCTAAGTGTAGGTAGGACCAGCTTGAGAGTTGGGCAAAGAAGATCCTCATGATGTTCAAAAAGGACAAGTGCAGAGTCCTGCACCTTGGGAGGAACAACCCCATGCACCAGTACAGGCTGAGGATTGACCTGCTGAAGAGCAGCTCTGCAGAGAGAGACCTGGGAGTCCTGATGGATAATAAACTACCCATGAGCCAGCAATGTGCCCTTGTGGCCAAGAAGGCCAATGGCATCCTGGGATGCATCAAGAAGAGTGTGAACAGCAGGCCAAGGGAGGTTCTGCTCCCCCTCTCCTCTGTCCTGGTGAGGCCTCATCTGGAGTCCTGTGTCCAGTTCTGGGCTCCTCAGCTCAAAAGGGAGAGGGAACTGCTGGAGAGAGTCCAGCACAGGGCCACCAAGATGATCAGGGGACTGGAACATCTTCCTTATGAGGAAACACAATGGGAACTGGGGCTATTTAGTCTAGAGAAGAGGAGACTGGGGGGAATCTCAATAGTAAGTATATAAATATTGGATGTCAGGAGATTGGGGCATCCCTTTTTTTCGATGGTATCTAGCAACAGGACAAGACATAATGGGATGAAGCTGAAACCCAAAAAGTTCCATTGAAACATAATGAAAAACTATTTTACTGTGAGGGTGAGAGAGACCTGGCACAGGCTGCCCAGGGAGGGTGTGAAGTCTCCTTCCTTGGAAGTCTTCAAGACCCACCTGGATGTGTTCCCTGGCAACTTGATCTAGGTGGACCTGTTTTGGCTTGAGGAGTTGGACTAGATATCTCTAAAGGTCCCTTCCAACCCTACAATTCTATGATTTTGTGATTTTTATGACATTCTTTTTACCCAATTTGCTTAGCTGATAGGAAGTTGTACTTTTACAGAGAGTTTTCTAAAGCAACAAACAATGAATGACTGAAGAGACAGTAGCAGCAGAACTTTCCTTATGAATGGATAAATTCCAGCTTATTCCAATAATGCAGTAACAAAAACTATCAAAAGATATAGAATATTGCAAATTAGAACGTGGTCAAGAAAGTGTCTATGCTCACTTTTTCGGTTATGTAGGGTGCCATTACAAGTCTGTTGCTACCAAGTGCCTTTTATGTTTTGCAGAGGAGGTTCAGGTCAAGGATGTCTGCTTTACTGAAATATCCTGGCATTGGTGCTAGGAGAGCAGAGAATAAATAACACAGAGTAGAAGAAAATGAATATTGAATTCATCTCATCTAACTTCAGATGTCTACAATGGCAAGTTCATCTAAAGTAATTGCCTTCCCTCTCATTATAGAGAATGGAAAGAAGCAGGCACTTGTAGGTTCCATGCTGGTCTCTTCTACCAGTATGTCACATCACATGAACTCCACCAGACTGATCAGCACAATTTGAACAAAATAACAATGATTTGACAGCAGGGAGCTGAGCTAAGCAGTGACCTGTCAAGATTTTGTAGCCATCAGGGAATAGTACAGTTTAAGACATCATATATGAGAGAAGAATGAGGTGCCATGATATTCAGGGGAAGGCTTTCCAATGTTTTGACCATATAGCAACCGACACTCCAGGAAACCAAGACACAGCATGCAGGATTTGAGCAATCAAACACAATTCATGTGTTGCTCAATGGAGATCTTAGTTTCTTCATGGGATTTTCAGAGGAAAAATACTTTAAAAGATTGAAGGACTGTTATTCCATCCTTAAGATTTTTAAATCATGAGCCTGAAAAACACCACACAGCTCAATAAGCATTGGCAGGTGCCATGTCTGATTTCTGTTTAGATTTCACACTGTGCTTTAACTGTCACATAATGAAATAATGTATCTGTTAAAAGCTCATTGATTGTATTTACCTTTTTGACAAGTGGGAATTCAGTGCTACTTACCACTCTGTAGGACAGTATTTGCATACAACCTTTTGTGGGATTTCATTTATTTTGATTTATGAGAGTTCTTAAACCATTGCACTCATGTTGATAACGGCAAGAACAGATCAGTCACCATAAACAGTCCAAACTAATGCTGAAGAAAAGATAATATTAATTCCATTCAAGTAGTTTTATCTCAACTTGAATTATCTTTCCCAAGGCAGTCAACACATTCTTCACAAATGTATCAAAGATCATGGAGTATGTAAAACCAACAAACATGAGCAGATAGGAATTACAGTAGCCTCCGTTTTATCTCCCTCTTTTTTTTCTTCCCTCTTTCCCTCAGTAGAACAAGAGCATATAAATAATTGAATTTAACTAAGTATTGGAACATTCATGTTGTGCTGTAATTGCCAGGGAGCAGCAGAATCCAGCTGTTCCCTAAGAGATGGAGGCTGGATGAGGAGTGTGATAACCACAGTGGGGAAAGGGCCCAGTCATCCCAAAGGATCTCGGAGGCCCAGTGGGCCAACAGGAGAATGACCTTTCAGGTCAGCCCAGAAGGATGCCAGAGGCTGTGCAGCACCAGGGAGGAAAGCAGTGGAGGATGAGGATCGGACTCAGTGAGGGGAACCAGGAGCAGGCACAGCACTGAAGTGGCCTGGCAAGGGCGTGAGGGTTGCAATGTCAGCCCATAGTTTGGGGTGGCCCATGTCTATGCAGGGCAGAGCTGTGGGAAGGTGGAGATAACTGTCCTGTGGTGTCACTGGGGCAGAGTGATAGCCCTGAGGGACTGAAAAGAGGTCCTGGGCTGTGGGAGGCCACACGGGTGGGCAGCATTGTTAAAGCCTAGCAAGGCCTTGACAACAATTAAGTATTGCAATGCTGGTTTTGTTCATGAATAATTGGTCAAGTCAAATATGTCAAGTTTAGGTTACCTACCTGTGGAAAATTGCTGAATAAAAGTTTTTTCCTGACAGAGGCTTGAGTAGCTAATACATTATTCCTCTTCAATACTGATTATATATTATCCAGAAGACTGGATATTCCAAACCTGCTGAGATTTAAAGACTAATGTTTTCTAACCGGTGAGGGAGGAGGAAAGTTCATTTAGCACAATGTCATTTCTCATATTGAGCTTTGACTGTTAAGTCTACTTAGCCGAATTCTCAGTTTAAATATATAAAAGATTACCTTTTTTTTTTAATGTTCAGCCTTAAGCTGATAAAATAAGAAAATTTAGATTGAATTGAAACCCTTCTCTTCAAATGTTTCTGAAGAATTATCAGTGACACCTCTTCTTTGCAAGTTTTCTTCACTTTCTGCAATCATTCTGACATCATGTGTGTCATGCACAAACCACATGTACAGACATATAGGTGACAACAGTCTGCAAACATGTGGATTTGGGGTGTAGGGCACAAGGCTGTTGATATCCCTCAGTGCACTTACACACCAGCTGCAGTAGTGAGCAAAGGTCAGAAGATCTGATCTGTAAAATCTGGGAAAACAGAGCACTGCTATGACCTCATTCTAATATTTTCAACCAGAAAAAATACTTGTGCAGGAAGTCACCCTCTGTGTTGTTGTAAAAGCATTAATATCTCAGTTTTGAGGAGCACTGAATGACATTTAAGTTTTCTTCTTAGCAAAAATTACCTTTTCACTTTTTAGTAGCATACAGAAGATATTTACTCTCCTGGTTTAAAATCTGTAGATGATGAAGATTCTTGCCTTCAGATGATCAACTGCAGTGAGCTTTTGATTCATTGCTGATTCTCTGTTGAATGGAGGATTACAACACAGCTGTGATATGTTGCTGCAATGTGAAACTACCAAACACCTGAACACAACATTGTGCCTTGTATTCATCCCTAATCAGAGCATGAAACACAAACATTTGTGTTAACATCAACCTTTTTATGCATGATCCTCACCTAGCACATCAGCAGTTTTAAAGGCTCAGAGAGGTCTGGCATAGAAGGTGATTCTCCTTTGAAATAAATAGAATGACAAATGAACTGTCTGAAGAACCCCTTGCCACACTGAAGACTGCTGAAGCCCCACCTCTTCAGGAAACACAGACTGTTTCTTGTCCTTCACTTTGTGTGATGATAATTACATACCTGTCACCATCCCTACTTCTTTTAGCATGCAACTTGCACATTTTCTGCAACAACCTACCACTTAGTTCTCTTCCACTTTTTAAATAGTGCTGACTGGTAGTTTTTAATTAAGACTTGACAGTTGAAATTTGCATTCCAAAAGCCATCTGAAGGTGCTGGAATTGGATTGTCTATTATTTTACAACACAAAACATTCTACTTGCACACAAGTCTACCTTACAAGTATGTCCTTACCAAGACCTTCCTAGTTTCTGGAGACGCTGTGTGCAAAGGTTTAAAGCTGCTTCTCTGAAAGTATCATAAATTGACATTTTATGCTTTAATGCTTAGTTAATGGAGTATAAATAAGCATGCTGAGAGATTTCTGTAGGTCTAAGAAGAACATTGTTCCTGTCTGATTCATTATTCATTTGTACTTACCAGTTTGCAAAATTGCTGTGAGCAGATGACAAACTGCTAGAAGTACGTCTGTTGGTTTCAAGATTTAGAGGAAAGTGACCGAGGGAAAGACCCAAAGAATGAATCACTACAATTTTTAAAGAGCAACAGTATACTTCTCACTTTTCTGTAAGATGCTCTGAGCCTTGCTAGTTCTTGGCTAGACATGCATTTAGCTAGACAAGTTTTCCCTTAATATCCATTGACTTCAGTACAGTTGTGTTTGACAGTGGTGTTAAGTCAAGACATTCCTGATTAGATTTTACAAACTAAAGCTTAAGTCTGCTCCAATTAATGTTTCTTTTGAAGAAATGAGACACATGTTGTGCTTAAAGCTAAGCCTCCAGATTTTTAAGGATTTTCCATAAAATCCATTGATAATTAATCACTGCAGATACCTAGAGAACCAAACACCTTGTGTTTCCTTTATGACTAGTAATAGCACAAAATTGCAATTATGATAGAAAAGATGGTGCTTACAAAGTCACCTCTTCTATCTGTAGCATGGACTACAGGAGCACATTCCTGATTAAATTCCTAGGCTGGTAGATACTTTGAGAAAATGTAAATAAGCATCTCATGCAATGTATTTTTTAAATTTTCATCTTTTCACCTCATTTCCTGTGTATTCACCTTCTCTTTTTATGCATTCCTATGCATTACATATCCATTTGATTGCTGCTATGTGACATTTGAAACACTATAATGATAGCACAGCTCTGAGGTTATAACTAAGGTCACACATCCAAACCAAGAGCAGCTACTATCTATCTGTAGAAGAAATACCACAGACAACCTAGAAAAAATTGCTTCATCTATATCACAAGCCTGAGTCGAATTCTTTATAGTCATTGATCTTTTGGATCAAAATCCATTAGGATTTTTACTATATTGCTGTTACAGCACTGCATAATGCTTTTCAGTTTTGCTTCATTTAAAAAATAAAGGATCACTAGTCCATTTTATGCCTGGTCACAGAAGAAGATTTTGCAGCAGCAAAAGTGATGTAAATAAATTAGTAAAAAAAGACATTGATTTTGATATTGCTTCTGGTGCCAGTGCAGAGACTCCCCTGCAGCCCATGGTGAAGACAATGGAGATGTAGCTTGTTCCTTTGAAGCAGATATGCACACTGCAGCCTTTAGACCCCACACTAGATCACATGGACATGTCCTAAAGGAAACTGCAGCCCATGGTTAGCCCACAGCAGAGTTGTCTCTGGGCAGGAGCTGCAGTCAGTAAAGAGAAACCTGTGCAGGATAAGGTTTTCTGTCAGGACCTGTGACCCCACAGGGAATCTGTATTGGAGCAGTCTGCTTCTGGAGGAAAACCCTGTGGAAAGGACCCATTCTGGATCAGTTCAGAAGTTTGTGTCTGTGTGCTGTGGGGAGGATCCCACACTGGACTATGAAAACACAGGGAAGGACATGGAAGACTAAGTGAAGTTAGGCCTGGGAAGAAAAAGAAGTGGGGAAAAGGCAATTTTATTTTCATTTCTTATTATCCTACTCTGTTATTCATTGGCAATAAATTATCTTAGAATCATAGATTCCTAGGGCTTGGAAGAGATTGTCATGGTTTAGGCCCA
>WBNH01010087.1:0-178895 GCA_013401255.1 Urocolius indicus
GACCCTTCCCACCCCCACCACTCAGAGATTCTGGGATCTATCCAACCCATCCCAGTGCCCAGCCAGCAGAGCAGCCCACACTGGGGCCACAATGAAGTGGTACCACCGCCCAGGTCTGGGGTTTGCTCACCTTGCACCACGAGCCTGCCCTGCGCCGTCCTGCGCACGCGCGTGCCTGGTCTGTTGGCAGCGCACACGTAGATGCCCGAGTGCTGCACCGTCAGGTCTGAGATCATGAGGTTCCCTGTCCCCAGCACCTGGATCCCCTCCACGCCGATCGGGCGGCCGTCTGTGGGAAGGAGACAAGAGCAGGAGTCACACACTGACCTCCGAGTGAGCATCTCTCCAGTCCTTGGTGAGCTCCAGCCTATGCACTCACTGCACGGTGCTGTGCTCTGCTGCTGGGATTTTCCAAGTAAAGGCAGTGGGTTTGAGTTGATGCTCTCAGCAGAACAGCCTCCTGGTGAAAAGCAGAGTCCTCAGGTGTTTGCCTAAACCCACACTTTGTGCTGCTTGTAAAACCATCACAGGAAACACGGAAGCTTTCAGATTAGGATGAAGCATCCAAGACACTTTCCAACAGAAGGGTAAACCAAGTTAAATCATCGAATCACAGAATGGTAGGGTTTGGAAGGGACCTTTAGAGCTCATCCAGTCCAACTCCCCTGCAGAAGTAGGTTCACCTAGATCAGGTCACACAGGAACGTGACCAGGTGGGACTTGAAGAGCTCCAAGGAAGAGCCTCCACACCCTCTCTGGGCAGCCTGGGCCAGGGCTCCCTCACTGAAACACTGAAAGAGTTTTTTCTTATGGTTAAATGGAACTTTCAGCTTCTTATATGATACCGACCAGTGATGCAACCAGCTCAACAGCCTGCTCTAAACTGAGATGCTCTGGGAAGGAGAAGACCAGTCAACCTACAGCAGCAGGTTGCACTGATGCACTCTCCCAGCCTCCAGCAATTCCTGACTTGGGGGATTTCCTGGGACACAAAGCTATGCCTTTTTGCCAGCTAACCCTTGATGGATCTTTGGACACTATGGGGACACTAGATTTTCCTTTCCTTAGCTGTTGAACACACAATAGCTCAGGGACAAGACACCAAACTGATAGTAAGATCTGGTCTGTTCTGGCTTGGAAGGGCAGTTGGAAAGCGCAGGATCCATCCTGAGTGCTGGGGCTGAGGCAGGCTGCCAGGACAGCAGTGATGTTTCCCAAAATACAGGCTCCAGCACGAGGTCTTCAAGGCTTAATGTGAAAAAATTCAGTAGCAGGGAACTCAGTAACAATTTTCAGTACTCAGTTCAGGGAACTCAGTACCAAAACAGAGCCTGTTTCTGCTGGGAAGTTCCCAGCCAGCTCTAATTACAAAGTGTTTCATTAGGATCAGGCTATTGCTTTTTATTGTTTCATTGGCTTGTGTTTTAAGACACTGACAAAGTCAGCTCTAAATCAGCCCAGGCACTTGTGTCAGGGTGTCTGAGCAGAAGGGGCAAAGCAGGGGAGTAGTTTTACTGGAGGAGGTTAAAGGGAACACACCTTCATTGTTTGGGAAATAGGAATGCAGTTCCTTCCTGCCCTTTGCTCATGGAGGAGATTAAAGAACCTACAGAAATGGGAGAAGCAAGAACCAGGCACCAGGTTCTCTCCACCTGAGCATCCCACAAGCCTCCCATACATTTGTGCTCCACACAGAACAGCCTGCATCTTGTGCTTCAGAGTTGTGGCGAGGGAAAAGGAAAACTCATCCCATTCCTTCTGGGAGCTCTGTTGCTCTGTGCCATGATCTTGCTAAAGAAATGGAAGAAGCCAAATAAACCTGGAACTGCTCTGCAGGAGGGAATGGGTTGTGGGGAAAGGCCTGAGATGCTGTAGGTGGTTCTCAGTCCTGTGGGCCACCTCCTGGGAGGTGTCAGGTAATGGAATGGCTGTTCAACCTGCTTTAAAATGTACCAACATCCAGTGGGCACAGCAGTTTCCTGGGACATTCAGGCATGGTACCAATATTCATAGCACACGACCACCTCAGTGGCTGCATCAACAAGAAAGCTTGATGGAAAGCCCAGGGGGAAACACGAGCTGCCACAGGGCTGCTGCAGTCACCCAGAGACACTCCTTTATCTCCAAGGATTTCCTTCACAGCCTCTGCTGTTGAACAGCATGGCCCCTGAGTGAGTCCTGGCTGATGCCTGACCTTGAGCAGGCTTCATGCTTCAACACAGACAGGCATGCAGGGCTGGTTACAAGTTATCTTTGCATAACAAAGAACATTGTGAGGATCTGGGCTGCTCATAACCAACAGGCTCTGGAATAGATTGGGAAAACACAAAGGCAAAGCAGCACTCACGGAGAGGGACACATTAACCATCAAGCCAGAAATGCCACTTTGCAACCTGCTGCCCAGTTAAGTGCTTGGACCCCCACACCAGGCACGTGAGATCAAGTGTCTCTGGCAGCCTGAGTGAAAGCAATGCCCATTCATCAGCTCACAAGCCTGGACCAGGGAAGAGAGGGATCTCATTTCAGATGAAGGGCAGCATCCTGCCAGCAAACACAAAACACAGACTGAAAGCTGCAAAGCACTTCACAAATATATCTCCTGCCATGCCCTTTCTATACTGTTTGGCTGCCCAGATGGGCTGTGGAGTTTCCTTCTCTGGAGACATCCAAACCCAGCTGGATGAGCTCCTGTGTGACCTACTCTAGACGGTCCTGCGCTGGCAGGGGGGTTGCACTGGATGAGCTTTCCAGGTCCCTTCCAATCCTTAATGTTGTGTGATCCTGTGATTTCCTTGCTTCACCAGGCAGGTAATGCCACATCACTTCATTATTTACCTTGCTGAGGTGTTTTAGAGAGAGAAAAACAATGTCATTACATGATGAAATGATCACAGAGCTGGCCAAGCTGCTGCAGCAGTAAAGGGCTCAGTCATAAAAAGGACAGTAAAACACGACCTGTCCCACATTTAATGAGCAATAAGAAGGAACCATTCATTTCAAACATCATTTGAACTGAAATGTAAAGAGGTCTGAATGAGATTCAAATTGAACTTGGTTCAATCTTTTAAATCAGACCTTTTGGAAGCTCACAGTTACAGTAAGTGTGAAAACTCAGCCTCTCTCTCTTGAGGAAGGGATGGGAGCAGTGAAAGGTGGGATACAAACCTGGATGCTTCATCACATCATTGCCTTAAGAAATACCACAGAAATGTGACCTGAATGTCAGTAGTTTTACTGTGTTATTGATAGTGTGCTACATAATTCAATCATGCAAAGGCCCAGCCTGTAGCAGGTACAGCCCCAACCCCAGCATGGAGACCACCCCAGCTATCTCTTTGGCTCCAACCATTAATGAGAGCTGTGGGGTCTGAACGAACGTCTCCTGCCAACCAAGCACCTTTCGTTTTCCTGAAGAACAAAGCTCTCCATGCTCAGAAACCTCAGAGGATCTGCCCTTTGATTCAGAGACTGTGGTCACCTCCAACAGCCAGCCAAAGTCACCCTGCCAGATCATCCCACATGCCTCTTACTCAAACCCTCCCTTCCAAAGAGCACTGACAAGGGTTTCAACAGAAACATCTCCCTCTTCCCAGCCTGCTCCATCCTTCCCACACTACTGTCCCTCTCTCAACCCCAGCCATCCTGTTACAAGTTAGAAGGTCTTTAGCTAATACCAAGTCCAACCGAGTAATGGCTGACAACACATACAAATAACACAGAGTGTTTACACAAGGAAATCCCAGCATCCTGACAGCTCAGCACTTTGCAGAAGTGCTGTGCAGAGGGACTGATGCCTCACACCTGCTTTGCAAAGGCTGCTAACTCTTTTAACCCTTATGGAGAGACCTGAAGAGTGGCTGTGTCAAGGGACCCAAAGCCTAAAAACCCACCTCCCTGGGATCCCTTGCTATCACCAAGTCATCTCTCCACGGAGGAGATCTGAAAGACTGCAAAAGCTCACACCTTTGCTCAGTTCCTAAAGCTCTCAGGACAAATGCAGGCTTGAAACTGCTGCTTGTTTAACATGGCTTTCTGCATATCAGGAGGTTGGGGCATCCCTTTCTTCGATGGTATCCAGCAACAGGACAAGGGGTGCTGGGATGAAGCTGGAACACAAAAAGTTCCACTTAAATATAAGAGAAAACATTTTCAGTGTTTCAGTGAGGGAGCCCTGGCCCAGGCTGCCCAGGGAGAGTGTGGAAGCTCTTTCCTTGGAGGTCTTCAAGACCCACCTGGACACATTCCTGTGTGACCTGACCTAGGTGAACCTGCTTCTGCAGGGGGGTTGGACTGGCTGATCTCTAAAGGTCCCTTCCAACCCCACCATTCTGTGATTCAGTGATTCTACTCCTTTTTATGAAGTCAAAAGCAGAAAAATTGAGGTCTGAAAACCAGCCAGCCTGGGTGGAAATGCCTCCCAGCTTCTCAGCTGTTGATGAGGGCAGAAGGAAGAGGTTCAGCTGGTTGTGGAGAGCAGCCAGACAACCCATTAATAAAGGAGAGTGTTCTCCAAACGGGAGATGCTCCCAAAAGACATCCTCTGGCTATGGATAAGTAGAGGCTTCCAGCAGCGAAGCCTGGAGCCACACTCTTTATTTGTCCAAGCTGGATGTGATACTTTCTGCAGCTCATTCTAATCCAAGCTCAGTTGATTGGCACACGGGCACCAATTACAGGGAAGCCGTTTGAAACGTGCCTGGCCCGTATGAATATGCAACAACAGCCAGGCCTTTTTCTTTGATAAGTAGCAAGTAGAAAGAAAGTAACAACTTTCTAATGTTGATCATTTAGGTCTTATTTTTTTTTCCCCCTCTGTGTGTGTGAATTCTTTGTATTGTGCCCATAGCAGCCTTCCACTTTTTGAGCCCCATGGCTCTCCTGCTCTGCTCGGGAGGACAGTGGATTAGCATATTTAGAGGACATTGCAACAGTTGACTATTCAGCATGTGAAGTGGTGAAATTTACTCTATTATTTCTAAACACTTAAGGGGAACCGGTGCTCCTGTCAACCAGTCAGCCATCTATTGCAAGCTTCTGTGTCCAATAAGTTACCAATTAATTGGCTCCTACAATTGTTGTATGGTTTACTTGTTGAATGGCTCCCTCTTTAGTGATTTCCTTCCCATTGTGGGAGCCTTGCTGACAACTCCTGTCTAACGCTATCAGATAATCGCTGTCTTTTCTCTCTCCCCTTCACTTTTCTCTATCTCTTCTAAATAGTTTATTATTCTGCCTGGGTACCTTTTATGGAGGGCAGCTCAGTGGCCTGTCACTTCAAGGGTAAAGGATACATTAAAATCATCAATTCATTCAAAAGCCTTTTGCAGTAAGTGCCCGGGATACTCATTTGTGCACACATACAGGTCTGAGCCTGAAGTGTGTAGCTCTGAAAAGGAAAAGCCCCACCTTTCCCTGAACAAACCCTGTAATGATGTTGCATTTCTCTCAGAGCCTGCTCTCTAATGAATGTTGATGTTTCATGCACGGCGAGGCGCAGCGAATTCTGTTTGTGGTCGGGGGCTACAACATATTCCCAAGGAAATTCAATTCCAAATTGATTCTTTGACACTCAAAACCTGGCCCAGAGTTTGAATCCTTTCCTTCAAGCAAAACAGAGTTGCTTTTCCCACTGAAAACCGGCCAGGTTTCAGCAAAGCCAAAGCAAGAAGTGCAAATGTTGTTATGGTTTGGCTTTCCCCCTCACCCAAAAAGCTGTAAAAGCAAAACTGTTCTTTTGCTCCTTTGTGACAGAAGCAATGCCACAATGTCAAAACTGTGAGCAAAGGGGTTGGGAGAAAACACTCCAAAATGGCAGCATGCCCTGTGCTAACACCCACCAATGTCACAACTCTTCCTTTGTTTCAGCCAGGCAAGGAAGATGTTCACAGAGAATTGATTATCCAGGCCTGTTGCTGTATCAGCTGCATCCCTCTAAGACTTTGTGGCCAGGTGCATTTTGATTTCTGAGAGTGGATTAAAAGTGAGCTTTTCTCTAAGCTGAGTAAATGAACTGGTTGTTTAAACTGAAACAGCTCTGTAAGGAGGAACTTCAAGAAGAACTCCAACAAGTACAGACAACAGATGCTCAATGGACCTTCCCCACCCAGTGTAAAACCCTCTCCCTCCTCCTGATCACACAGAGCCAGGAAAACACTTCTGAAATGGCTACAGAGACGTGACAAAGCCACTGCCTCATCAGAGAGCCTGTATGCTGTCGAGATTGGGGTGATGCTGAATGAGATCTTGTGATGCTTTGGGCAGGAAACACTCCTGCTGAAGGGGAGGGAAATGAAGGGGATCCCTTTCCCACTCAGTATGTGTAATTCTGCTGCTGTGCTGCAAAGCAGCGTGGAGAGATTTGGTTTTGGTGGAAGGCAATGCTGAGCTCAGACCATCCAGACAAACCTCACACAAAGCTATTACATCTTCATTACTGCACTGCTCCGTAGAGACAAGTGTTTTGAAGAAGGTAATAACCACTTATAATTAAGGCAATTATAAAGTAGTTTATTATAGTTGAGCACCAGCATCGAGTTGCTCAGTGTCCACGAGAACCAAAACAGCAATGCAGCCTACCTGGGGAATCCTTAAAACAGCATCAATTTGATACTTACGGCTCTGGAGGCAAAAAACTCAGCCAGTGGCAAACACAAGCTGATTTTACAAGCCACCTGAGGATGCAATCAGGAGGGCAAACACAGAGAAATCGTGCAGTTGATGCTGGATACGTGTCCTCATCTGCTGTCAGGCAGCTCTGGGATGGGAAGTCACCTTTCTCATGAGCTGGACTCTGACCCTTGGAGAGCCACGGGGGTGAAGTCCCGCAAGGAGACAGGATTATCTCTGTTTGTGCTTTGCAGATACCTTGAGGGGCTCAGGGAGATTAGCATCCAAAAAATGATGTGACCTCACAGGCTACAAAGGCTTGGGAAATACTAAGCCCAACCCCACAGTGTGCACAGGCAGATTTACAGCCTCCAGAAGATAAAAGCCATCAGCTCTTTGCTCAGCACAGTAGGGCAATGAAAGTGTCTCTCAGAGCAAAACAGTTTCCAAGCTGCTGTCACAAAGTTAGAGTCTAAAATAACCCTTGCTTTCCAGCCTGAGAGAAACACAGCACTCTGCTCTTCCTTGCTTGTGTGATGCCATCAGACACTGCCTCTGGTTTCCAACACGGACCCTAGCAGCAAGCATTTGCTTTTTCAGAGCTTGTTTTGTCAGACACACCACTCAAAACATTCTCTTCCCCCTCAACATTCTTTTTAAGCTCCCTGAATGGGTAGCAAGTTTCTTTCAAGATGTGTTTGTGTATGGTTTTGCTTCTCTGGGCCAACAGTAATAATGTTTCTGAAGCAGCTGAAGAAGATGCTGTCACTTGAGGACAGATAAAATTATCACCTTTCATGAAACACCTTCAGGTTCAACCAACCCACCACTCTAACAGAGAAAAACAGGATCTTGGCAGAAAGGAGAAACAACGTGTAGACACCTCAAGCACTTCAAGCCTACAATTAACTTCAGTGGGAAGGGAAAGGGTGAAATCACTCGTTGCATAAAGTAGTCAGTGGCACCTACTTGTTTCCCAGGGGATGGCAATGGGGAGGAGGAAGAGGAGGAAATCCCTCTGAGGCCAGGGCTTACCTAGGCGGCTCCAGGAGACGATGGGCCGGGGGTTGCCGGTGGCAATGCACTCCAGCACCGCCGTCTGATGCACTGTCAGCGTCAGGTTCTCCGGGCCAACGAGAATCATGGGGTCCTGGTAAGCACTGGAGTGGGAGCCTGCAAGGACAGCAGCAGTCACAAGACAGCAGGTTTAGTGAGGACAGTGAGGGGGCTTTGTGCATCCTCCAAGTAGAAATGATGTGGTTGTTTCATCTGGTGAAAACCCCTTGGCCAACCAACCCAGCCAAAAGTAACCCTGTTAACAACCAGATCTGGGCAAACACAGAGAAGGAACCGTGCTGTGGACTGCAGGTGTGCAGGATAGACGCGGTGTAACAGGGAGAGCACAAGCTGGAGGACAGCTCATGCAGACAGGAATACAAATAAATGAAAGAGTTGCTTTATCTTTCAGCATCTCAAGTCATAAAGCAATTCATGCTGTCCACAATGACCACATCTGCCACTCTCTGAGCATTTCCTCTGGCTGCTGGTCCAATTTGCTCCAAAAGCCCCGTCCTGGGATACAGAGAGTGATGGAGCTGTCAGTCCCTTACTCCTGCTGAGGATCTTTCTGAGATGAAACTCAAGGAAGCTCCTCCGATGACTGCAGCCCACAGGGTGGTCATTTCCCTGCCTTTTAAAGCACCCCTGTCCTGGCCCACCTCAGTATACCTGGGTGCAGAGAGAGGATGTACCCCATTGCTCTGCTTTAATTGTGATACAATCATTATTCACAGTGCAATCACCAAGCTTTTATTTGCACTGCAGTAGCACCAAGTGGCAGCAACCAAGAATGAAACTCATCCTTACAAGATGAAACAAAGGCCTGCTACAAGGACTCTGGAAACCAGACAGGCACAGGACAAGCAAAAGAAATCACATTTCAGAAAGGAAGAGCTCACAGGACAAAAACGTCACTCTGTGTCAGTTGCAGCCCAGCTGAACCCACAACTCCTGAGTCCCTAAATGTGCCTTATCCCTGGTCCCTTCAGCCTTCACTCCCATTTGCTGGGAGCAGGAGAGGAGGGTGAAAAAAATAAAGAGATATTCTCAATTCTCCACCAATAACCAGGAACACTGAGCATCTCTGCACTAGTCTTCTCCTCATTTCCAACAAGAGCTGGGTTATACTCCAAGAATGCTGAGGTCAAGTAGCATTTAAGGAATTCCAACAATTTGACAGCTGCTGCTGGCAAAAATGGTTCTGTACACCTGCAGAGAGAAATACTTGAGCTGGTCATCTGCCCCTGAGCAGGAGAGGGGCACAGGGAGGGCTGGGGAGCTGAGCTCTGCCACGGGCCAGGCTTTGCTGTAGAGAACACCCTGTACATGGACTTCCCGATGTCCAAAAAGCTTCTTGAAGAGAAGTGATCCACCAAAACCTACCTGCAAGGGCTTTTTCGCCAAGAAAAAGGAATTGTCTTTCCTTCCTGTAGTTTTTAGCATCACCCTTCCACAACAGCTCAGAGGCTGAAGTCAGGGTGTTAGCAAGGGGATTGTCCAAGAGCAAGCACAGCCCAGAGCTGCTCCTTTGTTAATCAAGGGCTACATGGGGGGGTGATGAAGCAACTTGGAGGTTGTGTCTAAATGGGCAAAATCCAAGAAAAATCCCTGTCAGTGTGACTTCAGAGCTGACTTTTTCACTAAACACATTTCACTGCCAGCCATAAAATGCAGATTTTTTTGGATGAGAAGCAGGACGCACAATAAATCCGTGTGAGTGGCTGCTTAACCTCGGGAGAGCTGGGAAACAATCCCTTCCTCCCTCAGGACTTTGGGATGCCTTTAAATCTCATGTAGATTTATTGTTCTAAATCACAATACTGAATGTTCAAGCTTAGAAGAAGATGGTATTATCACTGTGTTAGAGAGGGCATTTCAATATTGCAGGGAAATGAAATGAATTACCCAAGGTCACCCAAGATGATCAGTAAATGGGAGAAGACCAAAAGCAGAATCCCTAAAACACTCTATTTTGACAATAAAATCACTCTTTGATTTACACTGTGAGTCCTAAACAGACACTCAGGTTCTCAGGCATGGGCTCAGATCCCTGAGTTTGGCCAAATCCTTCCCAGCTGTAGAAGTGGCTTTTCCACCCCTGCTCACCTCGTCCTGCAAAGGTCATGTCACGGTCCTGTAGCTTTGTTGTTGAGCCCAATGCCCATGGCAGTGTCAGCTCCAGGGCCAAAAAGGACGGTGACCCAGCAGTGGACAGGCACCAGCATCATGCAAAGGGGCTGACTGTGCCCAGTTATTGAGGAGGAGGTCTCCATCTCCAAGCAGAAAAGCTCTTTGATCAGCAAGGTCAGGAAGGAAGGAGTGACAAAACGAGGGGCTCGGGACAGGCAAGTGCTGCCGGAGCACAACAGGGCTCAGGGCAAGGCAGGAGCGGGATGTATTTTGAAAGGGAAAAAGGCTCTAATGATGCACGTGGTCCCCAGGGATTCTGCCAGCAGCAATCACAGTGAGGATGGGGAGGTCCCCGGCACTGCCAGGAGTGACAGGCACTCTAGCAGGGCTGGGAACGTCACCCGCACACGCTGTTAGATCTTGATCAAAAGGACAGCAGCAGAGAGAGCTGCAGCTCGTGCTGAAAAGGTGTCAGTGCAGAGGCAGGCAGCCCCTCGGGAGCTTCTCCACTAAGCAGGCACTTGAAAATCATCAATCAGGAGGGCTGGAAGACAGATCTGTGCTGCTCACTGCTGGGGAGAGGAGGGGAAGTGCTGTGAGCCTGCTCCCCCTTTCCCTGCAGGCATCCACCCTCCTCTTTCCAGCCAGGCTGTGGCAGTGCCTTGCAGAGCAGGGGCTCCCAGAGCCCATCCCCATCCTCTCCCTCCTCCCTCCCCAGCCAGGGCTTGGTTTGGAAACCCTGCTAAGACAGACCCAGTGCTTCTCTGTGGGTGAAGCAATGGCTCAAGTTGCTGCTCTATTAAGAAAGGAGGGAACCTTCCTGACACAACAGAGAGCAGAGAGCACCATTCCCTTTGCCCCTCTACACAAGAGGGAGGCAATGGGAGGGTCTGCACAGTCACTGCTTACCCCACCCTGCCTAATGGCATGTGCACAACAGCACTCACATTAGCTCAGTATTTACTAACACAACACTCACACCAGTGATGCACCATCCCTGTACCACCTCTGCAGCACATCATTGCCTCTGCCTGTGTGCCAAAGCCCAGGTTCCACATGCTGGCCCATACACACTGTCCTGGTCTAACAGATATTTGTGTGCTCCTAGCAAATACCACAGGGCATAAACTTTTTTCTTCCATCGACGTTTAACCCCCCCTGCAATGGGTTTTGCCCAAGCCCTTCCACAGACACACACTGGGCTGTATTCATTGTCTGACTGCTTTAAGGAAGAGAGAAACCACAAACATTTCATGGGTAAGAGACCTGGAAAATACCCACTGAAATGAGGGATGGTCAGACAAGAACAACTAGCATTTTCTACCCTGTGACAAACAATAACTCAGGCTGATAAATTGACATAAAACTCTTCACCATGCTGATAATTTACTGTTCTTTTCTCCCACCAAGTGGCTACTGTTCACATAGATCAAGAAAAGAGATAAGAAACGGGCATGAAAAGCTCCCAGGTCTTTCAGAACCAGTTAACCTGCTTGCTTTATCCATCAGAGCTGATATACACAACATCATTCTTTCCTCAGCTCCAGCCCATTTCACAGGTGCTGCTTTTTGCTGCCCAGCAGAGGTTAATCTGCCACTCAGGTAAGGGTTTAAGTCTCCTACTCCACAACCACTGGTCAGGCAGTGCTTTGGGAGGCTGAAGGCAGGCTGTGAGATATGAGCTTACACTGGCAAGCCTCCAGCCACTGGGGCTGATAGACAGGAGGATCACAGCTCATGGGGGGGAAAGATCTTTTGCTGCATATAAAAGAAGCTCAAAGAAGAAACACACACCCAAGCAGCCCTGTGCAGGCTTCCCTGGCCTCTTATCTCCAAAGCTGTAATCTTTGTTTCCCCACCAGAAAGCCACAGAAGCACCCCTAGCCCTGTCCCAGTGGGTATCCAGCATCTCAAGGGAGTTCTGACCTGCATAGAATCCTCTATCTCAGAAGCCACCCTGCCAGCAGGATATAGTCCTAATTTGCAGGTGACTAGCTCTTTGTCACTCTTATCTTCTCCAAAGGCAACCCACAAATGCCCTGAAGCTAGGAGAAGCAAGCTGTCCTGTCCTCATACAAGGAGGCTGAGCATTATCAAAGGCATTTCTAAGAAGAGGGCACAAAGGTGTCATTCACTCCTGACTGCTTGTTCAGGCTGGGTTGTATGATTTGACTCAGTACTTGCCATTTCCTTCACACTATGGAAACACCAAGGGAGACTTCTGAAGCTCTAAAGTGTTTTACATTAAAAAGATTGGAAAAATGAAGAAAGCTCAGGTAGAAAGCGAAAATCCAACATCAGGTTTAGAAACTGACTGATGAGTGATTGCTCAGAGGCTCCAAGGGATCAGCTTGGGTCTCACACAGACAGCTAAGGGAGGATGGGCAATGGGCAGGTCAGTGGGAGGGCAGCACAGCTGTGCAAATGTGGTCTCAAGAGTATTTGCACTCTAATCCTTCCTTCACTGTGCCCAAGGTCATCACTTCCACATGCCACTGGGTGTGCTCTCACAAACAGGCCGAACTCGTGAACCTGCAAAGTGTGGATGTGGGTTGCTTTGGATTGCCCCTAAAGCTTCACCAACATCCTACCTGCAGCATGAAGTCAAACAGCAAGCATGACGTTTTGTCCCTTTTTTTTTGGAGAGGAGACCACAAGGCACCAGCATTTCTAGCGCTTTCAGCCGTGAAAACTTGTTTCTGTCACTGACTTCAAATGTGGCTGGACAGCCAAGTGAAAATTCAGCCTGGGAAGCTCAGGGCTTGTCCTTCTCATCTTTCTGAGGAAGGTTAGCCTGCTTGGGTCACAATGCACTGCTAACAGCCCACAGAACGTAATTCCCCCATTAGATAAATAATTGATCACTCTGTGTGCTGCAATGACTTCCAGAGTGAGCAGGTCTCATAAGGAAATGATGAATCTTCCACACTTACAAAATAATTTATTTAATGTAAAGCTGCTGTAAGTCATTTTCTCACTGTCCTCTCTCTACCCAGAAACTGGTGCCAATTTAGAGGCAGAGAGATAGATGTATCTGCTGTCAAACAGACTCATCTGGCAGCAACCAACGACAGCCCAGACCAGAGGAATGCTTCCCAGTCCTGTTAGCTTGAAGCTCTCTTCAACTGTCCTGGTGCAGACCAGTGGCAAGAAGCAGAAGATGGAGAGACAATCAGGAGAATGTTTAGTGGTACCAACCTGACACGGTGAGCCTGGCCTCCCGGCTGAACTTCACATTAGCGATATTGGTGGCAACACAGTGAAAGATGCCACTGTCTTCTGCCCTCAGCCCCGTGATCTGGAGCACTCCCTTGGGAAGCAGCGTGTACCTGAGGGAAAATAAAAGCAGCAAGTCAAACCTGCAAAGCAGGAGAAGGTGTGAAAGTAGGCTGCACACCATGCAGGTGAGGCAGGGCTGGCTGCCTGTATCCCTGTGCAGAGGCATCAAGTAGATGCTTATTTAACCTGTTGAAAAGCCTCAGCAGTGCATTTGGATGTGACCACAGCTGACCTGGGAGCTCTCGCTCGTCAGCTGAAGCACAGCGACCACGGCCAAGCATCAGGGCAAGTGCAAGCTCCACCCTCCTAGCTCCAGGACTCATACCTAAACTCCCAAATTCATAGAGAAGCACGTTTCAAACCCATCCTGAGTGGGTATATATAAATACCAATCCATATTTATCCCATTTAAAACACAGGTATGTTTCAAGCCCGCGTGCACATGTACGTATCTGTACACACACATATCACAGGTTGCCTGGCAACCCTGGGTTTAAATGGGCTGCTAGTAAGTCATTACACTGTGATGAGTTAATAATCCATTTCTGTCTGGAAGATGAAGGATATCTTTTGCCATCTCAGCAGATGGTGAAGTGCCTATAAGCAGCTCCCCATGCCGGGTCCAGAACGTGCTGCTGGCTGGCTGGTGGTGCCAGTAATCAGCTTGCCACAGACCAAAGGTGTTTGCAATCTCTCTGGGACTTTCAAATGCCCATTGTTTTGGGTGATTTTATACCAAAAGAAGCCTTCGTTCATAACAATCTGCCCATAGCATTAGAAGATTCAATTCCAAGGCTATTATTCTGCCTTCAAAGGCTCCGAGTGCAAGGCTCGGCATACAAATGTATACACACTTTATCCACAGCAAGGCACCGAGCCTGATTCATGCAGGAATCCAATTCAGTTAGAGGAGCAACCCTCAGCACCCAGGCCCTTTGGTGTCAGAGATTAATCTACTCAGTTGGCAATAAAAAACCTTCCCCAGTAACTTTACTCCTACAAAAAGCCAAATCTGCTCGAAATCAGGACACTGAACCTAGGGAAACTGCTCCTAGCACATGTTCTCTAGGGCTTGGGCAAGCTCCCTACCCTGATGGAGAAGCAGTGGGGATGAGTGAGGCTTGAGGCTCTTGGGGTTGGAGAAAAGTTGAGGCTCCTCATTCTTGGAGCTCCTTGGTCTCAGAGAACAGAAGTCTTGGTCACACTCAAACCCCTGCCCTATCTCTGACCATCTCCACACTTGTGACCCTGGGCTCCACTGGAAAGGGGCAATATGGCACGAGGGACTCCAAGGGAACTTCACTTAGCCTGCAGCATCTCAACAGGATGCACACACACAGAGTCAGCCCCAGTTGTGCAGCCCTCACTTATACAGACACCACTCTGGACCAGCTCTACCCCATCCCCAGTTTGGCACTTGTCTAAGTAATGAACCTTCAGAGGAGAAAATGTTTAACAAAACAACCCTGTGCTGGGCTTAAAAAAAAAAAAAAACTCAGATAAAAAAATGCAAGGAAAATCAAAAGCTGACAGTTGCAGTTTTCCACAGCAGGGCTGAGCCTCTTGGGTCCTTCTACCCTAAGTTCACCGTAATGCTGCAAAGGTCAGGCATTGTTCTAGCCCTCGTGTTTTCTCCTGCCTCTCAAGAACCCCACCACCTTCTGCTGCAGAACTGACAGGTTTTGAAAGAATAGAGGCTTTCAGGAAAATATTTACAGCTTCCTGCTTTTGCCTATTCCCAAGGCAGGGTGGTTGGCTGGCCATGGAGGTGGGCTGAGGGTGATTGTGTCCTGCCGTGGGCTGCACAGCCGCCGAGGCACCAAGCACGTGCTTCCTGCCACCTGTCCTCAGGGCCCACGGTGCTGCCAGCAGCAAACCCTGATGAGGGATGGCTCTGAACACAAAGGGAGAGGCCTGTCAAACACAGGAAGAGAAGATGTGTGGCCCCAGGTCTCGACTGGGGAAGGGGGGTAGCTGGAGCTGCTCTTTAGGAGGACTGTGTGGGAAACGGCAGCCCAGGCTGCTGCAGGATGCTCTCTCTGGAGCTTTCCCGGCCACCAAACACAAGGAAGTCCATCTGGGAAGGAAAGTCTAGCTGCCATGGTGTAACTCAGTGCTTGTAAGAGTTCAGAAATCCCTCTGCCCTGGTGAGGCCTCACCTGGAGTACTGTGTCCAGTTCTGGGCTCTCCAGCTCAAGAGAGAGGGAACACCCAAAAAGAGTCTGCTGGAGGGCCACCACGATGATGAGAGAACTGGAGCATCTCCCTGACGAGGAAAGGCTGTGAGACTTGGGGCTGTTCAGCCTGGAGAAGAGAAGGCTGAGGAAGGACCTCAGCAATGCTTAGAAGTACCTAAAGGGTAGGTGTCAAGAGGATGAAGAAATACTTTTCCTGTAGTGTTCAGCAACAGGACAGGGGCAATGGACATAAGCTGGAATACAAACAGTTCCACTTGAACACAAGAAGAAACTCCTTTGGTGCTGAGGTGAGGGAGCCCTGGCCCAGGCTGCCCAGGCAGGGTGTGGAGGCTCCTTCTTGGGAGGTTTCCAAATCCCACCTGGACACGTTACTGTGCCCCCTGAGCCAGGGGAACCTGCTTTAGCAGGGGCTGGAGCTGGAGGAGCTCTGGAGCTCTCTTCCAACTCCCACCATTTGGGGATTCTGTGATGGAAGACCCTAAGTCATGGATCTGTGCAACTCTTTCGTTGCACAAAACAGAGCCACAGAGGGATGATGGACACCAAAGCTATCTCAGCTCTGCTAGGACTGCTGGGTGGGGTCTTCACACTGGAAAGTCAACCTGGAGGAGGGCTCTTCACACTGGAGAAAGTCAACACAGGCCTTGCTCTCTCCAAAATCAGCTAGCAAGGTTTATTGAGCTCTCCTGGGAGATGCAGTATTCTCTCACAGTGGGCCAGAAGGAGCCCAGACGATCCATCAGATGAACTGAAAGAGTCTTCCACAGCAGAGATGCTGGACAAGACCCTCAGCCCAGGTTAGCTGTGTCCCAGCACAATTGTGAGAGCAAGCCTGAGCATCTTTTTCCACCTGGAGAAAGTACAGCAGCACATGGCTTGGACATGCCTTACCTTTTGTTATCTGTGTTGACTGGCACACGGTTCTTTTGCCAGAGGATGACGGGCTCGGGCAAGCCATGGATCTGGCACTGGAATCGGGCTACACCACCTTCCTCCACCACTGCGTTCTGAGGGTGGATGTGGAAGTCAGACATGGCTAGAAGACAAAAAGAGAGACAAAAACATTCATGTATGAAGAGAGATCCATTGACAACAACTTCACATAAGCTGGAAGCACCCTGGTTCCCCAGAGCTAGCAAATGGGATTGTCCGTCAAGAACAGGAGGGTGGTTTGCAGCCCAACCTCCTGCACGGAGAAACAAGACTAGAGGTAAGTTCTTCTTGTTTCTGCCTCTGCACGTTGGACTGATTGACTCAACCAGGACAGGAGATGGTCCTCCATGGCCCACATGCTCCACAGAGAGGTCTATGGGGACAGTAAGATACACAGACACTGCACTGGCACTTATCAGAAATCATTCTCAATAGCTTCAGCAGGCTTTAGATCCAAGAACGCATCAGAAAAGAGATGTCTGTCCTTTCTGTTGCTGTCAATGTCTTATCTGCTGCATAGCTTGACCTCTACACTAATCCTGTTTAAATACCTTGACCAAAAGACCTCCCAGATACCCCAGTAAAAACTTAGAGCCCTTGATTTCCATCTCTGTTTGGCAGGTGCTCCAGCTCATTGCACGCTCTGACTTCCAGCACCACAGAAGGAACGGTCGCATCCCTGCTCTATGGAGCAACAGGCTTCAACAGACAGAAGGAGCAGCTGCCAAGGGCTCAGCAGCTCAGCAAACCCAAGGCTTTCGGGGTTGCAAATGCCAAATCTCAGGGTGAACACATACCAGCCTGTCCCAGCACAGCCACAGCTGTAAGAACCGTGCTGTAACTCCAGCACGCTGTTAGAGCCACATAAATAATACAGTCATTATTACTATTAATTAATTAATTCGAAAGTTGCTGCCTGTTGACTCTGCAATAAACATATTCCAAGGTAATAAACATCCCAGTGGTTATTTAGCTCATGATTCATTTATGGTGCAGCAGAAGATCTCTCACATTACCATACGAAATCAACTCGGAGAGCCCCCTGCTCTGCCACCCCAGCCTCATAACGCCCCTCTCCCCAGCAAGAGAGCCTCGGCCCCTTTTACATGCATCAAGTGTAATGAATGTGCCTCTGCTAAAGAACAAGCTGCCTATGTGTCAGGGCAGCTTAATCACTCATCTGCAAACTCCAGTTGGGCTGGGGCAGATGGGAGATGGCCATTAGCAATCATACATTAAATATGTGTTGCATTAACCTGCACTGCTCCCGCAACCCGCTCACTGCAGCCTTGTTAAGCTGATGGAGCAGTGAGCAATGAGGAGCAAAGCCCCAGCCCTACACAGCCAGAGAGCTGGGAATGTTTTGCAGCCATCAGGGTGGGATGGACAGCCCCACATTGGGGTGCAGAGATGGGAGCTGGGGTGGGAGGTGGCTGTGTGGTGCTCCAGCCACATGGGAACGTGTCAGCACAAGGCAAGAGATCATGCAACATTATCGTTCCCTTTCCCAAGATGAAAGTTATTGCAAATATCCTCTCTGGTAAAGGATGGAGCGCAATGGTGGAATGGCAATTTACCCCATTCAGACAGATTTAGCCTTGAAATGAGACTGCTCGTGGCCCAGAGCACTCAGCCACGTGGGAAGGAGCCTGAAGGCTGCTGGGGGCGGGGGGGGTGTCTCCCCACTCCAGCAATTCCCCTTCCAAGGTGACAAGGAATGCTTCAAAACATGAGGGGTTTGGGGGTGCCCACAGCAGGAGAGCTCCAGGGAGCCTGCAGAATATTTCAAGGCTGCCATTTGGAAGCCCAGGCCAGGCAGAGCATCTTGCAGCCGAAGTTTATGAACTCTCACCAAGAAATGAATCCAAGAATTAACGAGAGTGACAAAAAGCTTGTTAATAAAGGAGGGGGGAAAAAACCCCAAAGCAAAAAAAAAAAAAAAAAAAAGCAGATTCAGATGCCTGCAGGAAAATTCCTTTCAAATGTGCAGATGCTCAGGGCTGAGGTTTCTCAGTGGCTGACAGGATTGATAAGTAGAAGGAGGTGTGAATGAGAACAGCCCCGGCACAGATTTCGCTCTGCTGGCTACAGAATTCATTGCCATCCCTTTATTTCAATAATATCACCTCTTCTAGGTAAAACTGCAGCAATAACCTCTACTCTTAAAGACACAAGTATTAATATTTATCATGAATAAAACATGGCAAGATATAAATAATTCAGTTATGAGGATGTTAAGTAAAATATTACTCTTCAATGACCCTATAATGTGGCTTTGAAGCACAGTTTTATGTTAAATGCCTAGGAAACACTGTGACCCTTGCCAAGACCAGCTGCTTTACAGGAGATGCATTAAAAATTCATGCACTGAGCTACAAAATGCTGTTTTTACAACAGGTTTACGAGTTTATTTACAGTTGCAGAGACAAAAAAAAAAAGCTTTTGTAGCATCCCCAGTAAAACAGCAACAAAACTTGAACGTGGGTGATTACCTGGGATGCTGCTTTCAGCCTGGAAATAAATCACTGGATGGAAGGAGAGGAGAGAGATGGGAGCACAACTGCTTTACAGGGACTAAACCTCTCTTGATCTATGGGAGAGTTTTATAGGTGTCTCAACTGACTGTAACAAACCCAATCCAGGGGTGTGTTTGCTCTTGTCACTCGCCTTGCAGTACCAAAGGGGCTCTATTGTTTCAGCAGCCCTGGAGAAGAGCAGCACAGCAGCCAGGGTGGGGTTGGCCAGCAGCCAGGGAGCTGCATCTCATTTCTATGCTAATGGCCATCATAATTTTTAAAATAAATACATGCAATCAGGATATTCACCCTTGAGCTCCTACCAGGGGAAGCACCCTCTAAATCCAGCTGCCTGCAGCCTCTGTCGTCCAGCAACGCAGCATCCATGTACCAACTGAGGGGATGGTGCTGCCCCAGGCCCCTTTTACTGTCATCACATGGGGTGAATGGCACTTTCTTGCCACTGAACTACCCTCTGCCACCTCTGTGTGCAGCATGGTACCATCTCCACACACACTGAGCATCAGGTAGGCAGCGAGACCAAAAATCACACCTAAATCACACACACTCCATGTTCCACAGCTCATGGTCTCTCAGAGCTCCTGCTATCAGCACACAGAATGGTGGGGGTTGGAAGGGACTTTTAGAGCTCCTCCAGCCCCAGCCCCTGCTCAAGCAGGTTCCCCTGGCTCAAGGGGCACAGGAATGTGTCCAGGTGGGGTTGGAAACCTCCTGAGAAAGAGCCTCCACACTCCCCTGGGCAGCCTGGGCCAGAGCTCCCTCACCTCAACACTGAAACAGTTTTAACTTGTGTTTAAATGTAACTGTTTGTGTTCCAGCTTCTTTCCTTCACTCCTTTTCCTGTCACTGGATACAACAGAAACAAGTGCTGCCCCAACCTCCTGACACCCACTAGTGAGATATTTGCAACTATTAATGAGATCCCCCCTCAGTCAGGTCCCACAGCCTTTCCTCATAAGGAAGATGCTCCAGTCCCCTGACCATCTTGGTAGCTCTGCACTGGCCTCTCTCCTGGATTTTGGCCATGATACACACAGACCAGCACAAGCCAGGGGAAAACAAACCAAAATGGGCTCAGAGCAGATGGGGAATGGTCCCAGCAGCTCTGCCTCACTGCCAGCATGCAGGCACCTTCTCCCAAAGACACTGGCCAAGACTAGATTCAGGCTGAGTTGTCTACAGCCACACTAACACATGAGCCAAAGGAGTTACTCTTCATCTGTGTCACAAAGGGTCTCAATTACAATGAGGCTGAATCACAGGTGAGGCACATTCCTAAAGAGAACTTCACTCTTGGGATCTCCCACCACCTAACCCAGTCCCTGTAGGCATGTCCACATGGCCACAGCACAGGTGAGCAGCAACTCATCCTCATCCACATTCACAGAGGATCATTCTGGCAAAAGCCTCTGCTGGGCCTCCCCTAATCAAAGTGCAAACACTCTCCCATCCTAAGAGGCCCTGTGGAAAGGCCAATGGAATAAAAATGAAAAGAGCTATTGAGTTAAATTTTCTTTACTCCACAACAAAATAAATTGGAACCATTAGTGGCCAATCCCTTTTTGCTCAGAAGAGCATTAGTGCTAAGCTGGAGATTGACCTAGAAAAAGGTACAGAAAGAGAAAACATTAACCTGTTATGTCAAAGCAAATCCCAGGCCTGTTGGAATCATTAAAACACAAACATTATTACCAACTGCAGGCACAAGGGGAGGAGGAAGACTTGAAAGGTTCAGTGCCAAGCATGGTGTTAGGTGAGTGTCTGGGAAGCTCAGCTGCTTCTGCAAGCACATTGCTTTTTGCTTTTCAGTTACTTATGGGGAAACAGACACCCAAGTTGGCTCTGACATAAGAGGATGCTGGGGCGGAGAGGAGCATCCTCGTTGCCAGGCAGTTTACAAACTGCACCCAACAGGCAAAGATCCTTTCTCCACATTCCTGCCACCAACTTGTTCAATTCAGATCTCTTGGGGTGGACACACGTGGTTATAAGGCCTCCAAGTTAACACAGTACAAGGAAAAGAGTTTAACATGCCCCCAGTAGCTGGGTTCCAGATGTCCCTGCCAAAGAAGGGAGGCTTCATTACAACTGATGAAGGTGAAGCTTGAGAGGTAAATGATTTGCCCAGTATGAGAGAACAAGCCATGGGCAGAGAACACCCCTTCCAAGGCTGGCTCCATCCTGCTGATGGTGAGAGCTGCTTGTTTTCATACTCAATTCCCCAACTGACTATTACAATTTCATTTCCCCTCAGGTCAGCAGAAGTCAGGGTCATTTTCAACACACAACAATCACCACGTCAATTAAACCCAGACCTAAACCACTCTCAAATCAGGCTGCCAGCTCCATCAGAACCAACTCTCACTACCTGTGAGATTTATTAAGCACCCATCCTCCCTGGCACCACAGCTCCTGCCCCAAAGCAAGCCAAGGGATTACATCCTTTTCCCTTCCTTCCTGCCTTAGGAGAGTGGCACCATGGAATTAGCAACCTGCCAGGGGATATTTTCAAAGAGGTCAGTAGGTGAAGGCTTTGCAGACATGGGTCAGAGAATCATTGAATCATAGAAGGGGGTGGGTTGGAAGGGACCTGTAGAGATCGTCAAGAGAAACATCACTGCTAAAGCAGGTCTCACCTAGATCAGGTCACACAGGAATGCAGGAACAAAGGTCCTTTATTTGCTGTCCTCCACACTCTGGAAATGGAGGGATTGTGGAGGCTCCTTCTTTGGAGCTCTTCAAAACCCTCCTGGACACATTCCTGTGGGACCTGATCTAGGTGGAAGCTGCTTCTGCAGGGGGGTTGGACTGGATGATCTCTAAAGGTCCCTTCCAACCCCTGCCATTCTATGATTCTCCTGCAAGAAAGAGCTGTCACAAAAGACAGGGCAGGCACGCAGCTACCACACATCCCATCCTGTCCCCTCCACTTCCAAACGGAGACACCTTCCTAAATCCTTCAGAAAAAACACACCATACCTTCCTCTATCATTTTGGGGTGTTTTTTTTCTCACCTAGGTGCATTTTTAATACAGTTTATATAAAAAGCCCAGTGTCCCAGCAGCCCTGTGGCTCCTCCAGCTGCAGAGCAGCCTCTGCTCCTGCGTGTCTAATGCTGCTATTGTGAGGGGTTGTTGCTGAGCTGCCACGAGCCCCATTTGGAATGCGAGTTGCTTTGTGCATAGTGAAGCGTGAACAACAGCGCCGCCCATTTCTCTGTTTAATTCTCCAGGAGTAGCAGGAGCTGAGGCCTTCACTCGCATCTAAAGGGAAGACAAATCGCCTTTCTCTTCGCCTTTGGAAAGGGAGGCAAATATGAAAGAGCAGCCGTTGCCTCTCCCAGCACACAGGAAAATCCCCTTCTGCCCCTTCCCACTAATCAGAGGGGTGAAATATCCCAAATCTCTGTTGCCTGTGCAGGGTCTCAGATCTCTAAAGAAAAATGGGCTGCAGGAGTCTGGAGAGTCTGATGCAAGGAAGACACTTGGAAGGAATGCAGCTCTTTTAAGAGGAGCCAAAATACATGATGAGCTGAAAGGGAGGAAGCATCACCTTGCTCTGTGCTGGGGAGGATGTAGAGGGAAAGAGGGTCAGCCGTACACCCTTTTTGTTTGCAATATTTGCAGGCCAATACTTACTCCTGTTTTGCTTTGGCTGTTGTTTTCTTCCCCTCTGGAGCTGATACGACTGCCTAGAGCAGCAAAGGAGGATGGTGTAAGCTCTCTGAGCACTTCACATGCTCATGTCTCTGTTGCTGTCACACTCAAAGCTGAGTGAAGTAATTTAAATGAGGCTGAGAAGATGCTCCATCAGACAGACTTCTCTGTTTGAGGAATAAAGTCTCCACCTGGTCTAGTTCTTTTTTCCCCCCACTCCCTAAGCCCCTGGGACAGGAATGAGAGGGAGACAACCAAGCTGATGCCTCACAGCAGAATACAGCAGCTGCCCATGGAAGGGAACATGCAACAGATACTCTACAAGAGGAGGGGAAAAAACCCACAAAAGATGCACTTCTTCGTGTCTCAAGTCCACCAGAAGGCAAACTGCTGCCTGACCTGGGCCTATGGCTTTCTCAGTTGTGTGCATAACATGTGGAATGACTGCGAGCCAAATGCAGCTCAGGTCACCACACCGAGCACTACTGATGGACTGCACCGACCCTTGATTTACTGTTTGCTTTGGTGCTTTTAGAAGCAAGGAGAAAAAAAGCAAAGAGCCCTGTGGGGGCTGCTTCTGGAGGGATGATAAATATCCTGTGAAAATAATGAACACATCTCCACTGCATGCAGACGAGGGGTCAGAGGGAAGGTGCTTAGGGGGGCTCTGTTTGCTCCACCCACATTGCACCAGTGAAGTATCAGGATCAGGGCTGGGAGGAGGAGGATGGGCTGTTCCTGCAAAAGCCTCTGCAGCAGGGACTTCACTGTGGCACCTGGAAAACTTTTGAATGCCTGTGCTGCAGCTTCTCTCCTTCTTCTTCTGAGGCTCTCAGAATGCACTCCTCATCACCAGCACAGCCAGCCTCCTTTGCACAATCACACATGCCTCCAAGCCCATCTCCCAGTCCTACAGAGCATTTAGTAGATTTATGGTATTGATTATAGCTCACTTATTGGAAAAATAACTACAACAACAGCAGTTGTTGATGCAGAAGTGTTCTCATGTGAGTGGGAAAGACTCTTGTCTGGACAGATGCAGTCTCTGCACCACGGATGGAAACAAACAAGGGCCATGCACCCCAAGTGCTGGTTTATACCAAAGTATCTCACAACTTCTACAAAGCTCACAAGGTGCCATCCATCTGGAGAGAGACTGGGCCCACGCTATCCCAGGAAGCATCCCCAATGTCCAACACCCCACCACCCTTGTAACTTAAGGAGGATAGAGAGTACCAGGGGAGCTGCCTATACCAGAGGAAACTCCCCAAAGCATCTGGCCTTTGCCACGCTCTCCCTCGTGCATCTGCACAGTCCAAACGCTGCCTGCTCAGACTCAATACCTTCTGCAATCCCAGTCTGGAAATAAGCAGCAGTGAGTCCTAGTTCACAGAGCAATGCCAGTCCTTCTAAATCATCTCAAAAGATGCACCTTGGCAACCCCAAGGACCAGAGCACACAGCAGCACCCCGCTGCGTTACCTGCTACGCCGAGCACACAGCCCAAGGTGGTTATTTGTCTTCCAGCACCCTCTTGTTTTGCAGGGGAATCGACTAATAAACAGCCCCTTAAGCGCTTTCAAATTGGTTTCAGGGAGAGAAGAAGTTTCTGGCAGAGAAGCAGGCATCACTGGGAGAGACCTTTATCAAGGAGAGCTATTGCAGTAATTTTTCAAGACAAAATTGCTCTGTGGCTCATGACAGCATTTAGTGTGTCCTGAGGCGACTATTTGTGAAGCCAAACCTGTGGTCCTGCTGCCCTGGCTGCTGGAGGGAAGGGAGAGTATTAAATGTCATAAACAACTCTTAATTTGCTTGGGCATACTGCATATGGGGCTAGTGATTCTGCAGTGCAGGGGGAGGTTACCCATCATCATCACAGGGCCCTGGCACCAAGGGTGATGCTGGCCAGGCAACACCAGCCATGACACCTTGCCCAGTGGCAAAAGTCACCGTGAAGGGCTCTAGTGTTTCTGCAGGGTGACTTCTTAAGAAAGCTCAGCATCACGCAAAGCCAAAGCAGGTCAAGATCCAGCATCACAAGATCCTCCCTCCTGTTGCATCCACCGCTTCAAGCAACGGCTTCTTCAGGACCTTGCCACCTCCCAGGCTTTCCTCTGAAGCCCACATTTGCTCTTTGCTAAACACCTATGATTTATCCTACTCAGGTGCCCCTGCAGCCCCCCTGAAATAATGAGAAAATGAAGGGTAAGCTGTCCTGCAGGCCTCTGGGGAAGGCTGGCTCAGTGAGGGCAAAGCAAAGCGTGCAGCACACTGCCAACAGGCAGCTCTTTCCTGCCAGATTCCCATCCGGAGCTTCTCGTGTTTTTCCTACCCTGACACACACAATTAAGACAAATTACATAGTTACCATTTTGATTTGTTGCACAATAACAGTGTTTTCCATCCCTCTCCCAAATATTGATGGAGATGGTACAAGAGGAAGCTCCCACACAGCTGTTTTTGGCCCTAGACCACTTTGCTTGCAGCCAACTGTTTCTGATACCATGGCACAGATGAGCAAGGAGCCATCCCAGCACAGTCTTGCTCCTCTGTAGCCCTTGTAACACCTCTGGGTAGAAACACTCCTGGATCTGCAAAGCCAGGAGCCATCCCTGGCTTCTTGTGCCCACCAACAAGCACATGCTTGGTGGTTTTGGGCATCTCTGGAGGATGAGATGGTGGAATGCAGGAAGGTGAAGGAGTGCCCACAGAAATGCCATCAGCCCCAGCTCTCAGACAGGGAGCTATCCTGATTTACAGGCTAATGAATTTTAAATGAGATGCATTCTTTAATTTTTTGTTGTCAGCCCCCATTTTTCTGCTAGCAATCATTCCAATAATAGCTCTAAATTTTCAGCATCTGTTTTTACCAGCTCTCTTGTAATTAGTTTACTAATGTATTTCACTGCTCCTTTGTTATTCACAGAGAATTACTTCATTCCCAGCTATCAGAGATAGTGCACTTCAGTCTATAAGGAGTTTGGCCTTTGTTCCCTCGTGGTTATTCACATGGGGGAAGATGGCTCAGTGAATGACAAGCCTTTCTATCACCACACATTCTCCATTTAATGTCTTTATACTGGCTCATTAATTACCACAGAAAACTCCTTTCCGAATGGAACCTGTGATTTATAGGAGACTTGGGCAAGGTGCCATTTTTATCAGGCCGACTGCAAACAGCACCAGAGCCAGTAATTCACTCTTTATTTCCCCTTTCTGCTGCAGTGGGGTCAGTCCCACTGTGGTAGGAGTTTTGCCTGGGAGAGAGAGCTCAGCAAGTGCTTATTGCTGCCAGGCCGTGGCTGTCGTGCTGCTCCTGCAAGGCTGAGGTGATCAAGCCTATAGAATACTGAGCTGAAGCACATTTTGCCTGGGTACTGTGGGGCCTGTGGTAAAGACTGAGATGTTCCCTTGGGTGGCAGCTGGATGAGTGTCTGCAGGAGGTGGGACGGTCTGCAAGATCACAGAACCACAGAATGGTTTGAGTTGGAAAGGGCCTTAAAGCTCATCTCATTCCAACCTTCTGTCAAGGGCAGGGACCTCTTATCCTAGAGCAGGTTGCTCTCCAAGCCCCATCCAATCTGGCTTTCCAGGGATGGGGTAGCCACAGCCTCTCTGGGCAGCCTGTGCCAGGGCCTCATCACTCTCATAGGGAAGAGCTTCTTCCTAACATCTCATTTAAATCTCCCCTCTTTCAGTTTGGAGACATCACCCCTTGTCCTGTCACTACATGCCCTTGTAGAAAGACCCTCTCCAGCTTTCCTGTCAGCCCCTTTAGGGACTGGAAGACTGCTCTAAGGTCTCCCCAGAGCTTTCTCTTCTCCAGACTGAACACTCCCAAATCTCTCAGCCTGGCTGTGTAGACGATGTGCTTCAGCCCTCTAATCATCTTTGTGGCTCTCCTCCACATCTCCTGCTCAAGTCTGGTGGGCCAAGGTGTTGCAGTGCATACACCAAACTTGGCAAAACCCAAGCACAGCATGAAGAGAGGCTCAGGTTTTCATTAAGGAGCAGGCAGTCAGACTCAACAGACTCTGTGGTACCCAGACACAGCTCTCTGACATGTCCCATTACACAGCAGGGGCTGGAAGGGCAGGTTTGAGTCCCAGCTGTATCCCTCAGACCTCAAACGTTACAGACCTGCCAACCTCCCAGCAGCTTGGGATCCAGCCAGGGGGAAGAGCTGAGCATAGACAGGAGGAAAAGGCTCTGTGTAGACCCAAGGCAGGCAGAGAATGGCTGCCCTGCCTTCCAGAGAGAGGCACCCAAACAACGGTCTCTCTGTCCCACGGAAATTAACTTCAAACCCTTCAGAACAGTATGTCTTTCAACCAGGTCCCTGTGCTGTGCTGAGCATGATAAACTACCCCCTTTATTGAGGAATGAAACAGAGGTGGAAATGGTGCACATGTCAACTAGAGATTCACACAGAAAAACAATCCCAAAAGGCTGGATTTCCATCGCTTGGCACACAGGAGCAGCCTCACGCTGCTGCAAGGGAAATACTCAGCATCCTCTTTGCGTGTGGGGAGGAGAGACGAGAGAGCAAAGGACCCCAATGCAGATGCAGAGCAAGTCAGGCACAGAGTTTGCATTACAAAGGACTGTAAAGCTTCTTTCTGATACTCTGAATTCCACTCAAACACAGGTGATTTCCTAAAACTCAGTGCTCCTCTGCTCCCACCCCTTGGTATAAAGCACAGATACCATTACCACGTTGCCTGGTCCACGTTGAAAGTGACAATATCAAAGATGTGGAAAGGATCAAACTGCTGTGACACTGAGCAAATCCATCTTGCTCCCAGGTCTGCTTTCTCCCCCCAGCAGTGAGCAGCTAAGCCGTTAGCTGTCATCTCATCCCCCTGGCTGACTCACACAGCAAGATTCCTGTTGGCTCCTTGGCAATAGCAACAGCTTCCTATTTTGCTGGCAGCAATCCAGGGGAAATTCAAGCTGAATTACAGCCATTCTTTAGAAAATAGGCCAAATCCACGACAGCAGGACACATGACTGCAGACGTGGAGCTGGTCCTTTTTCTATTTCTTGCCTGGAGAAGCCCCTCGTTGGCTGAAAATAGCTTATCTCTGGAAGTCCCCTTCCCCTGGCTGCTGCTCCTGGCTGACAGCCAAACCATTACCACCTCAAAGAGAAAGTTCAGAGCTCTGGCTATCAACTGCAGCCTATCAGCTCCTCTCTCCAGGACGTGTGGGTTGATGTTTTCATGGATCCGATCTCTCTCTGGGAGCTCAGAGGAGATGGGGATTGTTATCTCTCTGTGTGAGTCAGAGAGTGATAACTCCTTTCCTGTGCCTCTGCTGGGATGGTTGTACTTGGGGTTGTAGCCCAGCATTGCTTGTCAGCAAATCCACAGCAGTGTGTGCACAGGAGCATGTATGGGTATGTGTGACACAGTGGCAATGTGGGCTGGACTCTAGGAGCATTGGTCCCTCCAGACACACACTCCTACAAGGTTAAGAGCTGACGTTTCACACTGGGTCCATGTGAAGCAGCCACCTCATCCAACAGCACCTCTGCACCCAGGGTGAGTCCTCTCTCCTCTCCACGTATCCCACCACATCCTAAACACAACTGGGAGACACATCACCATCCCAAAGCACATGGACACACAAACACAAGTGAGGGCACAGGAGAACAGCTAATGGATAAATGGTCCCACAGAGGAAGAAAGTGCTGGCAGAGGTACAAACCACCAATCTCACCATCTTTATCTTTCTCACTATCACCCAAACCATCACCAAACCTGAGCAGCACGGAAGCATTCCAGAAAACACAGCTCTCCTGGGAGGACTGGCCAGACCCAGTTTATCAAATTAAACTCATTACCTTTGAGGTCTTCCCTTTATTAATGCTGATCAATACCTAAAGGGTGGGTGGCAAGAGGATGGGACCAGTCTTTTTTTCTGTAGTGCCCAGTGCTAGGACAAGGGGTGATGGACACAAGCTGGAACACAAACAGTTCCACTTAAACAAGGGGGAACTCTTTTGGTGCTGAGGTGAGGGAGCCCTGGCCCAGGCTGCCCAGGGAGGGTGTGGAGGCTCCTGCTCGGGAGGTTTCCAACCCCACCTGGACACATTCCTGTGCCCCCTGAGCCAGGGGAACCTGCTTTAGCAGAGGCTGGAGGAGCTCTGCAGGTCTCTTCCCATCCTGACCACTCTGGGATAACTTTAGTGCCAGGCTACTGGCACAGCCCTGCAGTATATGGTAGGTACAGCCACACCACGGCTGTGCTTGTTGGGTGTGTTTTCTGCATATAAAATGTTTACAACAGCAGAGTTCTACATGATAGAAAGACAACATCACCATGCCCACAGGATGGCATGACCTGCCATCATCCAATCTGCACACTCTGTCCCTTCTGTAAAGGTTCCCCTTGCTTTGCTGGCTGGGTGCACTCACAGGTGAGGCAATCCCACCTCGGACTCATCTGTCCCCACCCCTGCTCACACACTTGCTGTCTTGCATTCACTTCCCAGCCACATTCCCTGCCCACATACCAAGGTTAACAACATTTAGCCACCTAAGCCCCTTGCCATCATGAAACTTCATTGAAATGATGGTTTGTTAAGGTTTTGGGACGTGCACAGGAGTGTGGGAAGCTGCAGAGGCTGGAGCAATGCTGAATGTCAAAGAATGGCAGCATTGCACAGTGGTGTGGGTTTTAGAGAGCAGGCAGAGGTCAAACGCTGTGTCTGAATGGTGGGCTTGCAGGAAGACATTTTTACTTACTTTGAGCTCTGAACTTGAGCTTTGCCCCACAGTTTGCTGCACCCTGGGGAAATCAGAGCCAAAGCCCCACAAGCCTGATCTTCAGAGGGCTACTGCAGGGATGTTCGGTCCCTCCAGCATTGAGTCTGGGGAATCAGTCTTCTCCCTCCTGAAATGTGCACCTTAATCAGAAAAGATACTTGCATACCAAAACAAACACCTCTCTGGCATTAACAAGGGAGGTGGAAACTCAGGAATAAATGGGTAATTGTAGCACAGAACTGCTGGGACACCTAAAATATCCAGGATGGTGATTAAACCTACCTTAACAAAACCTTGTGGCACATAATGGCTCCCCAAGAGACCCACTATGGTACCTTAATAACTTGTTTACATGACCAAGTTGTCCAGGAAGAGGTTTCACGCGGATGTTTTGTGTGTAAGCACATGGGACTGCACACCCTGTGTGCAACTCCCCACCCTCTGGGGACCAAAACAGCAAAGAGCATTAAGATACCGGTGTAATGCAAGTCAGGGGCATCCACGTGGAAAACATCACCAGCAGCTCCACAGCCCTCCCTACCATGAAAGTAAATAAACAAACAGAGAGCTCCAGGAATTAGCTGTGAAGGGTGACAGAGCTGTAAGGGAAAACTGAAGCAAGAAGAGAGAGGGGAAAGAGAGAGAGAGAAAAAAAATGCACCCTGGTTGGCTTTTGTGTTCTCGCACAATGGGGCACGTCAGCTCCACAGCCTCCGCAAGCCATCACCCGCCATCTGGCACCGGGCTGGCCCGCTAATGGGAGGCCCCCAGTGCCCCAGCTGACTCCCAGAGCCACGGGGGAAATCAAGCTGAGGAGCTCCTCACATGAAGCCATCTAAACGAACGCAGATGCATCGCCCGCTCGCCAGAACCTCGCCCGGCGAACGGCGGCACAGAGAGAGCGGCGTGAGCCGGCTGCAGCGCGGCACAGAGCCCTGGGCAGCCCCGAGCCATTGCCCAGGCACTGCACGGAGCAGGGCTGGGGTGAACGAGCCATCCCTGCTCCTTTGCAAAGAGGGATTGTTGGTGAGGGGCTGTGGAAGCGCTGCCCTTTCACCCAGCGCTCACAGCCCGACTGTGAGGTTGTACACACACACACACCCTGTGGCAGCAGGGACAGCCCAGGTACCGCTGCCTGCCTGAGCCATCGCTCCCAAAGCCAGGCCTCTTCCTCCAGGGCTCTACAGAAGTAGATCAGCTGGAGATGGCTGTGCACAGGGTATGCACTGGGGAGTGGATGATGATGGTGGTATGAGTGCTCCAGGCCAGGTTTGACAGCAGTGTCTCTCCCCAGGAGCAACCTCACGGACTTCAGCAAGGTGGATGGACCCCACAGGACTCATCACAGCAAAGGAACCTTTACTGCCACAACTATCTTTTTACTTAAGCACTGTAAGGATGCCAGAACCTGCTGTCCTACTGAACTAAAGCACCTCATCAAGGACATGATGTCCAGCTCCAGACCCTTCCCTTGCCAGCTGTTGCATGAGGAGCAAAAAGAGAACAAACCACAGGGAATTAAGGATGCACAAGACTCCCCAGGCATGGAAATGTATATTGAAGAGCCCACTCCCAGTCCATGGAGTACAGCAGATCCCACCTCCTCCTAACATAGCAGTGGGCTTTGGGATCAATGCAGAGACCTGCGCCTCATCAGCTCCCGAGGTGCTACCCTGAGGAGGTCTGGGTGTGCTGAATGGTATCTGATGCTCTTCCTGTGGCATAAGATGCACATCAGAGCTCTCTGAAGGGACTCGGCTCTGGCTGAAGCATGCAAAAAGATCTGCCCCCTCTATCTAGACAGAAAGCAGAAAAGTCAGCCTTCAGGAAGGGATTTTGCTTCTCCTTTCCACCACCAGCTTCAGAGTACTGATGGGAACCCAGGCCCATGGTGGCCCAAGCCAAGGATGAGAGGCAGAAGGGTTAGTTTAGACACAAGCCCAGGAGGATGAAAGGAGCACACCACACAGCTCTCAGCACTGGCATTTAACTGAGGCACTTTTCAGCATCCCTGGGTACAGCTGCTGCTGCATGGCCCAGGGAACCTCTTGGGGTGACAGCAATGCCTTGCAACAAGCAGCTATTTGGGGATCCATCACTGACACTGACTGCTGAGCTCCTGCCTAAAGCAACAAGGTTAAACCCCAGACCCTTTCTAATGACTTTGGATTCATAATCTGTTCCCACAGATGGGAAATTTTATTCCCAAATGCACAGAGACCCCACAGGGCAGAAGCTTGAGTGACTCCAATCCCTGCTCTGCAGAGCTGCTATCGCTTGCAAGGAGGCAGAAACACTCCCATTTTTAGCTAAAGTGGAGGGTGGCAGCATATGGTGAGTGTGGGTTATGCTCAGTCCCAGGAGCAATGCTGGCAGCTCTGACACTGCTCATGCCACCTCAGTATCACATTCCAGGTCCATAATGTCCCACCAGAAGATTTTTTTTTCCTGAGGTAGGAGAACAGAAGTAAAACCTCTTCATGGAATTAAGTTTGCCTCCAAATTCCAGCTAGTTGAAATAATCTGTTGGTAAACACAAAGCACCGCTGGGATAACAGCTGAGCAGAGGCTTACATTAAACAAGCATCTGCAGATGAAAACATCACTCATCTAAAAGGCATCACCATTCATTCATGCTCAATAAAACACCAAATGGTTACAGATAGAGCTGATGGAAAATGAGAGAAAGAAATGAAAGCTGCCAGGCAGGAAACAGCACAACAACAGCAACAAAAGCAACCAAGACCACGAAAAGGTTGACTTGGCATTCTGCTTTAGGAGACATTCCCAAAGCAGGTTTGACTGTCTGATAAAACTTCTCTGCTGGTTGCCTCCCTGCCTGACAGAAGCACAGAAGGAGACTAACAGCACTGGTGTAGACATGATAAAACATTTTAAGCCACGTAGCTTTACTTGGGCTTGCCACTTTTAAGGATGTTTTACGGTTCACTGCTATTTCTCTGTGTCTTACCAACAAGCCCTGAGCGTGCACAAGCTCTCATCTACCCACCAGGCAGGTAGTTTTCCCCAAGACTGAGCTTTTCCAGCCTACAGATTCCCACAGCTGAATGTTAGCACTTGGCTGTGTTGCTGCAAGGCACTGCAAGGGGCTGAGGGCAGGGCTGCCTGGGCTGATGGCTCTGCTGTTCTCGCCTCACATCTGGATCCACTGGAGCTTTCCAGCACCCATCCCACTACAAGAGAAACCCTTCAAAGCCTCATATCATACAAACCCTCCATGTGACTGGCTGGATGCTACTGACTCAGCATTAATGAGACACCTGGGCTCAGTTTCAAATCCACATCTGCTTGATAAATCTTTCCCAACCTAATAGAGGCAAAACATCATCTGTCATTTCTTCTCTTTCCCAAGGAACAATAAGGTTGGAAACATCTTTCTGCTCCACTAATAAAACTTTTATAAGCCACTTATAAAAGCAAGGGAGGGCTTTTTTCCACAAAGCCAGGGATAAGGAGGGGAAGAAGAGGTGTGATCTGTATTCACAGCTTGTCCCGGCTCAGGTGGTGGCAGAGTCACACTTGGATGCAGGCTGCAAACACACTCCCCTCCACCGCCTGCCCAGGGATTGTTCTTGCCAGTCAATGCATGCAGGAGGCTTGATTTGCCACAGCACAACACAGCACTAGTCCTATTGCCAAGATTTAAAAGCTATCTGGCCACTCCAGGGAAAAAAATAACCCTAACCAGCAAGTACAAAACTAAAAGCAACTGAGATGGGGGTTGTTGGCTGGTTTGACTCCTATATCGTCTGATTTGATTTTGCAGTGCTTTGATACCAGCTTTTATTACCCTGCTGTGCTCAGTTTGATTTTACAGTAGAGGGGAAAGTAAAAAACCAGGTAAATTTGGTCATGGGATAGATGGGTCTATCTACACATCCCTCTGTACAGGGGCAGGTCTCCTGCTGTCAGGACAAACTGCCCTGGTTACTGCACAGACTGCACATGGTGCCTTTGACCTGTATCTCTGTCTTCCCAGGATTGCCAAACTGGTACAGGTGTACTGTTGGCAGTACAGAGCAGGCTGGAGAGATCCTGAGGCAGAGGATAAAGAGAGCCTTCTAAAAAGCACAGGGTCATCAGTGCAAGAAATAAACCCAACAGGTATTAGCCTTTCCACAATATATTTCCAGTTGGAAGGAGGAAGAATCGGCACAAAACAGGCTGGTTCTAAGCAATAATCCTTCTTGTGGTCTTCCCTGGGATGCTGCCTAACACAGAGTTAACATTTCCTGAACAATTCCTCATTTATAAGGGGCACAAACCTTCACAGGAGCACAAGCCATGAGAGGCACCAACCCACTGACTCACATCTCCTCTCTGGGGCAATGCTGAGAAAGAGTTAACCAAGGCAGACAATTACCACAAAGCCCTGAGCAGGAAAGAACACAGAAGAGGACAAACCAATCCAATGCAATAGGTTTAACCAGCCTGGAGGAGCCTTCCCCAAAGGCCCATTACTGCCTCCATCCACACATCACAGAGTCACAGCATCTCAAGGGCTGGAAGGGACCTCAAAAGCTCATCCAGTGCCAACCCCCCTGCCAGAGCAGGAGCACCTAGAGGAGGTCACACAGGAACTGGGTTGGAATGCCTCCAGAGAAGGAGACTCAACAACACATGGATCTCTTTTCCACAGACTGTTTTTAAATCCAGGAAAACTGTCCTGGCCATCAGTACAGAGGCAGAAGGGGGAAGAAAGCTACTGAGGAAGATGAGGAGGAGAGCAGGAGATATTCTTAAAAGAATGACATAAATGAAGTCAGGGAAAAGGCTTCATGCCTCAGAAACCCACAGCCAGGTTACTTTTCCATTCAATCACAAGCTCCAGGAAGGAGAGGTCTTTCCTCTCTTTCTGTAAAATGCTTTTTTAAATGTCAGGAATGGCTTTAATTAGTGTGCCCCAAGCTTGCAAGAAGCTCTGGGAGCTCAGAAGCCTGTTAATGGTTAATGTTAATGGACCTTGTTAATGGTCTCAGGGAAAGCTGAGCACCTCAGCTCCTGAGCAACCAGGATTCATCCTGGCTCCTGAGGACAACCATCCCTCTGGATCCAAACTGGAAAAGGGGTAGGAAATGGAGCACGGGGCAGGTGCCCACGTCATGAGAGTGGTCAGGTTTCCACAAGCCCTCACCATTTCTTGGGAGACTCAAGATCTGCAGAGAACTCCAGGTATGGCTCTGAGCAGCCCCAGCCCTTTCCCTTTGCAGAGGTCTGTGCAAAGACCCCTAACAGGCATTACACCTGCTGCTGCTTCAGCCTAGAGCTTTCCACATGTGCCTGAACATTGCTAAGAGCTCCAAAAGCAACTAACTGATCACAACTGGGCACACTTTGTCTAATCCAGGGGAGGGCCACCAAGATGATGAGGGCACTGGAACATCTATGTGAGAAGGAAAGGCTGTGGGATCTGAGGCTGTTCAGCCTAGGGAAGAAAAGGCTGAGGAAGGACCTCATCAACAGTGACAACACTTAAAAGGTGGGTGTCAGGAGGATGGGGCCAGTCTTTTTTCTGTGGTGCCTAGTGATAGGCACAAGCTGGAACACCTAAACACAAGGAACAACTCCTTTGGTGCTGAGGTGAGGGAGCCCTGGCCCAGGCTGCCCAGGGAGGGTGTGGAGGCTCCTTCTTGGGAGGTTTCCAACCCCACCTGGACACGTTACTGTTCCCCCTGAGCCAGGAGAACCTGCTTGAGCAGGGGCTGGGGCTGGAGGAGCTCTGCAGGGCCCTTCCAACCCCCACCATGCTGGGGTTCTGTGAAAGATCCAAGCCCTTTACTGGGTACACGTGATATCCGTGGATTTTACACTTGGCCTGGACCACTAGTTTGATCAGATCCTGGCTCAGCACACAGAAAAAAGCTGAGGAAAAGCTGCTTTGGAGATGCCATTCCCCTGCACTTCTTTAGCCCAACCAATGGTAATAACCACTCACTAAAGCAGAGGCTTCTTTAGAAGAGCACACATCACCTCCCTCTACATTAAAATAGCAACCTGACCTCAATAAAGTATAAAACAATTAACTTACTAATTAGTCAACAAATAACTGTTTCACTCAAGTAGATACTAAGTTGTTAGGAAATCTATTAGCATTTCCACTGTAATTTCATGCTTTGCTGATGATGAATAAAACAAGGTTGAATAGGACCTATTCACATCCAGAGCACAATGCCCAGTAGCTGTATAAGATGGCTAGTGGGAAACTTCCTCAAAAGAGCCAAATACCAGGACCAGAACCACTGGCTGGACGGTGTCACCAACACCACAGCAGCACTAAAACTCAGCAGGGATGGTGTACATGGCCAAAAGGAAGGGCAAAGGCTGAAGATGACAGGGAGAAAAGCAAGCTCTGCCTGCTTTTCCCATCCATCTTGTAGGACAAGAGTCCACACGAGTGGATTGAGCCAAAAACCTCCACAACATTTTGTTTAGATTGATTCTTTTCAAGCCCCCAGCCAGCTTCACCACAGGCAATAGGAATCTTACCAGAAAAAGCTCATTTTATGGCACATCTCCATGTGCCCTTGTACTGCAATCAATAACCAAAGACCACCAAAGGCACCAACACATGGGTATCCCCTCTCCACTCCCTTCCAGAGAAGCCAAGCAGCTCCTGAGCACATGCCAAAGCTTCCTGATTTACAGCATGCCACTACCAGCCCTTCCACTTAACATGGGCAAATGTTAACATAACTCTGTGTGCTGGTCCTAAGGATGAAGATTAGGGTCTCCCAGGTGACATCTCCTTACAAGATCCTCTTCTCATGCCAGGACATGCTCCTTGGTTGCATTCTGAAGGTGCAACAGGGAAGATTTAAGTGTCTTCCAGCCCTGCCTGCCTGAGAAGTGAAACTCCCTGGCTGTGAAACCTTGGAGATGACGTTATGAGAAGGGAAAAGGACATAGTCAGCTCAAAAGGTAAGTCTACAGAGACTTGGGTGAGCACACACATGTCCAAACATGCTCAGAAACAGCGATGACAAACATCTAGCCAGAAAGAAGGAAGCAAGCATGTAAGCTGCTGTTTAACAGGACATACCACAACTTCCTCAGGTCTGTGGTCTCCTTCCTACCTGTGGATGAAAACTACCCAGAGAATGGATGAGAAATGTGGATCCAATAGAATGAATCAACAGGTGCTCTTGGAGTGTCAGGCAGGCAAGAGTCAGTGTGTCTGCTGAGTGTCCATTCAGCACACAGGCTGGTCTCACAGTCCCACTCACACCAAAGCACGGGGATTATTCAGCCCCAAGGTAGGGGCCTCATGGGGAAAAAAGGAGTCACAGTGCTTGGATCAGTGAAATATTCTGCAGCCACAGACAGATCTCAGCATTTAAACAACACTTTATTCACCTCAAAACCAGTGCCTTGCTTAGCATCACCTTGTAACTCCCAGAGAGCTTCTCAGAGACCTTGCAGCACAACACACCAAACAGCTCAAACACATCCAGCTGCCTGCATTCCACCCACACAACCTACACCCACAAAAGCCAGTCCCTGCCTTCCTTTCATCCTAATGTGTGCTGGCTTAGGAAAGAATTTGCATGTTAGAACAATTAAGATGTGAAACATTACATGCCTTATCTCAATGATATGACATAATTGGATTTGCAGCATACACAGATAATGAAAGCCAGAGCTTCCAGCAGCCAGAAACATAAATCATCTGCTGGCTTTGCTGCAGTTAAAATTAGGAATATTTTAAGAGGCCCCAGCAAATAGGTTGTTTATATTAAGAAATCGAATCGTGTTCTCAGGGCCTTCCATTTATCTAGTAAAATCTTTAAAAAGCTCATAAACTCGTTACTTTATTAGTTCAGACTTATTATATGTATTTGAAGCAATGCTCAGAGGTATTGTTAAGCTACTGCAGGCAAGGGTTACAGGTCTTATGTATTTTCCTTTTGGTAGCACCAGATGTGTTGGAGGCTGTGGCTGTGCTGTGTAGGGCAGCTCAGAGCAAGCCCCAGCAAACTTCTGTGTGTTACTGTTCACCAGAAATCTCAGGCACACTCAGTGCATGGGCAGGCTTTGCTTTATCCATGGCTAACTCTTCACCTGCCTGCCTGCCCACCCTTACAGCCCGTCCTCCCTCAAGAGGAAAGGCCACCTGAGAGCTGTCTGTGCAAATGCAGCTGTAAGCCTGCTCCAGAGGTAATGATGCCTGGACTTCTTGCACTAATTAACTCAAATGAGCTCTTGCTCTGCATCACTGGAGAGTGTGCATGATGTTAGTGCAGGACTTTCCTATCAGAGAATCGTTTACAGAGCTGCTCTCACAGCAATTCATCTCCATCATCCTCTCTGATCCTGAAGATTTATGCAAATAGCTTAATGTGTGCATATTTGATGAATATGCATTGTCGTGCCCACAGAAGTGACAGCAAACATCCTAATTACCAGCATACAAGCCTGATCAGGCTGCAGGATGGAAGGAGCTCGTGAAGCAGAGCTGTGCTATGTTTCTGCTGTCTCTGGCTGCATTACACCAAACACTGCCAGGCTGCTCTCACCCCCAGCTGCTGCCCCTCAGCTTATCAAACCCAGCTCCTCCATCACCTCCCAACATGCCTTAGCCTTTAGGGGCAGGTCAAAGAGCATTTGATCCCAGAAGCCTCCCAGTATTGCCAACACATGTGCTGTGATCTCCAGCCTCACCATGGCTGGTGTTCCTCCCTGACCCTACTGGTGACGCTCTGCAGAAGGATGTTGGCTTGGATTGGAATAAACAAACCTGTCTCTAGTGGCTACAGAGAAAAGCCTTGACAGGGAACCTCGAAGCAAACTCACAGCCCAGAGTGCAAACTCACGGAACCCAAAAAAGAGGGAGATTTTGTTGCCCTTTGGCAATCTTGTAATTTTTAACCCACTCTTGGGTTGGATCTGACTCAGGAAAGCTTGAGGCCATCCAAAGCAGGATGGATGAACACAAAGGCATGGAGCCTTGTGACCAGCTTCCAACATGAGCACCCCCAGCAAGCCAAAAATCATGCTCCAGAGTCTCTAAGAGATGTGCAGGACATCATTAAATAACTTTAGGCAGCACTGCTCCAAGGGGCTACACTATTAAGAGCTGCCCTTACACACAGGCAGCACTTCACACTATAATCTCAGCACTGCTAAAGACTGTGCCCTCAGCCCACAAGCTGCACACAGAATTTGGTGGGCTGCAGGGTAAAAGGCATCAGTGCTGTGCCCTTCCCCACGCTGCCTCCTCCATCTCTGCTGCCTCTGGGCTCCTTCCTCCTGCAGCAGCTGTGCACCAGGTGAGCTGGCCCGCAGGGAGGCTGGGCAAGGGGCTCATAGCTCCCCCTGACCCCGCACAGCTCTCTTCCCCCTCCCCAGTGCCTGCCTGCCTTTGAAGCCTGGCAAATGACAAAATGACATCCTGCTCCCTCCACCTCCCCCTGCTCGCTAACTGGAGGCCCTTCCCTGACCTTAAGGTGTGATGGCTCCTTGGGTTCAAAGCAGAGAGAGGCTGCTGGGAGCTGAGCCCCTGCCTGCAGAGGGAGGGGGGTGAAGGGGCTGGGTGAGGAGCCCTGCATCACCCCACGCTTCAACTCTCCCCCCACAACTGCTCTTTGCTGCCTGGCTGAGAGGAAAACAACCATTTTGCAGCCCCAGGGGCAACAGCTCTAACGGACATCACAAACCACCACCATGGTTTTCCTTGCACTGAGGCCCTAAAAGACACAGGAGGAGGCTGCTCCTCTCTGGCTCCTTTTTGCCAGCTGAAATGTTAAGCTGATTCAGTCACTACACTGGGAGTGTTCACCTGGAAATCGAGCCCTTTTTCCAGACAACTGGCCACCACAGCTTCCTCTGCCACCAGAGCCTAAATACTTGAGAAGGTCTAATTACTGATGCAAGCAGACAGGGCACAGATCCCCCCTCATCAGTGTTTCAAAGAGATGTCTCAGACGAGAGCTAGCTTTCTACTTGTGATGTCATTAAATCAGGTTCCCCTTACAGTTTAGCACTGGCAATGGGTTACCATTGGCTCAGATTTATTTAATGGGACACACAGCATGAACAAGCAACCGTTTGCTATTAGAAGCTGAGGATGCAAAAGCTCCATCACTGGCGGCTGCAGCCACCCTAAAGGCCATTAAGGGAGCCAGTCTGCCTAAATGCACATAATCAGCAAATTTATGGCCTGTTTCTTCTGCTCAGTGAGGAATTGGTAGAGGCAACAAAGATGTGTGAATGCTGACAGCTGATGTGGCAGCTCAGAAATACTGTCTGTCAGAAACCTGGGACAGTTTGGGGTACAAATGTGCCACACAGCTCACGACTGCTCTGCTGCACACACATACACACACACACACACACACACCCCCCTCCCACTGCTGGCTGCACTTTAATTGTTTCCCCCAAGGGCTTTGGTATGGGTTTTATAGTGCATAACTAATACTGATAAGCAGGCGTGATAAGGTGCTGTTATTACCCAACTAATGGGTCACTTCATCCACAAATACTTTCTAATTTAATTGAAAACAGAAACACAAGCTGCAAGCAGCCAAAGCCTCCGGTACCATCCCCAACCAGCATTCCTGGCAGGTTTTTATGTTGCTCTCCCTTTCCCACTTTCAGTAGCTGGTGAACCACGGCAGATGTCACAAACCTCATGTTTTTTGTGGCTACGGATTCCCAGCGGAAGATCTCTGGCTTCAATTCAGCCACACAGCGAGCAAGTGCAGCTCCCAGCGACTTCAAAGAGAACCCCGCATCCATCACTTTCCAGCAGGGCTGAACTGGCCTTTGCTTATACCCACACCTCCCCTAGGTCAGCCTTGGAAAGGAAATTCCTGGAATAACTCTCATGTGCTCAAACCCTTCGGAAATGGTCGGCATTAGTGAAGCCCCTCCTCAGCATCCGCTCGCCTGGCAGAGGTTGGGGGGGCCAGCGCCTCTGATCTGCACCGAGCTTTGCTGGTCATTAGCAGAAAAGAGGCACCTCTGCCTCTCCATCCTGCTGGAAAAAAAAAAAAAGAGTGTGTTTTCAGTCTCTCCCGAGGACATTCCTGAAGAGCACAGCTCCCATTACACAAATTGCTTTAACGAGAGCCTGGCCTCTAATAGCAGCAACGGGACCGGACAGAAACATCGGATGAGCTGCTGAGTTACTGGGGTGCTAGAGAAAAATGCAATGATTTCTCATTCACAGAAACCAAAGTAGTTTCACCGTTATCTCCATTGGTCTAGTTCTAGCCCCTCTCCTCAGGGGTATTTTTGGCCATTCTCACCGATCCAGTGTTCGGCACCACGTGGTGCTACCGCATGGCAATGCTGACACTCGGAAACCAGACCAACGCCTCTGGCTGGAACCCAGAGCTATTGAAGTGTTAGTGGTTACATCTCCCCCTTGCGCCTACAAACACTCTGAGAGGCTACAAGCTCAAGTTCTGTTCAACATCAGAAGTTTTCTTTAACTGGGAGAGACAGTGCTTAGAGCAAAACTGAGCCCTGGCCAGCGGCAGAGGGCAAATGTTTGACATGGTGCGAGTACCACAGTGGGACTTGTGCCATGGGTGGGCACAGAGATGGGCTCACGTTGTGAGCACACACCTCCTTTGTCCAAAAAACACTGTGTTTTTTGCAAAGCTTTGAAAACAAAATGCTTCCCAGTCCTGTCCCTCTGAGTGCATTTCCCTTCATTAACACTGAGATCAACAATTTAGCGGGAGGCAGCCAGGGGATAGCAAGACCAATCCAAACAGTTTTACTTAAATTCCATCTAAATGAACCCAGTTTTCTGAGCTTTTAGCAGCAGAGGGATAATGTATGCCTATTAAAGAGCATGTCAAAGCCCCAGTCACACAGTCTGGGCATTCAGTTAAAGCGAAGGTCACAGATCTGTGCCCTGGGGCCAGGGGAGAAAGGCTCAGAGGAAGAGGAGTGGCCATCTGGTCCCCCCGGCTTATGCAGAGGTCACTGCTTTCTGTCACCCCCCACCGTGGCCTCTGACTTTTAGGACTCAAAGGGAAAGGGAGAAAAAAAAAAGGAAAAAAAAAAAAGCCAGGCATGATGAAAGTGGGGCCCTGATGTGCTGAGACAACTCACTAAAAGAGCTCTAACTAAAACCAGCCTCATGCTCTGCACCCTTAAAGGGACAGTTCCCCCCTTCCCAGTGCCCACTACAACTGACTCCTGCAGGGGAGGGATTTTCCATGCGTGGAAGATAGCTGGGACAAAACACTGAGCCTGGTGAGAAACACTGAGCCTGGTACAAAACACTGAGCCTGGTGAGAACCATCAAACACTCCAAGGGAAACCGGGAGACCGCTGTAATATACATGAATACAGCAGCAGCGTGATCAGGAGGGGAAAGCAAGGGGCAAAACAGAAGTCCACCCTGTTTGCAAAGCTCTCTGAAGTGCCAGATACTTGCAGAGGCCTGGACATAAGATTGATGCTATTCATGCCTGCCGTGCTTGTTTCCTGCATGTGCACTGAATCGAATCCGCTAATTGTCCCCGTCCGCAGCACCATTTGCTAACGAGATGGCTGAGGAGCCAAGAGAAAACAAATGAGGTGTTTATTAGAAGGAAGGCTGAGTTTTCATATCCTTCATAAAAGGGAAACAGCTCTGATTCTCAGTGCCGTCTCCAAACTGCCTTTCTGGTTGAGAAGTGACTTGGAGCTGCTCTGGCTTTCATTCCTCCGGAGATACTCATTCAGCATTCAAAGCAGAGAGGCATTAGAGTAGCTCTGCCATTTATTTTCAGAGTAAACAGGTTTCTTGTTCATTAATTACATGGGTCTTCAGATAACACACAGGATTTCCCATTACCTGGGCTCGGTGCAGTTTGTTCCCTGCGTGCCACAGCACTGCAGACTTTTTATCAGGCAATTCTGCTTCATTTGAACCTGTGATTTATCTGAGGGCCCAGCATCGGTGCCTGAAGGGTATTGTTTAAGTAACAATACTGATGGACACATTCCCACATCAAATGTCAAGGGGAAAAGAGGGCTGCTCCAGAGGATGCAACGGGCTCAAAGGAAATCATTGCAAGCCACTGGGCCTGCAGAAACTAAATTGTATTCAAAAAGAAAAACTAACAACAGATAGGAAGCTACTGGCAAGCAGGCACGGCTTAGGAAAGCAGCTCTGGGAGGAACAGCTTAGTTTCACCTTACAAAGTCCCATCACAGCCCACATTTCTTTCTTTTTAGGCAGTGATAGACCCAAATTCAAATCCCAGCCCCAGCGTGTGCAGCCATGTTGCCGGCACTCAGTCCTCGTCCCTCCCAAAGCAACAGCAGCATCACAGCACGTCCCCTCTGAGCCACTGCAAACCTGCCAGGCCCCGGGGAGCGAGCTGGGATTCCACCAGCCTCGCCTCACTTTGAAGCCACTGGAAATGAGTGCAGCCTCCATCAAAAGCAACAACCCCAATTAAAAGCTGTTGGGAAGCTTTCCCGTTTTATATCCCAAAGGTGGTGGTGTTAAAGCATCCCCTGGAGCAAGTGCACATCAGCCTGTGGAACGCCACTGCTTTGTGAGAGAAGAAAATGAGACGCTTCATATTTGCTGACTCTTCTTGTATTTACTCAGGAAAGAAGAAGTGTTTACTCATAGGATGCAATCTGCATTGCAATTGACTTCAAAGCTACTGTGAAATGAAGGGAAGAGCGCAGTGCTATGTAAAAGGCTGATCAGAGCAACACAGGGAGAGAGCAAGCCATCAGTTTTGTCAGGAGAAGTTTTCAAAGAGCTGATAGAGCAAGACAGCATTTATCTCCTCTCCTGCTCAGAAAAGGTCAACAGATGGTAGTAACATGCCAAGGATGGAGGCAGCTTTCAAAGGTGTTGTGCAGAGTCCTCAATCCAGCAGAGCAGTAAAGGGCCTACACAGTTTCCAGCTGGGAGTCATGTCGCCCCGTGTTGACTCTGTGGCTCAGATCCTAGAAAAGCCAATGCTCCTGGAGAGCCCAAAGAGATGTACATGCTCTTCCAGGAAGGTTGGGTTGGAACCCATGAAGGACAGCAGAGAAAAGAGCTGCTGGCTTGATTTTTTCATTAACAGATCACATTAATGAAGCCTCGATGCTATGGAGGTCCTGTGCAAATATAGGTGAGGGGGGTCAGAGATGGGGACTCTGGCACACCGTCGCCCCAGGGTGCTGGCAGGGACTCACTCCTGTACTTTAACACCTAACAGATCACCAACAGAGCAGCTCCAGAGGTCCATCTTCCTTGCTTGCTAATATGCCCATGCCTCCAGCAATTAGGAGTGAGCTCACAAGAGCTAATCACCACATCTGGCACTGCCTGAACTGAGGCTAACTCAGGGAACATCCCACCTGAGAACAGCCAAGTGACACGCTTAGCTTGGTTTTGAAGGGTCTTCAGCCCACAACTACACGCTGTCCTGAGCAGAGATACTTTCCACGAGCTGCCATCACAAAAAAAAAGTCACCTTGCATCATCACCAACATTTTACTGCAGGCTATGGGACTCTCCTGACTGAAGGACCGCCTGAACAAACCACTCACACAACTCCCAGCTACTTCTTTTCCTTCTTTGCCAAGGCCATTTCTCTGTTTTAGCCACCTCCAACACACTGTTAGCCTGCACTTGCAGCCTATGTGAATCACAGAATTGTATTGGTTGGAAAAGACCTTTAAGGTGATGGAGTCCCAGCTCTGCCCTCACCCTGCCCAGCCCAGCACTAACCCATGGCCCTCAGCACCTCAGCTCCACGGCTTTGGGATGCCTCCAGGGCTGGGGACTGCCCCACCTCCCTGGGCAGCCTGGCACAGTGTGTAACAACTCTTTCCATGAAGACCTTTTCCCTCATTTCCAATCTAAACCTCCCCTGATGCAACTTGAGGCTGTTTCCTCTTGTCCTATCAAGCCCACCAGCATTCCATGGCTGCAGCAGCCTGCCAGGAACCAAACCTGGGCTAGAAGGTCTCAGGGACACGTGTTGCTTTTCTATCACTACAAGACTCTTTGTGACACCATGTTCCAGAAAGCAAAAGCATCACCAGAAATGCCACTTACCACTCAATAATCAATAGATACAGCTGTATGTAGAGTGGTTGCACGGTGAATTCAAACAGCAGCTCCAAGATGAGCTGCAAATGCAGCAGATTTCTCACATTTCCTCACAAAATACCAATGTCTTTAGGGAAAAAAAACCATTTCCAGTGTACTTCACAATAAGGAAAAGATTGAGGAATTAGATGCTAATTCATCTGCAAATATAATTAAAGTCTGCAACACTGAGACTTCACTGTTAATTTAGTTGCAGGTCCATGTCATATGTGCAACAAATCAGAAGCAGGTCTATTAATTTGCAACTTTACACATAATACATTCAGAATGTAGCATAAAATGGCAGGGATGCAGGCAGTTCCATCTAAAACTCTGCAGTTGGTAAATTAAATCTATCTGCAGCAAAGTAAATTGAAATACATACTGAACTTATTACTGTGTCTAGTTTAATATCTACAAATGGGTTGGATTTCTCCAGGTGGATATTAGCTATATGCAGTGAAAGAAATTCGGCTGTTTCCATCTCTCTGCTCACTATATTGCTCTCGTCTTGGAGGGCTGGCACTGGAGGTTTGAGGTGGATGGTGTGGATGGAGCTACCAGCACATAACAGTTTCAGAATTCACTGAAACATATTCACAGTTAGGAATAAATATTGCATTTGCAAAACATGGCAAAGATGTCAGACACACCATGGGGAAAGTCAAGGTGTTTTGGTCCTTCACAGAAGCACTGAGATGTATTCACACCCAAGGGACCATTGAACATGTGGGCATGTCCCACAGGCTTTTACAGCTGAGACCTTAAGATGCAATTCAGGGTTGAGCAGAAATTTGAAGGGGAAGAAGATACTCCTCTAAAATATTTTTCCCACCCCAAACAGTCTACAGGATCCCTTTGCTCCTGAGCCAGCAGACCCACACACAGCTGAACCAAACACCTAACCAGGACACCCAGCCTGAGCTGGCCAATGGTTCCCTAACTTCAAATAAAGAAAATCCAGACCAGCACATGAGACTGCACTTGAATTTCATTTCCAGGGAAGAAAACTCCCCCTTCTCCACTCTCACCACCACTGCTCCTGCTCACCAACAGCTCTTCCCCCCACTCCCCTTAATATCTTCAATCCATAATGACTGAAAGGCTCTTTCCCTGGACCTTGCATGGTTTATAGGGTTAATTGAATGCACACTGATCTCCTAAGTGTCCATATGAAGAAGCTCCATTCTTTAAGATGTCATTTCTCCCCACAGCTCCCTTCCTGGCCCCCCAGACAATGCTGTGGGGCTGTGCCCGGCCAGGCTTGGCCCCAGCGAGGTATTGTTCCCCAGCTGAGGGGGGGGGCTTTGGAAAACAAAGCAAAACAAAAGAATCCCTGACATGCCTAAAAAAGGAGACTTCATGCCAGAGCTAACCTTTGAAGATTTATTCCCTGCTGCCCTTCTGACCCAATTCAACCTCCATTACTCAGGAATTCCCCAGACAAGCCCCGAAAGGCAGGGATGGAATTTCGGACTTTCTAACTCATTTGTTTGTGCAGGACAGGGTGGTCTGGCAACCCTGGCCAGACAAGGAACTCATGTGCTGAAAGAAGCTTTTATATAAATATACATCGGTATTTATAGGTATTTTAGGTATTATATGTAATCATCATGACAATTCTCTCTCCCTCCCTCCTGTTTCAAACTGCAAAGCCCCACCTTGCACGATGCAACTGGGTTGTAACAGGCTTTTGTGCAGTTGCTTCCCCTCAAGCCTTAGAATTCACTGCCTACTTTTAGGGCTGGAAAAGGTGGGGGGCAGGGTGAGGGGGTGTAAAGAAGAAGAAGAAGAAGAGAGGCTCATCTACATTATAAAAAAGAAGAGTGTTTCTCTTGAGAATATCTCTAGTAGGATGAGATCTTGGGAAATGCTCATTTGGGACATCTGCTCCAAAACACCTCTTGCAACAAAGCCTTGGGAGGGCAGTGGGGTGAACAGTATCCATGATGTACCAGGCTGGGCAGCTTTTAATGCAAGGCTATGGGAAATGCTCAGAGAGATACATCTGTGCCTGGCAAAAAGAGAAAGTCTAAAGAAAAGATGTAAAAGCCATAAAGTCAGGACAGACCCACCCCCAGGAGCGTTATCTCTGCATCGCTCTGCTGTCTGCAGATGCCTTTCCCAACAACACCGGGGGGTTGGAGGGAGGGATCCAATTTAACACTAAGAGCTTGGAGGAAATAGCTTGGGAAGGAGTCATAAAAATGTCACATACACCTAATCCAGCAAGGGATGTTTCCCCCCCTGCCACGTCCAACTGAAACCAAGCTAGAGAGTGTGATTATAGAGCCCGGCTGAACAGGGGGGTGTTGCAGCCACTGAAGTCTGCGGCAGGAGCTGCACCTTCTTTGGAGGATCCACGTTCCCTGCACAGCCAGGTGTGTGAGCACTTTGGCCCACGTTTGGCTGAGGGCTCACTGATCAGCCGTGGTTGCCCTTGGAACCTCCCTCCAGCATTGCAAGGGAGATAACTGCCTGCCTCAGGTGTGGGGAACGCCTGGCATTCTGGAGGAAGGGGGGAAATTTCTCTCTCCATCGGTAGCAGTAAGTGACAAAACCTGTCTGGATGGAAAATTACCAGCTGGGTCTCTATCTGCCCACCAGCCATGTTCTCCAAAAATAGCTACAAACTGCCTGCAGAATCCCTCAGCTTGGGAAGAGCTCAGGCCAAGGCATCTCTGCCCCAGGTGCAGGGAACCTTCCCAGTGAATAGCCCTTACTCCAGCCTCCCCACATTGTATCAGTGGAGAAAGAGCACCAAACTTAGACCTGCTGAACACCTCAGAAATCAAGAAGCCAACAGAGATTTATCTGCAGGAGACCTCCAGAGACATTTGTCTCACCTTGACACAAGGTGCCTCACACTCCCCACAGCACAAAACACTCACACCCTCTGCTTCCCTCTTACCAAAGACACCATCCTGCCTATTTACTGGGGGAAGAAGGCAGGAGCAGAGAGCACTCACAGGCCACCAAGCATGGCACAAAAAAAATGTGGGCCAAATGGAGCTTATACCTTTGGAGAGAGGCAACTCTTGCCTGCTTGCAGCAGCAACCAACCTCAACAGCAACCTTATTGCCATTTGTATGTTAAAAAAGCACTGAATCGGAATGGGCCCCTTTGATGTTGGCTTTGAACAAGCAGGAATGCTTCTCCAAGCAGGGCATGCAACCCCAACGAGGGATTGAAACCTTTCACACTCCAAATCAGCTCTGCAGCAGAGTTCTGGACTGGTTCAGCCTCATCCTACCCCTCTTACTCCTTCATGTCCCCTCTGAAAAATGACAGAGATGGTGTTCACCTGCTTTGCCGACCCTGCAAGAATTCCCTCACTAATCTTGGCAGAGTCCATTGCAGACAGAGGGCTGTTCTCCACTGGAGCCATGCTGATACAGGCCAGCTGGAGGTCTGTCCTGTGAAGGGCTAGTTGTTGCTCGCGTCTGTGTTCAATACCTAGGAAACAGGCTTGAGAAATGAGGTTAGGCACACAGCATGGTGCTGCACGTGAACTAGTAGAAAGAGCTTTCCAGTCGGTGCAGCCCTGAGTGACTGGTTGATTACTCCATCTATATACAGTAAGGTTACACTGTAAATATGTCAGCATCACGTCAAACAAACCTCAGAAGTGGTAAGTACAAGGTGATAGTGTGGAATGTAAAAACAATCCTCTATTTTTGCTGGTATCTGCTAAGTATGTTGGCTAAATGTCTAAACTGTTAGAGGGAAGAGCTTCAAAGCAACTGTCGCTTCACACAGGACATCAGACACACACAACACAGCCCCGTGCACTGGGCCAGCCAGGGAAGAGCTGCCTGTGTCATCATCCAAATCATTCACCAACTCCCAGCACACACACCAGAAAGTCTCCTGCATTTCTTCTAAAGCCTGTCTCCCTAAGAAAGACCTCAGAGGACATTAAGTAGCCATGTCACCTGAGCTAAAAAAGCCTTGTGAACCCAAAATGCAGAGATGTCTTGCCAAACAAACACAGGCCAGGCTGAAACACCCTCACTAAGCAAAACTCCATTAAACTCCTGACCCTTCTCATTAAGACAAATGAGGTCTGACTGTCACTTTACCTTGCCACCCTTTCTCTTTAAACTGAGAAGGAAGCAGATGCTTAATTAGCATCCATCATGGGTGTTCACAGGTCTCAGTGTAAGGAGCAAGCAATCTGCTGCTGCTGCTGCTTAGCAATGCTGGGCACCATCGGCCATCCACCCATGCTGCTGCAGGCCCTGGAGGCACAGGGGGACAAAACTCCAGGTGTGAAAGTAGAAAAATTCATTTCTCACCTCCACTCCTGGAGGAAGCCAGATGCTCAAGTCAAACACCTACAGCTACCAGGACTGTGTGACCTCTCTATCTGTGGTTAAACCTGAAGATTTTCTAGCTCTTAGCTAAGACAACTCATCCAGGTCCAGTTACAGACCCAAGACTGAAGTGTTGTACAGTCAAAACCATCACACACTAATAGATGTGCATAAACTACCATTAGCTGGAGAGAGGCTGGGTGGTGAATGAGCTAAATCAGATGCATTACAGAGCGCTTGCTTTGTTACTGTGTGAGACTTTCCTGCCATGGACTGCAAAACTTCTGAAGCAAGGAGCACTGAAAGGTTTTAGAACAAAACAAAACAGGAGAAAAAGAGGAAAAACAAAACAAAAATACCACCCCAGGTCTGTTTTCCAAGTTTTTTAAATACCCAAGGTTCCAGTCACACACCTGAGGACCAGAAGCTACAAGGTGACTCTGACTCAACTTACGGGATGCAAATAATAAATGATATGCATACAATGAGTGGAAAGCTCTGGTTTCTTTTCAAACACACAGGGACAAACTGGATTTAATCCACCATGAGCTCCCTTTGTCTTTCTCCCTGCANAATACCACTCCAGGTCTGTTTTCCAAGTTTTTTAAATACCCAAGGTTCCAGTCACACACCTGAGGACCAGAAGCTACAAGGTGACTCTGACTCAACTTACGGGATGCAAATAATAAATGATATGCATACAATGAGTGGAAAGCTCTGGTTTCTTTTCAAACACACAGGGACAAACTGGATTTAATCCACCATGAGCTCCCTTTGTCTTTCTCCCTGCAGGACAGACAGAGACTGAGCTACAAGATGACAAGAGAGAAGCACTTACTTTGCACTCATGGTCCAAAGACTCGGCTACCTGAAAAGCCAGTCTCCTCTAAGCTCTGTTTGCACCCCTTGTGCTTTCCTAATATTTTGCAGCTCCCAGGGAAATCACAGAATGGTTTAGGCTGGAAAAGACCTTTAAGATAATTGAGTCCAAGCGTTTCCCCAGCACTGCCATAGCCATCACTAAACCACGTTCCCTCAGTGCCACAGTTACAAGGCTTTGGGATCCCTTGACTCCAGCATCTCCCTGGCAGCCTGTTCCAGGGCTTGACAACCCTTTGGTGAACACATTTTTCCTAATATCATTTAAAGCCTCATTGGTAAATAGTCCCTTTGAGAACTGGTGCTGAGCCCAGCCCGTTTGCTCTCTTGGACCCATATTTGTGTCAGCAGGCATTACACTCTGCTCTGGTGAGCCAGGTACCAGGATAAGGGTCTGGCCTCAGGTGAGCTTCAGTTTCCTGCACTTCTGTCGTATCTGGCCACGGTCCATTTCATCTCCACTGTCTCTTTGGTCAAGCTGTTTTACCCAAAACAGCTATCAAGAGCTACCCAGCTTCTCCAAGGAAGGTAGGAGAGATAAAAGCAGGTCTGAGATGATCAGGAGGAAAGGGACTTGGAAGGAAGGCACAGAGCAGCACTGCAATCAGACCTCAGAAGGCCAAGAACTCTACATCCAAGGTGGATTCCCATGCTGTCATGCACGGAGTCATCTCACCTCACCTTCTGCTGAGCCACAGCTGTATTGCTCCTGCAATGAGAATGCAACCAGAGCATCTTCCAGCATTGCTCACTGAAATCTCAGGGAGGAATTACTACAAGGAGCACTAATGAGGAATAAGGAATGTCCAGGGTGCTGAGGGTGTCCACATTAACTCATGATTCAAAGCACGACCCGGTCGTTCTTGTTCCCACCTGACAAGACACTCAGTGACTTCTCTCCAGTGAAAATACAGCAAATCTCTGAGTGAGAAAGAGCAACAGATTAGACCCCTTAGGAAAAAGATAAAATGGACTATTGGCTGTTTAAGAGTCCTTGATTTAAGGAGGATGGGATTGTGGTTCAATTTTATCAGCTGCTCAATAGGTACATTTAATGAACTGCATTGCCGGCGGTCTCTCGACTCACACAGGGATTAAACTGGGGAAAAAACAAAGCCCTTTGACGTAAGAACACGTGCCTGGAGCTAAGGGGGAGAGACACCACTTCAACCTCCACAATATCCTGGAAATTTGCTGCTGAATCTACAAAAAAAAGAAAGTCCACAGATACCCCAGATTAAAAACCAAAATCCCCTAAAGTCACCTTCCAGCAACGCTCCCATGAAACACTCCTGCCTGTGCAAATTGGATTCAAATGAAGGTATTTACATTTGCAGCAGGAACCTCAAGTCAAGCTGTCAAAATGTCACTCTGTCACTCATGTTTTCATCACACTCCATCACAACACTGAGACATTTTACCACCACCCCCACCACCCCCCTTCCTTGGACACGAGGGAATGAGTGGCAGGAAGGAAGGATGGCTGCTGGGAGGGTGTCTCAGAAGGATGCTGTAGTGGAAAAGGGATGTTTGCCTGTGAATTCTGGCACTGCCAGGACACAAAAAGTCACTTTATGTTGGGGTTTTCATTGACTCAGTACCCCTCGTTCCTCACGTTTTTGGGGCAACTTCTAATGAAAGCTGGCAGTGGCCATATGTGGAGCTTTCACATGAGTGTTCATCCTAGTCAAGAGTGTGCCAGGATGGAGAGTCGATTACAGCAGGCCTGGATTGTGTTCACTGTGAAAAACAGTGTGTTACTAATGTGGGACAATCTATTGTTTGTCAAGGATTACATGACACCTCTCATTTTCCTTAAAAAAAAATCCCCACAGGGGACAAAGAAACAAAAAGTCTTTAAAAGCAAAAGCAGTTCCAAGCCATCAAATCTCCCTTTTCTGAGTGAAGCTTCTGAAAGCAGTAACAACCTCCTGAAGGAAAACAGATTCCAAACGAGATCAAGATTTACCACTTGAGGCTAAACATTCAAGGGAAAGCAACAGTAGGTTATGGCTCTTTGTTTTGTAATAAGATGTTAATGGTGGAGATGAGAACTACAGGACTACACACACATCAGTACCCAGGCAAGGACAAGGCCAGGATAAAAGGACTTAATCCCATCTTTTCATGTTTCTCTCCAAAAGTGCACTTTCCAGGCTCTCTCTCGGGTATCAGCTCCCAAAAAAATTGGGGCTGACTTTCTGTTGAGAAGACGGGTTGGACCTGCACATAGGACAGTGAGAGGAGAGCAACATTTCAGGAGACACTCATGCAAACCAAAGGCAGAAATTCATCTGCTTTTTGGCTACTGCATGATAGATATTCTTGCAGGATCAAGCAGCAAAACAATTGCAAACTCACACCCCTCCTGAACAAAAGTCAGTTCTTACAAAGCTGGAAAATGGAGAAATCTCCAGCCCTGAGCACCAATGACAAAGTTTATAAGCTGCCCATGGGAGGAAGAAACATCCAGCTGCCAAGCTGGGCATGCACCCAATGGTGTGGACAAGGTCCAGGGCAGCACACAGAGGCAGGGGATGAAACAGGCAATCCCAGGGATCACTCTCTAGAGACGGAGTACATCTCAGAGTAATGCTGGCCCTGGGAGGAGAACCATGGAGATAAGCCACAGGAATAGAGAATGGCAATGCTGGGAAGTAATGCCACATCCAGTAAGACACAGGAGATGGACTAATCCCTACAGAGCATCCAGCCACAAGCTGGGTTTAATCTGTGCTGAGTGAGTACCAGTGTGATTGATGGGAGACCTCAGTTGCCTGTCATACCTGGCTCTAGTACTGGTCCTCTCCAGTGGGTCTGGAAACCTCGGTGGTTTTGCAAACAGGCCTCTGACTCTGGCAGAGAACACAACCACACTAAGACAGCACTGAGAAGCGCTTAAAAACACTGCTCAGCAGCAAATGAAGAGTAACAGTGTCTGACTGGTAGCACGAGAATGACATCAGTATCCCAAAGGATGGGCTGACCCTCCTGCCTCTGCTGCTGCCCTTCAGGACCCAGCTTTCACTATTCTTCCAGCTCCTGCCTCATTGCTCAGTGTGCCAGAGCAGCCTGATAGTTCTTCTGGCCCCTATGCCATGAAGAAAAGATGGAAAACATGATGCCGAAGGTCTCCAAAAGCAGGAGACTACCCAAGTTACTTCTTAGGAACAATCTGTAAACCCAGATTCTGATTTTTAAACATAGTTGCAGCCAATCCAGAGGTGAAAGTACATCCCATGGAGCAGAATACATTCTGTTCTACTGACCACTGTAAAAAAATATCAAACCCACTTACTGTGAATATCCATCTCTTGGCTTTTGCTCTGAACCAGCTGGTTTGGACCCTGTCAGAATAAGGAGCCTGGATTAAGCCCAGCTGATGCACTAACCCATCAATTCTGCACTCCTCTGAGATGTTGCCTTCAAGCTCATTATCCAAAGCCTAAATTGCAAAGAATTAGATACCTTCACTCCGTGTAACAGCAAGAAAAGGAGAGAGGGGGGGGGAGGAGAAGGGGAAAAGGAAGGAAAAAAAGAAATCAAATAAAATTCACAAGCCCACGATCTAATTAGGAAAAAAACTTCCAGTCCTGAAGCATTTGTCAGTTTTTCATCCTGCAGAATGCATACTAATACCCTGCTCCCCTGCACGCTGCGTGGCACTGCCATTACCCTGCTTCCATAACATGCCAGAAGTGATCAGCATTAGGGCTTTCCTAATGTGTCTCCGAAACAATAGCAATTACAGACTCGTCCATTCATATCTAAAGGCTTTAGCAGGCTACAGCTTCCCTCAGGAGGCTAAAGACATTTCATTCCAGCAATTATATTTATTGTAGCATTAAAGTACTTTCTTTAAAGCCACGGAGGTTACCTTTGTGCATTAGAAGCAGAGCAGTGATGAGGAGCCCTCTCAGCTGATCCAAACTCCTCCAAGCATATTTTTGTGCCTGTTTAAAGATTGCTAAAACACACATACACACCCCCCTCCTCTTGAGGTTTTTGCTGCCTTATTTTAATGTTATTACACTCCCTCACCCCAAGGGATCTGACATGCAGATTGGAGCCTATTTCCATGACAAGGGACCAAAATGGAAGAAGCTCATCAGTTTATTCAGCTTATCCCAGCCCTCATCATGTCATCAAGGACCTGGTGATGTCTGGCAATGCCAGCTTTCAGCATTTCACAGCTCTGTCAACCTTAGCTCTCCTTCTGTTAAAAAGCCAGGGCTTTTCAAGCTTTTTCTTCTCCACTCATCACAAATGCTAGAAAAGACAACTCAGATGTATCCCAACAGCAAAAAGGCACAAGCTAAAGGAACTAATAACTTGTTGGTTTTTAATATCAAGAATACAGAACAGTGTTATGATTTGGAGGGGAAAGACAGCTCAGGTCAGGTTTTGGAAGCTGGAAGCTGTCAATATAGTGTATGATTTGTTTTCCAGCTTTTTTTGCCCTCTTTTCCTACAGGAAGCCAAGCAGCTCTCTAGGAATATTCCACCTGTGAATTTCACATCATGCATCAAAAAAAAAAAAAAAACCCAACCCAAAGTGAAACACAAAGCTTTGGCTTGATGTCTGGGATCTCTGAGAGGATTTGCCCTCTGAGCTGCACCCCCCAGCACGCCTGGTTCACGTGGGGCTGCCAGGAGGTGTCGGCAGCAAGTTGGGCAGCAGGGATCCAGCCTTGAGAAGTCATTTCCTTCAAAGCCAAGGCTGCACAGTGCTCTGATACACAGGGAGGATTTTCTTAGTGGCTGAAGCATTAATAAGAGAAATGGATTCCTTGTCTTTGAGCAACATTTCCTTAGATCTGGGCTCTCCATCTTCCTTCCCAAGCTCTGCATTGGAAAGGAAGAGCTATCCTGTTGGTACACAACCTAACCCCATCCTTCCTGCCTCCCTGGGTCCTTCTGGGGATGCTGCAAGGCTGGACTGGCTCCTGGCCACCTTGCCACATTTGCAGCCAAGCGTTGTCCTGGCCTAAGGATGAACTTGTTGCCATGGCAGGAGCAGAAGCACGCACTGCAGTGCTGGCATGGCAGCGAACGGCAGCACAGGGAGCGCTGGCTGCTCCTCCACAACGGCTTTTTGTTGTTCCTTTCTCACCCCACCACAATGGGCCCATCCTCTCACCGTGCTGGAGCAGCCTGGCAAAGTCCAGCTGACTGTAAAGCGCAGCAGCACCGCGGCTGAGGGCTCAACATCACGTTTGCCTGCTGCAAACTCTGCCTCTTTCCTGCCTGCCTGCCACAGGGCACAGCGTGGGAAAGCAGAGCCCACTACACAAGGCAAGAGTCCTCTGCAAACACAGCACAGGAGGGGATGCAGAAGTTTTGAGGAAGGAGCTCTGTCCAACACAGAGAAGGAGATTTTAGGTGAGCAGAATCATCACTTGAAAAGGAAGTTATCTCCAGCTAATGCATTTCCTCGCTGCTGCTGGGATGTTTATCACACGACAGGCTTAGCTCAGCTGATGGGTAGTGCCTTTTAAAACTCCCTTCCAGCTCTGATTAGCCTTCCTAAAACTAAGGGCATCTCTCATTCACACACTAATTAATGGCAGGCTCAGAAGAAGTCGGTATCCCTCATGGCTGCAGATTTTAACAAGGAGAAAACACAAAGGTAGACTTAAAAATAAAGGCAATGCTCCTTCCTGAGCAGCAGCTTCAGTGCCTCAGACATTACAAGCCAGTCCTGCTCTGCATGTCAGCAAGCCTTTCCAAAATAATGAGCCTGCTTCCGTCCCAAGCAGCTCCTGTTGCACTGGAGAAATGAGCAGAAAGGTATTATGGGCTCACACTCACCAGATGGATGTCCTGCTTTGTTCTCTGCTTACAGAAAACCCTACACATACAGTTTGGATTATCTTCATTGTAATTCTAATCACCACTTCTCTGGAAGGGAGGGAGGGAGGGATCCTTGCCTCGGTCAGGAGAGCTAATTAAAAGTTGTGAGTCATCCAGACTTCTCCACACACTGGAAATGCTTTTGGAAGATCAGGTAATCTCTCATTCTTGGGGGAACCTAGTTAGCAATAGGAAAAAATTAAGCAGGCTCCCTTTGGGCAGGGAGCTGTACAAGAACAAATCCCATTTCCCCCACGGGATGCAGCAGCATAAATCAGAGAGGTGCTTCAAACATATGCAAACTACACCTGAAACCACAAGGATTCTCGTTGGTTCCCCAGCACAGAAACACAAACACCTCCTGAGTACCTACACCCGTGCTGGCTTTTCAAACTCATTGTCCAAGAGGCTTTTGTGTACAAACACACAAAGCAGGGACCTCTGTCTTCCCCTGAAAGAACTTCTGAACCCTCCAGTTGGTTCCTGGACTGCTGGGAACAAGCTCAAAGGTCTCAGAACAAGCTTCACGTGTCAATGCCAAGTCCACACAGAGCCCCAAGTCCTCAACTCTGATGAGGTGCAGAGGCAGCAGCACCAAGCACGTGCCTGGAGAGAGCTGGGCCTTGCCAGCCCTGTGGGGACACGAGCTGCCTGTGCCCATAACGAGCTCCAACAGCTCTCAGTCTGGTCAGGGCCTCCCACACCAGGTTGGCACAGCCAGTCAGTAGGAGACAAGCCCCCAGACTCAAAGGGGTTGGGAGGAGCTGGGAAGCACCAATGCCTCCATCCCTCCTTCCTGGAAATACAAGGACTTTGGGACAGTTGCCGCAGGACAGCAGAAGGCTTCCCAAGGCACCCACCATCACGCTGCTTCAGCCAAAACTATCAAGTCTGGATCCTCAAGACCCAAGCCCAGGCCCTCTGTGTACAGTGTTGACCAGTCTCTGCCATTTCATGGAATCATATAATGGTGGGGGTTGGAAGGCACCTCTTTACATACTGCAATGAGAAATTACGGCAAGCTGGATGTGGATGATGCTCTGAGCAAAGAAAGTGCCTCCACAAGTACCTCACCTGGACGGAACCAGGCTGCATTGCTTGGCCATTCAGAGCAAAGTCACCATGTTGAATTTGGGGTGAGAACAAACTACCCACCAGGCTAAGGCTGAACATCACACTTCAGGGGAAAAATAAAAGGGATATGGGCAAACAAGGAACAAGGGAGCACAAGAGACTGCTGCTTCCACTTGATTGTTTTAGAGGTTTGCTCAGTACCTTAACTCTGTTGGGATTCAAACCCATTTAGTCTTTGCTTCATAGGAACACCAAAGGCCCCAGAGAGCTCTCCTGGCAGAAGGATGCTCCAGTCAGTGTTCATAAAGCATATTTCCTCAATGCTCAGTGAAGTCAGGAACCCCAGGTTGTGCACCCCTGGCTTTTCCTTGTCTTTCTTGCTTCATCCATGACATTCTCCTCTATGAGAGTTCACTGTCCCCTCTCCCTCTTTTGACATCTCCTCCAAACCAGCATTCCTCTGCAGTCTCAGTGAAGCAGTGCAATCCCTGGTAGGCTGAGCTATGGCCCAAGAGGAGAATGGGCATCATCCTGCCCACAGAGATGGGCAGGGAATGCAATGCACTGCAAAGCCAACAGTCACTCTGCAGTGCTGGGCTCCAAGATGAGCAACACCACTGACAAAAAACAAGCTCCTGCTACTGGCCAAAAGCATCTCACATGGATCAACCATGACTCGATCTGGCAGGTTTGCTGTCCCTGCCCTTTCTGGGCACAGCAGGAAGGAAAGTGCTTGGGTTTCCCTCAATGAATAAGCACAGAAGGATCGATCAAATGCAGCTGGTTACAATGCTGCAGCTGAAGTATGCACACACTGAGCCTTTTCTGCTACTGCAACACTGCCACTCACACACCAGCAGCCTAAAACTATCTCTTTTGTACACCCAAATTGATCCTCACTCTTAATTAGTGCTCTCAGTTGCAGCAAAATTTCATTTGTTTCTTCCCAAAGTGGCCTGGTCCATTGTCCCTCTCCTGTGACCTGTGAAAATCAGTCATTGAGCTCAGTGACAGTGGTAAGTGCAAAACCCAGCATCAAAGGGACATAATGGGGGCCTCTTAGAACTGACAAAAACCACCATTAATCAAGGCATGCTCAAGAGGTGCCAACTTACTGAGGCATGTGAGTGGCCCCAGTCTGAGCCTGGGCTGATCTGCCAGAGGCTGGATGCAGAGGGATGTGTGGGTGCAGGGATGCTGCTCCCCACAGCCTCAAGGACCTAAAGGCAAGCGAGTGGCTGCAGGGAGGAGCAGCTACCCCGGCATTGCTGCTCCATGGCCAGATGGTCTCTGCTCTACTAGTCCCACGGATTTGCCCACCTGACAGAGCTGTGCTTTTCCAGGCTTTAATGGTAGACAGTGGGAACAGGGCTCATTTTGTGATATCAAATGCACTGCTTCAACTGTGCCCGTGACTCCTACTACTGTCAGGAGCGACACCACATCAGATCTGGAGGGAGATGTCAGCATCTCCATCTGTTGTTTCCAGAGTTAACAGGCTCCCAGAGCCACACAACATTGTCCATCCAGCAGCACCTTGCACTGACCTCCTTGTGAGACTCCAGGACCAAACTAACAGGGAAGACACAACCTGCACAGACAGATGAGAGCGGTGCAGAGAATTTCCCCAGAGCCCCATCAACAAACCTGGACACGTACAAAGCCGAGGCAGCCCAGTTCAGCCAGTGAGAGCAGCGGGGCAGCTGAAAGGGGAAGGGGATCAGTTTTAGCTGGTCAGGGTAGAGAGAGTTTTAAGATCAGAAAATCCCAGCAAAGAGGCAAACCTCTGCCAAAATCAAACCTCCGTAGCAAAGCCGTGTGTCTAAACCCTCTCCTGCAAATCCACATCATTAAACAGAATAACTTGGATTGGGCAAATCCAAATGACTCTCACTTTCAAGGTCCTGCATTCAGAAGCTCACAATGGAGAACAATGAGGGAGAGAAAAAGGCGAGGATCTTGAGGCAGCATTCAGAAGGCCATCTGGTCCGGCCGGCACAGCCAGCGCTGGGAACGGGCAGCGGCGGGGGTTGAGATTTAATCTGAGCCACTTATTGAGTGACCTCAGGCGAATCGTTTGACCTCCTTTTGCCTCAGTCAACCCAACTGTAAAATTGGGTTTAAAGCAAGAACCTCTCTGAAAACCATATGCTGTGCCTAAGAGGAGTGGGAGCAGACTCCCTTCCCAGCAACTGGCCTGGGATGGTGGGGAGAGCCAAACCCAGAGCAGAAGAGGCAGAGCATGGAGAGGGGATCCAGCATCCCCTCCAGCCCGTGGCTCTCAAGTCTCATCCCTCCAGCCCTGGGAAAGCAGCTTTGGCCTCACGCTGGGACTCAGCCATGAGAGGGAATCTGTGGGGTTTGCCCTTGCTCATATCACTGCTGCACCCAAAGGCCCCAAACATTCCCCAAATCTCAGTCTCCCAGCAGCTGCAGGCAGGGATCAGCACGAAAGACACGGTCCTGACAAAATCAAGTGTCTTTGTCTAAAGCTTCTGTGTCCTTTTATTTATTTACACATTCTACTGTTTTCAGTAGTGGTGTGTTACAGCCATGACCAGAGCTTCAAGGCAAACACAGCAACGCTTACCTTTAAGTCACTGCTTACCCAACTAGATGAAGAGCATTGATTGCTCTGGTCAAATGCCCCTGGAAATTGATTCCTACTTACAGTCTTGCCAATGAATGACAGCAGAAAAGCAGCACCCCCCCCCACTCCTTGCTTGGACACCAGCTTTTCCCTGGCACTGTACACCCTTCACCCCTTGGCAGGCCTGCAGGGGAGCAACAGCACAGATGGGAAACCATTCCCAGCTAACCTGAGTCCCTAATAAACACAAAATAGCAACTTGGGTCCCCATGGTGCTCACAGGGCTGTGCAAATGATGACACTGACAGTACACTCACCTCAGGTTCAGAGAGGGGAAACTGAGGCACAGCTGGTGCACACATGTTATTGGCCATGCCAGGGCCAGTTGGGACCCTTGTAGGGCAGAATGAGAGGGAAAGCCATGTCTAACTGTCCTGCAAAAACAACCATAGAACTAGTGGCATTACACATCCTCAAGCTGAGACAAGCCTAAGCAGATAAAGAGCTGCTCTACACGACAGCACTGAAGGGATCCCAGGGCGACGACTGCAAGCAGAAGCCTAAGGAGGCAGAGGAAGGGGGTGGTACCGTGCTGCAGGGAGAGGCTGAAGCAAAGCAGCAGGCAGAAGGACAAGCAGTGTCAAGGCAGGTGAAGCAGGGCACAGTGCTGTCTCCACAGAGCTGCCCACGTGGGTACCAGCAGAGCTTCACCCTGGGTTAAAAAATATCAGGCAGTGGACTTGGAAGCAGCCTCGTGCTGCAGGTGCAGGCTGCAGAGATGTCAGAACTTCCTCAGCTGTGCTCCAAGAGTTAATTGAGACAAATAACTCAACAGTGCTACCATTAATGAAATTCTTCTGATATATTTCCCCTGAGCTTTCTATAAATGACTAAGTGACATTACTGCCTGCAGTGCAAAGCCTCTATACGAGAGATAACGTAGCCGGAGCTAAGGTTGGCACATCCACCTCAGAAGCATCACAGACAAGTGTAAGATGATATTTAAATAACTCTCACACTGCCAAGAAATGAGCAGCCAAAAAGAAATATGGTCTTATAATGTGCTCAAGTCTCAGGACGAGTCCTGGCTGTTAGCTGCAGCCCCTGAAAGGCAGTGGGTGGTAAGTGACAAACTCTTTTAATCCAGCAAATCTATGGCCAATTCCCAGTCAAATCTCCCCAATCTCCCCCCAGTGACTCCTATATTTGTACATTTCTCCAGCAGCACACACAGGGCCAAGTACTGCAGCAGTACAGATGTGAGAGGCAGCATCACGTGAGCCAGCATGTCCTAGAGGCATCCAAAAGAGCTGATGGAGGGAAATAGCCCACGCGCCCATTATTTCCATCCCCTGGAAACCTCTCACAGTCCTTTTGCTTCACTTCATTTCTTCCTTCTTCTTTTTTTAGTGATTCCTCACTGTTTTGTCTTTTTTTTCCCCCCTCTCCCTCACTGCTACAAAGCTCAGAACTTGCTCTTGGCTTACCAAGAACCATAAGCATTCAAAGCACAGACAATAAAGAAACGTCACTGGCATCAGCACTGAGCCATTCTGCTCAGCATTTGAGAAGAAAGGGCATTAAATGCAAGCAAAGCCACAGACCAGGGAACAAAACAAATCACGTCTCTCTTCTGTGGATGGAAGAAACTTGGCATGCAACAGCAGGGGTTAAACTGCCAAAAAACGCAACTGACCATCAGACAAAAGTTCCTGGGAGTGACTCCAGAGGCACAAACCAACCCCAGGGCACTTGTTTTAAAAGCATCCCTTTTACCTCCAGCATGTGTTTCATACCACCGACACATGTCATCATAAAGTATCCCACTTCCAGCTGCAGAAACAGGTTCACTTAATCAAAACACCACCTACAGGTAGGGCTCTGCTGACAATACAGATACCGCACAGGAGAAACCAACAGCAAACCCACATGTTTAAGGTCTGCTATGATGTTTTGAGCCGAGACTCATCATCTGCATCCAAACAGTGGCACTGCCCAGGAAATACCTTGGTGACAACTTTGGTGCCACCTTCTTTAAACCTTAATTTAAAATGCTAACTTCATAATGAGTGGAACAAAACTGTGTAAAAACATTTCCCACTCTAATCCTGGTTTGATCCCCCCCAGTATGGCCTTCTTTTGTAATTATGTCCCTTTGTGATCTCACTCTAATGCCTTGTATTGTGACCCATAAAATAATCAGCCTCCTTTGTCTCTCCCTAATCCTTTTAGACTTCCTTCTTGTCTCTACACTCTTATAAATGCTGCCATTATTTGGGCTCAGCAGCTCTTCCCACCACCCCAGAGCTGGAAAGGGGGCTGCAGGTTAAACCCTGAATATATTCTCTGCAGAGGAGCTGAAACGATGGGAAGATCTTTGCTGCTTTAAAAATCCCGCAACTCCCAACCTCCTCCCTTAGCCACACAGCTTGGCAGGGAAAACAACTTGCAGGCACGCATAGGCAACAAATCTCCCTCTCCCTTTTGTATTTTGCAGCTGACCTCGAGACCCTTGGCCTGGAGGCTGTCACAGCCAGTATGTTTGCAGGGAGAGCATGCTCGGTCCCAGGCTGGGCAAGAGGGACAAACACAGAGAAGAGATGTAAAATAACACCCGCCTTGCCTGGGCTGTCAGTCCTGCTCTCCTGCAGGCATGATGGCCAGGCACAGTGGGATTGGGGAATAGGATTTGGGGCAGGATGCAGGGAGGGAGGAGGCAAGGGAGCCAGAGGCTGCACAGGGATGTGTGTTGTTGCTATGCTTGGCTACAAAACACTCTTCCCACAGCAAAGTGTCATTACGAGCTCAGATCTCTCCAGAGCTACTCAGGTCCCACAGTACTTCAAATATTGGGCACGTTCTTTCCACCAAACTTCAAGCAACCTCTTTGGGTGTAAGTTGCATGATTGACTTACTTTCTCTCCTTCTCCCCCCCCCACCTCAAAGCACCAGATCAAACAGGGAAAATTGCTGCTCTCAGGCTGGATGCGTGCAGAGCCTGATCCGATACCCAGTTTGATGGTGATTTCCAATTAGTGGTAACTGCCTGTTATTGAGTGATATAATCAATGGGTCTTACTCCACCAGCCAGGCTGTGATTTATGATGATGTGAAGCCAGCTCCATCAAATTACAGCATCAGCACAAAGGGCTGGAAATGCCACGAGACAACATGATCAGAGTCAAGGATGGCCAAGTTAAGCAAAGGGTGGTGATGCGAAGAAAGGCAGCTGTGTTTTGGGAAGCTCACCTTCCAAGGGAGTGGACTTTACCTGTTACTATTGCTCAGAGAGTGTCTTCACCCACAGAGAGCAAAGGTGTGCATCAGCTTCTGGCTGAAACGCAGCTCCTCAAAGAGCCCCACAAAGGCTCAGCCAAGCAGTGCCTCCAGAGAACACTCAGCCCATGAAAATGATTTTAATTAAGACAGCTCAGAGTCATGAAGAATTATGCAACTGTCACTGGGAGAAAGAAAAGATCTGTATTCAATAACCTGATCAGATTATAAAAACATGTTGCATTCCACAGCCTTTTAAACCAACACACCAGGGTTTGAACAGACGCTGCAACAGCAACTGAATAAAGGGTGGAAACGCCGAGGGCTCTGCTCAGCTCACTCATGCACGGGCTCCTTGCACACTTGGGCTTGTTCAAAAGAAGGTTACACTACAAAAATACCATCAGTGTGCTTAGCACCTGACCTGCCAACCCACAAACCAGCCAAGGTCCACCCCCTTCCACCGAGCATCTTTGCTTAATAATGATGGCATACAGCAACTGCCCCTGAATTTCAGTTCCATGAGTTTAATGAGCTCATTTTTAGGAGGAAGGTTTTAAGGAGTGTCTGTTCCGTGGGGAAACTGCATCCACCCGGAGCCCATCGGGGCCACGTGTGCAGCAGCTGACAGCACCATGTTCTTCCAGTTAAACTGGACTCAACGCCGAGCGGCGGGAGGAAGTTTGAAACATAAAAATATGATATCCAGCCCACATTTCCTGAATGCAAATATGTACATTCCTCCCAGCCAGGAAGATTATATTCCAAGCAATACTACAAAGCCAGGGTCTGTAACGGTGATATGAGACTAAGAGTCTGCCTTTGAAGACAGCAAAAAGTGCAGCGGAGCTCTCAAGGGGCTCTGCTCTGTCAGATCTCTTTTATTCCTCAGTAGCACGGCCTTGATCAACTTTCAAGATTCCTGTTTGTGAAAGGGTTTTATTTCTCCTTTGCTTTTGTGTTCAGATGTCAGGCTCAGAGGGAAGATCAGCACTGGGATGAGGTTTTACCCACCGGCAGTATTTACTCTGCTCAGTGCCTGGGGTTTCTTTTACCTTCCAGGCAGCCAGCACCAGTTTCCTCAGTGCAACTGTCCCGTCATCTCTAAATTGGGGATAATTACCCTCCTCCTTTGTTCTTGTTTTGCTTATTGGGATTTGAGGCCAGGAAAAAAATCACCATGGCTTGTGTGTAATCACAGAATCTTAGGGGTTGTCATCAACCACCCTGAGATATGGGGTTTCGAAGGTACAACTGTGATTCACTCTTAGGAGATTTCATCTACCTTTAAGCTGAGTCCTAAGCCCACGTGCGTGCTCATGAGGGTTCAGGCACAGTGGGGAACCTCCCCTTTAGCAGCAGGTTACACTTACTCACAACATCAAGTTTTATTCCCATTATCCACAGGCACCTGTGGCATCGAGGCCAGGTGCTGCCTGTTTTGTGCTGGCTTCACCCAGACCTCTTCTGAGGGCTGGCAAGAAACCAAGCCTGAAGCCAGAACAGAATCCAGAGTGTTTTCCACACAATCCCTTTTTCACTCTGATCCACATGAAACTAGGGCTGCAAAAGGCAACACCCAGCCCGTCACATTGATGCAGAGATAAGAGTGTTTATTGACAATCCCCTGTCCCACAGGTAATCCCTCGGGCGCTCACGTCTCCTGTTTACAGGCCTGAGAAGTTTGACACCGCGCTTGTGCCTCAGCCAGCTCCCAGCTCATAAATGCCAGAGCCGTTCACCAAAAGCGCTCCAAGCTTTAGCACCGCAAGACTGACAAGTTGGAGATCCAGCTGCTAATCTGGCACGGACCCAAAACCCTTGGCTCCTGGACAATGTCACTTCTTAACAGTGCTGAAAAGCTAGGTTTGCAGATGGCCACTTCATGCACTCGGGAACTGTTATACACAAGGGCTGGAGTGTTCCCTTGGTGGGCTGCCAGCCGGCCCCGGCGCTGCAGGGAGCGGGCGGCAGGGCTCCAAAAGGCCCCCCCTCCCCACCTCATCCAGTTTGGGGAGTGCAGCCAGGACCCCAGCCCTAGATTTTGCCATAGATTGTTTCTGCTTTGCACCAAAAATAATCATGGTATAATTCACCAGTGCAACGGAGATTGCACAGAAAAAACGTGGCAGTCATCTCCCAAACAAGTGGGAGAACCCTTCAGTAAAACTTCTTTAACAAGCCAGCATTCAGCCAGGTCTCAGGGCTGTACCAGACACCTGTCCTCACATCCATCGATAAACTACACCCAGCAGCAGCTTCTGGTTGAATGTAAAGGGATTAGCAGCTGTACCCCTAGAGCCCACAGTCAGTCTGTGGGCAAAGCAGGTCACCGGCACAACAGGGACACAAAGCACCACAACACCTCAGCTCTGCCATCAGACCTGTGACAAACACAAGCCAGCTCCCAGAGCCAGCACTGGAGAACCCAGCAGCCTGCATGGCAGGAGACCTGACAGGACCACGGCATTGCAACAGGCTAAGCTGGGGACTGTGCACAGGGCTGGAGTTACAGCCTGTCCTGTAATTCTTCCTCTCTCACCTTTAAATTTCATTCCCTCACTGACATTTTCATCTCTCTCCTCCTCCAGGCTCCCCCACTAGACAATCTGTCTGGTGTTCTTAGCCTTGCCCCCAAAGGCACTGCCACGCCGGGTAGTAAATAAGACCTTGCAGCCTCCACACTGCCTGTCTTAAAACGAAAGAAACCGTGACCTTCAGAAGGTCTTTGCCTATGGTTTGGAAAGAGCTGCCTGCCAAGCAAAACCCAGCCGTGCTGGAAGCAAAGGGGCTTCCAAATCCACCACAGGAGATACATGAACCACAGACCAGTTCAACACATGAACTTAAACGCAACTTACCCCTCTGATACGGGGAATTTACTGCTAGAAGGCGACCTTAGTTTTCTCCCCAAGAGGGCGTGATTAGCTGCTCTTTCACACCTTGACAGCTACACAGATTAGATCCAGGTTCCTTTTTCTCTTCCCCCTCTTTAATCCTCCCTCCCTGGACACTCAGCACCCACCACTCTCCCCTCCTGCTTCCCAGTAAAGCCAGCAGCCCTTGCGGGATTGCCCCCCCGAGACGCAGATGGGACGATGCCCGTACTTACTGGCTGCCTGAATCTTGGCCTTGCGGCTCACCACCAGCCCGTAGTGGTTTTGTGCCATGCAGTCGTACTCGCCTTCATCCGAGGAGCCATCTCCCCTCACCCTCTGGAAGCGGGAGACGTAGAGGGAGCCGTTGGCTAACACGAAAGCGTTCTCGCTGTCCACGATCATGGCGCCGTTCTTCCGCCACGTGATGGTGATGGGCTGGATGCCCTCCACCTGGCAGTACAGGATCAAGGGCTGCTCCTGCACAGCTATGTCGTCGCTGGGCTCCACAACGAACGCCAGCTCGGAGGAATGGCCGAAATCTAAAGCAAAGAGAGAAGGACAGAGTCAGCAGCGCGTCCAAAGAGGCACTATGGCAGCACACAGGATGGTGAAAGCATCAGGGATGGAGGGGGATATAACAGAGCTGCAAGGTGCAAGTGTTACTGAGAAACATTAAACCCTTGGGTTTAATGCGCTGCCTCATGAGATTTTGCTATCAAAATCTTGGGGTACATTTCCCAAGGCACAAACACAGGCAGAGATCTTCAAGCCTGCCTTTGGAGACCCCTTTGGGGTTTCACCGAGGCCCAGCTTTGCTGGGTACCCCTCTGCAGAATGCCTCTTCATTTCACTTTGCAAGGAAAGGGCAGCACAGAAGAAAATTCACGTCATTCCAGGAGCAGAAGTTTACACCATCTGAAGGAATCAGCTCCTCTCCCTCATGTAAGCAGGAGGAGAGGGGGCTGTGCTGTGCCCAGCTGGCAGGGTGAAGGGATCTTTCGAGGCTCCTTCCAGCCCTTGAGATTCTGTGATCCTGTGACCAGCAGCCCTCCACTCATCCCATACTGCTACTGGCATCTTTGCCACACTGTTCCCAGCTTGGCAGAGCAAGAGGCTGTTTGCCTCTCAAACGTAACACAGTGCCCTTCTGTCACTTTCGTCTCTCTCAGGCTGTAACAGCTAAAGGATGGTGCTATTCAGCCCTTAATGAAGAGCAAGTTAAGCACCGCAATACAAATGCACGAGGTTCTGGCTCAGCGACACAAAAGGTTTCTTGCAAAGCAATTACATTAAATGATGTCCACGAGAGATAACTCAGTGCAGAATTTGTACCAGCAATAGGCAAACCCTCCTACAGATACATCCTCATTTACCTCTATTGGCCAATTGAACATTTAAACACGGTGTCTTTGCCCTGTTATGCTTCATTTGGCCCAGCACACCTTTTTAGGGTAAAATTTGCCACCCAGTCACGACTGGATGCTACAGAACACGACAGACACAGAGCTGTTGTTTAAATATTAGACCAAAATACACACCGATGGGGAAGACAAAAAGCAACTAAGAAACAGGAGGCATATAAATCTGTGTTAAAGACAGGGATGGGGGTGAATTTACTTATTCTTTTAAAAGAAGACCAATGGAGATGAGATTCCAGCAGTGAGCAAACTGCAATCTCATCTGCATACAGGGCAAGACTTCCTAACAGTTCTCCTGTGCAACAGCCCCTTGACGAGTGGAGGTTTCCAGTTGCTCAAACCTGCAGCGCAGCTTCTCCCCTCTTTCACGGGTTCAGGGGGATCAACTCCAGGCTGCTCACAGAACTGGGAGGCACACAGGTAATTTCTCTTGGCAAACATCAGCCACTACACGGTATCTGTAACGCCTGTCCCTAACACAGACCCCATCGAGGGCAGGATCCCACCGCACTAGGCTCTGAAACAAAGTGGAGGGCAGCTTGTTAATGCAGGGTAAAAATAAACGAGAGGAGAAGAGGCAGTGTCCCTAAAGAAAAAGGAGAAAAAAAACCCCTGCCTTTTCTACTCTGTGAACCCAGAGAGATTTTTTTTTTCCCCTCTTTCTTTCTGTAAATCCCCATTGCTTTCTACAGCAACTTAAATTGGATTAGGGAGGATAAACATTGAGTGCAACCTGAGCCGAGGCAGATGGACAGAGCAGACAAAGAAGGCAGAGGTAGTGCAGGGCAGGTCAAAGGTACTGCCGTCAAGGTATGAGTGTGTGCAGGGAATGGACAAACTCTGCTTAGTGACAGACACCTAAAACACACACTTTATTAACCCATTACGTCTAAAAACGTCGAGCTAGCTCCAGTCACCCCAGTGATCTATTGCTCACTGGGACTTCTTTTTTTATGAGATAGCCCTGGGCTCCTCTCAGCGAGTCAGACAGCAGCACAAACCCATCAATTACTCTTTTTTTTGTTGTGAAAATTAAGGAATTAGGTGAATGTTCTGCATTTTTCTACTAACTGGCCGAAGTCTCAACAGCACCTACCACACTGAGGCCCCATTCCCTTCATGGGCACTCCTGGGAGTTAGGTAGGACAAGGACCCTCATGTCCCAGCACTGAACTGAGGGGCACTTCTGACTCCAGCAAGAGTGAACAAGACTTCAGGATTTCACTTGAGACAATCACTAAAAAAATCCATAATGATATAAATGCCTCAGCTTCCCCCAGCTCCCCTTGTACTCTTAAGTAAAACAGCTTATTATTATATGTACAATAAAAGGAAGAATCAACATAATTACATGCCCTTTCCACAATAGCTGTCATTATAATAACCATCATTAAGGCTTGTGATGGGAGATAATAATGTTTACCTTCATAAACATTCGGCTTGCATCTAACTCCAGGCTGTGTGAGCAGCACAAGTGATGACACTCGTAATTAGGACCGGTGCCCTCAGACACACATCGGGGTGGGGAAGGACACTGGCTGGTCCTGGGGTCTCCTTGGGATGTAGTCAAGAGCAGAACTGTGCCTCAAGCTGTGACACTGTCTAATGGACAGTGTGCAAATTGGTTTGTAACCCACAGATGCCTCGCAGCATCCAGGAAAACACCCCACACCCCTCCATGTGTGCTTTTATCCTGGGATGTTTTTCTCACCTTAAAGAAATTCCCCTGGTGCTTTCCTGGGGCTTCAGGACTAACTGATTTCAGGTGATCAGCCAACTGGATGCACAAGGAGAAGCAAGGCCACCCCATCCAAGGATTTGGGAGGAGCCTGACAGAGGCTTTCCATGTGAACTCAGCCAAAAGTCTCTCTTGCCATGACCTACTTGGGGTGCTTAAAGATGCAGAGAGGCATCTGTCGCTCTTCAAGAGTTCCTACACCTTTCCCTGGCACCATGGGCATACTGGACATCCCAAACCCACTTATCTGCATTGTTTAAGAAATAGATCTGAAATTGCTTTAAAAAAAAAAAAGAGCTTTGGTCCTCAAGGGCTTCAGTATCTCACGCAAAGAAAACTCAGGCTCTGTCTTTCCAGAAGGTAAATGTCTGAGTCTCACAAAGAAAGTCACTGGTGGCACAGTCAGCAAGAACCAAGCTGGCAAGCTGACCTGAGCATGTTTGTGTACCACCATGGTGCTCAGCCCAGCAGGTCCCCAGCATGCAGAAAGCTCTGGAGAATCTCTCTTTGGTTCCAGCCAAAGATCCCTTTGAAATCAGCCACTAGGGCTCTCAGCCTCGTGGCCTAATACGAGGGTACAGAGCGGGCTTGGTGAGAAGGACACTCCTCTCCATGCCTCTGCTGGCAAATGGGGACATTGGGATTTGGCCTTCCAAGACTGGCACTGTGGGGCTTGAGGTCTGGACACAGAGCCCTGCTGCCCTGGGATGCTCAGGGTGAGAGAGAAAAGGACAAGGACACTTACAGAGGAATCTGCATGGCTGGACAAGAAGGCTCCTGGTGTTCAGCTCAGGTGGGCAAGAGGGAGAGCACATAAGAAGCAAGAAGGTAGCGGAGGAAGAAGGGCTGCCAGCTCCATTAGCATAAATAACTGTAGCTAGCAGTGAGGCACAGAAACGATGCTGCAAAGTTGGAAGCAAACGACACTCCAAAGGCACATGGAAAGAGCAGAAGTGCAATTAATTGAGAGAGACAGAGAGGAAATCGCCAAGGCTCTGTGTATTCACTCGGGGGCTCTGACAGCTCCATCCCTCTCCAATGGTTGGTGTATCCAGATCCAGCTCACTCTACACAACGTGCCGGATACGTCCCCATCAGCCTGTGAGGCAGCGTGGCTCACAGCCACTCTCTGTTCAAGGCAGAAACTAGAAAGCTCAGCTCAGGGCAGCTTGAGTTAGTAGTTGGGAGGCAGGGGTGTCACACAGGCAGCTGAACACACTGCTTGCCTCAACGCTGGCAGGCTGTGCCGGGGAGCACGTGAGGGAAAACTGCTTTGCTCTCTGCAAAAGGATGGAGGGAGGAGGCGTTATTGGCTCTGACATAGAGGCCACAAGAAAAAAAAAAATCACTGGGAGCCTCATTCTACAAGTCTCCTTTGGAGAAACCTTTGCCATCTCCCTGAGCAATACAATATGTGACTATATCTGTGCAAATATTGAACGCAAACTACTTCCCCTACTGCTCAAGCAGACAGGCCTAACTCAGAGAAACCAATTAGCACTTGTGCTTTTGAACCAAGAGATTTATTTAGTGCTGAGAGAAAGAGCTGAGAATTAATGGGAAGCTTTGAAAGACACTTGGAAGTACATTTTAAAATAAGTTTAATTATTTTTTTACTTGACACTGTGATTCATGTTCAAAGCTTCAAAAGAACTTGGGTCGTAGCCTAAGTGCTGTCCTTTTGCATTTTGGAAACATGATTCTGGCTTTCCTTCCTGTGCTTCTGAAAAGTACAACAGCTAATGTCACTGCTTTAATTAGCAGTGGCATCCATCACAGAGGACCTCAGTCATCACGCAGCATCCTGCTGGACCCTGCCTAGACCCAAGGCCAGCAGGGCCACCCCTGATCCTGGAGCACGTGTGCCCGACAGATGAAGCCCGTGTTATTACTCCCATCCTAGACAGGGAACATTAATCACAGAGAGAGATGAAATGACCTGCCAAGGGCCCGGTGTGAGCTCATGGCAAAGCAAGATATTGCAAGGAGCAGTCAGGTCCACCCTGCTCTTCCTGCTGCAGCATCATCAGGAGCACTAGTGGGAGACCAAGGCAGTCCCAGCTCCTCTCATCACACAACACACCAACAGCACAACAGCCACCTGCACACTGTCCCTCCCCAGCACAAATCTGCCCTCTCATCATGAATCGTGTTTGTTCCCAGCATAACACAGCTTAAGTCAGCAGTTCCCCACCAGCAAGCCTTACCAAGGTTAGCTACTGCTTCAACAAAGCCAAAAGAAAACAGCCCTGGACTCCTGTGAGCCCAGAACCAGAGGTTTTGGTAATGGGATGCAGCTGAGCATCAGAACCAAAAGCTGGGTGCAGGTTGGGACAGCCCTACAAAACACGTCTCCAGCTTCTTCTGTGGGGTTTGGTTTTGTTTAAAATGGGAGGATATGGGAGGTGAGAGGTATCTGCACCTGAAAGATGTTCTCCAGCAGATTATAATAGGTTTCAGGCTGATGAAATTAGCAGCCTAAGAATCCAGCTGGTGCCCCTCCTTAAATCTCCTTCAGGCTGACCCAGACCCTGAGGAGAAAAGCACCACTACACTGCAGTAAAGTGCAAATTGGCTCTTTAGGGCATCCAGAGAAATTTACATTTAAAGAAGAAGAGAATAGGCTGTAACAGGCCCCACATCTTGCTGGCAGTAAAGTTTACTAGCTCAGAAATTTTTATTCCTTTTCCTTTCTGAGGGGAGGTTACATAAAGAGATTCTCCCCATCAGGGCACATAAACCACATCCACTCATTAAGCGATCGCAGGAGGTCACTGCTGAGGATAGAATGACCTCTCAGCCATCTGATGAAGAGCCCAGAGACATGCCCAAGCATCACTGCCCTCCTTGGGGAGACGTGTTTTAGTCAAGGAAGGCAAACGCCGCCCAAAGAGCCAGAAGAAGTGGCCCCAAATAATTGTCAGATGTTCAAGAGCAGACTGGGCAAATCCCAGGAGGTCACACAGCAAAGCTGGAAGCGTTCACAGCACAAAGACCCCTTTCCAGGATGAGCTCCAAGTTCCCGTGGGCTCCCCCCAACTCTGAAAAAAAGCAGGGTGAAACCTGTTGGTATAGCTGGAAAGGGCAAAGACCTCTTCTGTGGTAATTGCCTCCAGCAGCAGCATCCACAGTGAGGCATCCAGAGAGCACAGCAGCCAGCCCAGGTGCGTAGGATGTGTTATTTGCACGTGTTCTGCAGCCCTGATCAGGACACAGTCCTACCACAGAGGGCAAGAGCAATCCGAATACAGAGCAGGAAACAACCACACAGGAGAGGACAGCAAAGGCAGCGCCCAAGATGCTGTGCCCAGAGCTGGAGTCCCCACAGGCTTCACTCCCCTTGCTCTAACACAGAATGGGGGAATTGCTGGTTTCAGCCCCTAGCTCTGCAAGAAAGCATCAGGGAGATGGCTGGCTCCATCCCTTGCACAGAGCAGGCAGGGAATGGATTGGCCATGCAGTGAGTGACAGCATCTGTGGATCAGACACACATGGGCTGGGACGAAGGTGATGGCACGAGGCTGTGGAGAAAGCCACAGCCACCCTGGCATCACGGTGCCAAAACCAAACAGCCAGCACAGCCCCATCACCCCATCCTTGATGTTCAGCTTGAGGACTGGATGGCATGCGAGGGAAGGAAAGGTCCTTCTAGAGGAAGAGAAGTTTCTGTGCACAAGAAAACCTCTGAAACTCTTCATCACATCTAGGGAGGGTCAAAAGCAAACACAGCCCTTTCCCCCCAACATCTCCTCTGCTTCACCACCTCCCACCCTGCAACCCAGGCTGCAGGAAAGCCTCACTTTGCTCCTCTCTGGCACTGCCAAGCACCGCACCAATTCCTGCTGACTCCAGAACAGGAGACATCTGAACGAAACGCTAGCCACTCTCTCATTTTTCACCTCCTCTCAGGTTTCAGCAGCAAAGATCCTTTTGCAAAAGCATCTTCCCAGTTCAGCAGAACGGCCCCTGCCACAACCCACATCCTCCCGCCCTGCCATTAGCTTCATCGACACCACGACGTCAGGAGCAAAAAAAACACCCACCCAAGGCAGCAAATCCTTGACTCTGCTCTGAAACTCTGGTTTTAAATTACCAAGGCAGGAGCAGGTCTGTGTTGTTAAGTGACTGAGCTCCTCTCGAGTGGAGGGAGCGACACAGCAGTGACATTGGATATAACAGCAAGGCCAGAGCAGCGCGCTGTGCGCTGTTTCTCCACGCGCTCGCCCCCTTCGCCTCTCTCTTCCCCTAAAGTGCAGTTATTGACATGTTTGCCTCCTCAACCATCGGTTTTATGTGCTTGCCAATGACTCCTGAACATGTGTAAACAATTACCTTTATTTTCTTGCAAAACCAAAGCGTTGCATATTCTTTTTGGATGAACGGGTAGGTTTTCATGAGCCCTGTTACATAATTTATTGGTTTCTAAACTCTGTAAAACTAAAAGCTCCAGTAAAGTTCAAATAAGTCTGTGATTTCAAAGTAATTCTCAACAGACTATTCCTGTTCCTGCCCAATGGTATTTTGGTTTAAGTGGGAATTCTTAATCTGCAGAGGGGAGCTCCTGCATTGTTTTGTTAGATCAAATAAAAGGACAATATCCGGGGTCAGAAGCACAAAGCATGAAATAAAGAGGGAGGGGAGGGAGAGGGGGTATGGAGTAAAGCATCTACTGTCCCAGATCTGTTGCAGGCTGCATGTTCTGCTGGAAGGTGGGCTGGGTCAGCTTGGCTGCTTCAGGGAGAGAAGGCGAGCACGGCTTCAGCATCCCTTCCCTGTCCCACAGCCCATCCTGCTCCCGCTGGGTCCCGATGCTGCGGCGAGGCGAACCAGCCAGCTCCAGCCATCCCAGCGTGGCCGAGAAGGAAGTTTCAAGGCAGTGGGATGGGGACGTGGGAGGGGAGCAGAGTGCCAAGGGTTTGTGAAGCAAGGGGCTGGCATGACACCAGGGCACAGCTCAGCATTTCACAGGCTGCGACATGAGGCTCTCCAGAAACAGGGAAATTGGAGAAAGAAAAGTTCAAGGCAGACAGAAAAGAGGGAGAGAGGCTTTGTCATTTGCACACACGAAACGAGAGCAGTTTTGTGGCTCTCTGCTGGGCAGTAAGCCCCTGAGCTGCTCCACACTGGCACATGCCAGGCTGATTGCACCAGGGCACAAAACTGGGGTTAAGCAGGAAGGAGGGAGGAACTGGGCTGTAATCGTGGTCTGGGACTCTCTGCCAGCTCCTAAGTGAGCATGGGAGCTTGGGCTGTGCAAGGTCCAGAGCCTAACCCGAAACAAGAATAGGGACAATTGGACTAATGTAGGATTTTTAACTCCCTGTGTCACAGGGCAGACCAGGAGGGGACCAAACGAGAAGTTTAGCTTCGGCACCACAACGGCCTCCAGCTGACGTTGGAGTGCTGCACGCTCACAACCCCTGTGTGAGCTTCACACCCCTGTGTGAGCTTCTCACTCTGCACAGGTCCCAAACACAGTGCCCAGCTACAGGGCTGTGAGACGGCCAGTGGCTGGACTTGATGATCTTGTAGGTCTTTTCCAACCAGAAGGACTCTTATGATTCCCCGACCACCCCATTTCACAAGCTTCCTGCTGCACCCGCCACGCGGGAAAAACCAGCGTCCTGAGAGTCTCCTGTTGAGAGACAGGTGAAGCCCAAACGTGAGCTTGAATTTCACACAGCGTCTCGGAGCGTTGGCTCAGGAAATGATACCTGATACTCTCTACGTATATGAAGAAAAAAGATGGGAGTGTGACACCAATTTAGGAGAAAGCAATCCTTTTTGTTTTGCATCTAAAAAAACCACACACCCCCCCAACCCAGCAAAGCCACACAGAGTAGGAATTAGTGAAAGCTTATAGCTTCAATAATTTAGAAGTTAAGCCTACTTAAATATAAATGACGATGTTTAATTCCAAGGCTGTTACTGAGCAGAGCCAGGGAGCCTCTGGTATCCTATGCCTGCCTTTGAATGCCGGGCTCAGCAATAAGAGACAAAAGCTGTCCAGCACCCAGAACAAAGAGCTCCAGGAAATTAAATAAATTAAAGGAAAGAAAAAGAAAGAAAACAGTGTCTGGCTGTTGGAGCCCATCCCAGCACGCTGACCAGCAGCTCCCAACGCCTGCTTCACCCACTCACACCCACGCGGGAGGGTTTGCTCAACTCAGCAGTCACCTCGCTGTTGACCACGTCTAGAGTGGATAAACCCAACGAAGCGTGTGTGGGGGGGGCAGATTAGCACCTCGGGATAGAAAAACTTTGTATGTGCTGCCAAACATTCTAGAGGGGCCAGCAAAACAGCTCCTAAAGTCAGGAGCCACCGACCTGCCCAGCCGCAGCATAAACAAACGCACGGGGCAATTCGGACAGCAGCAGCCGATGAACAGGACACAAACTCCGCTTACTCAAGTTTCGCTTTCAAAAAGTCACTTCTTTTCCTTCCCTCTCTCCCCAGAAATACATTTGCAACTGCTGCGTGCCCAGGAATGCCACCGGAGTAACGAGACCTGCTGCATTACATCCACTCCACAGATAACTGCTGTTTTCTGCCTTCTCCTCCTCTCTGTCCCTGCCACGAACCACGTGGCGAGGTTTATTATGGCAATAGCCCACAGCCTGGTTTCTCAAACACCCCAGCAGCTTATCCCTGATGAACCTAACACACGTTTTTTCTCCTCCCGACCGTGCTGGGCTGCTCGCACGTCTTTAAAGCAATTCCTACTTTTCTCCTTAAGGCAGTGAAGAGGGGACAGGAGGCACACGGGTGCTCTGCTGCTGAACAGCATCTTTTTCTCACGTTAGACCCACGCTTAAGCGGCGTGAGCAGCAGAAGGAAAATAACTGCGATTTATCAGCAGGGCATGTGCACGTTAAGTCCAGGGGAAAATCCCTTTGATGTTTTTGCAGTTCGGCCCCGGTCCGGTGGGTGGTGTGACCGGTCGCGGCTGTGAGAACCGAGCCAGGCACTACAGGAGAGCACAATACTCGCGGGGTTTAAAGTAGCTCACCCTGATCCCTGCTACTTGCAGCCCATCGCCTCTTTTCTGAACCTCTGTTTTCTGAACATCCATACTTACTGCTGGGGTGTTTGGGAAACCCGCCTTCGCTAACAAACACGACTCGTTCCGCTCGGGCTCTGTCTCCCGCTCGCATCTCCAGGAATGATTTTGGGTCCGGTCCCCGTTGCGCGGATGTCCAGCCACGCCACGGCAGCCACCCCATCCATCCCATCCCATCCCATCCCATCCATTCCATCCCATCCCATCCATCCCATCCCATCCCCAAACAACACCACGGTCCCATCCCCGGAGCCTCCTGTGCCAGCCGGGTTTCCAACTGCAAGCACAGCCCTGGGGAAGCTCTTCGCGCGGGTTAAACTATGGGACTGGCCGACGGAGAAGCCGACATGCGAAAGCTGCGGCCACAACGCGCCTTCCCGGGGGGGGGGGAGGACGAAGCCCCCCGTTCCCGCAGAGGGCTGCGGCCACGACACGGCGGGTGCCACCAGCAGCCGCGCAGCTCCCCGCGGCACCGCCGGGCTCACGGGCTGCCGCTGCCGCTGCCGCAGCTGCCGCTGGGTCCCTCCAGGCCCCGGGAGCCGTTCGGCCGCCTTCAAGCTTCCACGGCGGCTCGATACGCCGGGACCGGGCTGAGCACGGCGCGGAGGGCTGCGGGGTCGAGAACGGCGAAGGGCACCGGGATCCGCCGCGGGGCTGCGGAGGGGACGCGGGGAAGCGGCGGCTGCGATGAAGGGACCGACCGAGGGGCGAGGGTGATGGCAGGTCCGTCCTTCCCCGAGCCCGGCGCGGCTCTTACCTCCGTGGCAGCCGAGCAGCAGCAGCAGCAGCAGCAGCAGCCCCGGCAGGCAGGCGGGCAGCGCGGAGCCCGGCGGAGCCATGGCATCCCTCCCTGCGCCCTACGAGGAGGGAGCAGCCCGCGCAGGAGGGAGGGAGGGAGGGAAAGAGGAGAAGCGAGGCGAGAACCACCCCCCCCGCAGTTGTGAAGGGGGGAGGAGGGAGAAAAAGGAAGGAAAGAAAAAAAGGAGAAAAAAAAAAAAAAAAAAAAAGGAAAGCGGGAGGGAGGGGGGAAAAAAAAGGGTAAAAAGCGGGGTTGAGCGATGTTCCCCTCCGCGCGAGCACGCTGCCGCGCCGCGCCGGGCGGGGGGCTGGGGGCGGCGCTGAGGAGCGGAGCGGAGCGGGGCGGGCAGCGCCTTGCGCCATCTTGCGCATCCGCCGGGCTGCAGCGGGGACCCCGCAGCACAGCCGTGGCACTGGGGCACCGCTCACGGGTTTCCCTTCACGGGGCTCCCCCGAGCGGTTCCACTTCACAGCTCTCCCCTGTCATCACAGTCCCCTCACCGGTTGCTCTTCGCTAGTTTCCCTTCAAGAGTCTCCCCTCACAAGTGTTTCCTTGCCCGTTGCACCTCATGAGTCTCCCTTCACGGGGCTTCCTTCACCAGGCTCCCCTCGTGACGCTCCCCTCGCTGGTTCCCCATCAGAGGGCTCACCCCTCATGGGCTCCACGGGTCTCCCCTCACCGGCTCCCTCCATTCGCTCAGCAGTTCCACCTCACGAGTGTCTGCTCGTGGGGCTCCCTTCTCACTGGTTCCACCTCACAACTCCCCTCTTGACTTCCACCTTGCAGGGCTCTCCCCTCACCAGAGCCCCCTCACGGGTGTCCCCTCAGTGCAGCTCTGTCATGGCCTTATCTTAAACACTACCAATTACCAGGAGCAGAGAAGCCTTCCAGGGCTCTAGCCTGGACTGCCCGAGGGATGGCAGCTGGCACGAGACCTCTCTTTTCAGGCTTATAGTAATGACACAGAAAGAAGTTTCCATGCTCTCGGCTAAAGGGCTTCTTTGCTCCTGCCTGCCACTGCTCAAACAGACCCCATCTTGGCACTGGCGTCCAAGCCTGCTGCAGTGAGCGACAGCGGGGTCCCTTCCCTGAGCCTCTGCAGCTGTGCCCGGCCCGGGGAGCTGCCTCTTACCCGCCCTAGGGATGAGACCCAAAAACCTGACATTAAAACAAGGAAAATCACTGATGGAGACTGCACAACTTCCAACTGGTTCCACTAAGCGTTTCAGTTTTGGGCTTTGTTTTGAAGAAAAGCACCCACTGGGGTAGTTGGCACTGGTGTGCTGGTGTTCCCAGGAAAGCAAGGTGGTGGGATCACAGAGCAACGGCCACGAGGGGATGCTGGGGACAGGAATGAAGAAGAGCTTGGCTTTTCCCACCTCAGCACTCCTTATCTTAAACACTACCAATTACCAGTCCTTGTCAGGTCAGTAACAGAGACGTTGGACCTGCCAGCTCACCCTTAGGCTCCAGTGAGAAGGACCCAGTTAGGCACGAGTCTGCTCCTAAATCCTGCCGCAGCCCTCAAGATACAATTTGTCTGCCCTTCTGGCACGAAATGCAAAGAACACATCCCTGCACAGGAGATGGACAAGACACTGTGCTGATCCTTGGTCCACATTCTCTGCAAACACCACCTCAGTGTCTTTTGTCACGTTTCCTTGGCAAAGTAAACAACTCCAAAGAAATAAAAGTGGATCCTAACTGATTTCACTTGACAGAATAAAACCAGAGCTTGATGGACCAGGCCATTAAACCCCAGGTGCCCAGAAACCTGGTGCAAACCGTTTGTAAAGATGAGCAGCTCACAGCTGCCCTGGATGATGAACCCTGAGTGTGTTGGAGTGGGCTAACGAGGAAAGAAGACGTCACTACATCTGCTCCACATTAAAGCTTTCCCTGGTTGAGCGGAGGGCTGAGCTGCACGAGCTTGCTTTCAGCTGGGGAAGAATTTGCTCTGGCTCCTTCTCAGTAACATCTGAATTTCTGGGTTGTCCCTGACCTTTTGGCACCAGCCCTGTTCCCCAGCCACCTCCCTGGCTCCCGCCAGCCCTTCTGTACCTCTCGCAGCCATCGTGTCCTCACGGCAGCTCCCACGATGCCGCCGGCACCGAGGACGGCTGCTGGGGATTAATAACTCCAAGGGGAATGAAGTTGTGTTTGTTTTATGGGGCTTGTTTTCCCCTGGAACCACAGATTCTGGGTGCTTTTGCTCCCTTCCCCAGTGGAAGGATCCAGGAGCTGAGGTGGGTAGCCACATGTTCAAGGCATCACAGAGTTCAGCCCTGCATCTTTCGAATGACCCTGGTGACAGCGCTGGTGTCACGTTCAAAGCTCCCAAGTGCCATCAGTCCTCCTGAACAATGGGACTCCTGGGAAAAGCCAGGAGCTTTTTAAAGGCAAACAAAGGCAGGTTTGGGGCTCTTAGAGCAGGAATCTGGAGCGCTCCTGTTGTTCTGTGCTCCTCTGTAACCGTGAGGGCTTAAAAAAGTTGCTTTGTGCTGGAGGCAGGGGTTTGCTTATCACACATGAGTGATGGTGCTCAGCCCGAAGTGAAGCTCCCTGCAGCGTGGTGGCAGGGTCCATCCCTCCGTCCTTGCCCCAGAAGGGCACTGGGTCCGTCTATCCTCCCTCTCCACAAGGTTAATCCTCTGCCTGAGCTGTTCTCAGAGGCTGTGGCTCACTCCTCAGCCCTGGCACAGGGAACTTGCATCGGCTCTGACAGCGCTTCTGATTTACACCAATTAACTGCAAACTGGGGTCCCTGAGACACCATTAGTAGTTTCAGCAGATGAAGTGGGAGATTAACTTGTCTGAATTCACTCCATTTATTATTCTATGTGTAATTGTGGTTTCCCTGTCTGGGAACAGCCTGGGAGCTTTGCACTTACGTACATACACCTGGGGTTTTGGCATCTATTTCGTGGTCAGCAACGGGGAGGGGAGCCAAAATCATGGCACCCAGCTCGAGGCACTGCTGGAAGCTGCTTTCCCCACCCGAAATGCTTTTCCATCTGCTTTTAGCTGTGTAAGGACAGAGGAAGTCATCCATTTAGGGGATGATGGCAGCCTCCTCTAAACTGAGAGAGGAGGGAAAGAAGATTTGCACCCACCCATCACCCCCCCCTCAACTCCCTCCCCACTCATTTGGGGGTTACCTGTCATCAGGACAAAGACTCATCAGAGTTATGCAGTCTGCCAGAGCTCCCTTTAACCACTATCAGAGAACACTATGCTAAGTGCAGATTTATTACCTCTGTAATGCAGATAAAATGAGATTTTATGGCTCTGTAGTCCTGGCAGCATAAAGCAATAATGGAAGCTATCTACTGAAGCAGGGGCTGCATCCTAGGAAGAAAGGGGAGATGCACAGGAGGTTAACAGTGTGTCCTGGGGTACCTGCAGATGTCTTCTCACTGTTCTCACTGGCTCCAAGCCACCAAGTGTCAGCCCACCACGAGAAGTCTCACCCTTCAGCTGGCAGAGGCTTGCACAGTAAACAATTCCTCATCAAGATGAAGCATGAAACTGGACAAATACGTTTTTGTCTTCTTCTTGACGGGGTTCAGTTCCAAACTGAGAGATGAACAAGCACCAAGAAATGCCTAACGAGCCAAACTCTGCCCACACCTCAAACCCCAGAAGGATTCACCACCCTGGAGCTGCCAAGACCTTCTTCAGACCCATCCCAAAGGCAGTTACTTGGATAAGCAGGAGGCAGATTTGACCTGTTAGGAAAGGTACAGGCAAGCAGAGAGCTCTCTGTTCATGCTCAGAGGGTTTCAAGGGCAGGGTACAGCCCAGCACCCAGCAGCACCTTTCCCAGGGCCCAGCGCAGCTTTCTCTCAGAGCAAGTGTTGTAACAGACTGAATCCTGAGACAAATTCCACTCTTTCTTTAAAATATTTTACTAATAACCCATTAGTTGAGGAATATAAGGACAATGTCTTCTTACACTTGAACACTAAAGAGTATTTGTGGAGCAAGGACAGTCTCTGAAGAAAGTAAGTGATGGTTAAGTACCGCATGGAACCAAACACAGACACAATCTTCAGAGATCAGGTTCTGGTTACACAGCCTTATGCACCGTGCAGAAAATGAAGTGGCATTTAAAACACAAGCAAGGGAATACAGGAACAGAACGAGATGGTAGGTTTCGCCTGGGCTAAACACCTCTTTTCTAAGACAGGATGATCCCTTCCAAGCATCTATTTCTAATGAGATCAAACCCCACGGCCGGTGCTCTGCTCAAAGCGCTTGTGTTCTGCCACAGCTGCTCTCGGGGCTGTAAAAGATCCTCCAAACATAGACTGGGACTTATCCCATCCGAACCATTTCAACCAGAACTCTGCTGCCTGTTAAAAGAAAGCAAATCAAAAGGTCGAAAAAGAGTTTCATCTGACAAGGAACTGAAAGAAGCAGCAGGGGTGAGGACTGTGACTCTTGCAGCAGCACAGGGAATATACAGTTGTGTAGCCACACGGTAACATTAATCCTACAAAACGATGCCAGGGAGACAAGCCTGACATCTTAACAATGTAAAACAATATACACCAGCAAAAAAGTTGAACAGCAAGAATCTTTAGTGTTACTGAAAGGAAGGGAAGGGAGGGAGGAGCCTGATGCGTGGGGACGTAGGTTAAGTACGACGGGGAATTAAATGTATCAACAGTTTGTGTGTCTGTGAGAAATCTGCAAGAAAGCTACTTAATTCATGGTAAAAAAATATATGCACTGGTTGTTTCAGCTTTACACAGAATATGTGTGTTGTCTGTCTTCTTCTGTTTGTTTCTAGCTGAGATTGGAAAGGTCCCAGGTGTGTCCAGGATGGGAGGGCCCTGGGGTGCAGCCCAGGACACCCGTCACTCTGAGTGGACAGAGCTGGACTTTACTGCTGCCCATCAGCAGCAGCCTCCTGGCAGAGGAAACTGCCTTCCTTTCTGCAGCTGAGGTCTGGCACTCCAGCCCATAGCCTCTCAGGGGCTGGGATGTGCAAACACTGCTGCTTTCACCCTCTGGTATGATTTGGTGGGGTGTAAGGAGATCAGGATGAGCCTCAGCATAAGGAGACAAAGTGTTTCTGTGAGGCGTGAGCAGAACTGTGCACGTGCTGCTCCATCTCCCCCAAAGCCCCAGAGCACAGGACTCGGGGGTTTTGTGATCCAGGGGAATGGTGCCTGCTTGTGTTGGCTTCAGTGACAGGCTGGGATGGCTTTTAGGCAGATCAGCAATGCTCACCCCAGATGACTGCTAAAGTCAGTCTGTACAGAGCAGAGGGTGCATGTATGAGAGCCCCAGAAACTGTGACATGCTCCTAGATCAGCCGCTGGCCTAAGCCTCCATCCCCACAGGCCCCTGGATGGAAAGCTAAGGGCTGGTACATGACATGCCCCAGGCATAGTGTCAGCCAGGAGAACTCCAGTGCTCTGGTCACATCTGCTGCTGGCTGGGCTCCTCTGGCACAAGCGATCCCTCGGTGTACTGTCGTGCTTACAGGTGGATGGCTGGGGTCTGGAGGTGAGAGGGAGCCACCAGGAGATCCTCTGGAGTGAGCTCCTTGGAGAAGAGTCCTTTCTCCCTTTCTGGATGTCAGCAGTAGCCATGTGTCTGTTCTGTCCCTGGGAAAGGGCAAGAACTCTTCTGTGTCACTAACTGCCAAGTGAGGTCTGGCTGCAGGGGTGTCCCCGCTCCGCAGCCAGTGCCTGGGACTTCCCAGCTGGAGAGTTTATACCTCTGCAACTGCATCCTCTCCCAGACAACTCTGAATTGCCCTGATTGCCTGCAATAACACTTCACTGCCTTATTTGTAACCCTGCAAAGTCACTAGTTTCAGAGTCCTGTGGCAGGGAGTTCTGGAGGTTATTTACACACTTCTGCTGCCCAGTTACCATTTCTTGCCTTTCTTGCTCTGGCAGCACACACACACCCCAGCTCCTGCCTGGCCTGCTTGCTGGCACCCATTTCCAGTCTCTGTGCCTCAGCCTTTCAGAGTCACGCTGCTTCAGAGCACAGAACAGCACTTCTCAGACTCCTCAAGGTCCCAAGCAGCAGCTGGAGCAAGTGCAACAACTGGAAACACAATCCATTTACCAGAACATGCTGGGAGGAGATGCTGGAGGATGGGGAGAGGTGAAAGCTCCATTATTCTTCCCAATAGGGTACATGAAGGCTTGGAGGTTCTACTCCAGTGAAGAGCTGGAGCTAAAAGGGTTTGATGAAGGACAGCAAAGGCCATGGGCTGGTCCAGCTCAGCCCCAAATGCAGGGCACGCTCTGCCATGGCTCTTCACAACAGAAGCAGGAATAAGGTGCTGGTGGAGCAAGGTTATCACCTCTCACCGCTTGCAGCAAGATCTTGGTCTAGATTTCACCACAAAAACCAAAATCTGAAGTCTTTTTACAGGATCTCAAATCAGCACACAGCTCCCCACACAGCTTTTCAGTAAGACAAGAGGGACATGGGCATCTTTGCCTCCAGTTTTTAAACAAACAGGCAGACAGCTCTCTGAATCCTCCAGGAAGGCAGAACATTTACCAGCCCCCCAATGAACAATTACCAGTCCTTGTTACCCTGAGGAGCTGGTCCAGTCTGTGGTGTTGGCAGTCCAGCTCTGCAAGGCTGAAACAGGGCAGAGCTGGGCTAAAGAAAAGGTAAAGTTCACCTGGGAGCAGAGGCCAGGCTGGGAGACGTGTCAGCAGTGTCAGCAAGGAAGAGTCTGGATGATTTTCACACCAGACTGACTGGTGTGAGAGCAAAGATTTGATTTTCACTCATAAGCTCTGGTGTTGCCTCTGCTGTTAAATAAACCAAACCCAAAAGCACTTTGGCCAGGACTCTCAGAAGCAACTGGTGAATTTCACTTGTTGATCCAAAGCCTTCGGAAGGCTGAAAAGCTGCTCTCTGGAAATGCAAATCAGCTGAGATATCTCCACTTGGGCACAAGAAGAAGAAACAAGATGTTCCCAAGTGCACAAGTTCCTTCTGCAACTGTTGGTTCTTTCCCCTCCCCACTCCCCAAGATCATGACTTCATTTTGCAATTGTTGTTCTTTTTTCCCCCCCTCTTTTAAGGAAAAGCTGGATCCACACCTCACCAGCTGAAGCAGCAATCCTACAGAGAAACACAACCCAGCTGTCCAGCTGTGGGGAAGGTGTCCTACAGCAACACTTAGAAACAAAGCGAGAGAGAGAGAGAGACACATCAGATGTACAGCACTAGGCAGTAAAAGAGTCAACAACCAGTGCAAACATATTCTTTAGGAAAAAAAAAAGGCAGTATAAGAATAAGTTAAAAGCTATAATGGGCTATAACAAAAGAGTAGATCTACTGCTTTGTATTGTTTTTTTTTTCTCCAACAGACATGAGGTAGTTGTGTTGTTAGGGAGGGAAACAGAGAGAGACAGAGAAAGAGAAGTAGTACAAATGCTACTCTATGCCACACGCTACTCCACATTATAAAATTAAATAAGATATAATGATGTTCCAAGGAAATAAAAATACATGTTGTACACATTGAAAAGGACAGATGTGTACCTAAAATATTAGGTACAAGAACCTACATAAAACAAAGCCCAGGCTGGTGAAAGCACCCGGGCGCTGAAGAAGGTTCCCTATAGCACAAGTTGTCAGAGGCACTCGTAGAGTGTGTAATAAAAAGGCCACTACACCAGCCTGCTAGTAATAGTTACTGTGGCAGAGTACAAAGAGAGCCTTAGAATCCTTCCAACCACGGGAGGGCACAAAAGGCTGGTGGTTACAGCTCACTGCAGCTGTTTGTGTTGCCTCCCACCTCCTGGCCGGGACTCCTCTGAGGGAAGTGGCCGCAGTGCCTGGAGCGAGGCAGGAGGTGCTGCCAAGGCTCCCTGGGGAGGGACAGCCCCAGGTTGCTCTGTCTCTCCCCAGCATCACTTTGCCCTGAAGACTGCAGGAGGGACAGCCCCAGCCTCCCGCTGAAGGCTCCGTGGCAGGCTGCAGCAGACAGCTCAATCCCACTCCTACCATCACCCAGCTGCTCGTCGGCTTCGTGAGGAAGAAGATGGGCCCTTTCCTCATCTAGTGTGGGAGCTGTTGAAGGCAATCTGTACAGCTGCCAGGGCTGGCTCCTGTCCTCTGCTCCTGCTGGGCTCAGGCAGCTGAGGACGTGCAACACCTCTGAGGGACAGGCCCTCACTAGCACTTCCAGCTCTCCCATGATCAAAAGTCCACTCCTTAGTGAGTGGGGACACACGCCATGCTCTCACACGCCGAGGATGGGCTGGTGAAACCAGAGTTACTACAGAGGGAGGTCTCCTCTGGGGCTGGGCAGAGGACCTGGCACTTGAATGGCTGTAGGTCCCCTCTGCCTTCCTGGATGGAGCCCAAACTTCTGCTCTCCCTCTCCCTGTGCCCGTGGAAGCCGTTGGTGAGCCCAGGGACACAATGGGCCTCCGTGGTGTTGGCCTTTCTGTCGGTACATAACGGCTCCTCCTGGGCCTGAGCCTCAGCACTGCCCATGCAGTCCAGCACCACTTGCTTAGTGTCCTGCTGGCTGCTGGGAGAGGCAGGAGGGGGCAGTTCGCCAGCTTCGGCCTCCTGGGCTTCAGTTTCTGTCTCCTCACTCTCCAGAGTGTGCAGCTGGGAGTCGTAGTCTCTGTCAGAGGCTGAAAAGTCAGAATGGACGATGACCTCTGCTTCCACTTGGTGGAGGTTGGCTGGTGGGTGGCTTCTCTTGGCTTCACTCTGTTATCAAACAGGAGGAAAATGAAAAAGGACAAAAGAAAGAAAGTAAAGGAAATGAAATTCAGATAATTGAGGCTGTGACCCCACCAAGCACTGAAAGGTCTTTCTTTTTAATCCCACAGAGTGCAATGGGATGTACACTCTGTGAAGCATTATCCTGATCTCTTTCTCAGAGCTGAAGTCTTCAGCAGCATCTCAAATCACCTCAGGATCATTATCCCTGTTTTATGTTTGGGAGAAGCAAGTCCCAAGGGAGTGAAGTGATTGATTTGCCTGTGGTTTCCTGGCAGGCTGGAGCAAACCATTCCTCCCAGCCTCTGTCAGACACCACAACCTTCAAAACTCACCAGTGTGTTTGCATAACAAGGGCCAGATTTCTTAGGCAGCCTCTAGGAAACTGGCTTCTGAGACAGACCCACAATGAGATCCCAGGGCTCCTTTCACTCCCCTGGCTTAATTTTAGCTACATATCACAAAGTGTTTTGTTTGTTAGAATTCTGGTCACAGCTTCCAAAAGTGTGTAGATCCGAGTACTTTAATCCAAGAAGCAAGCAATCAGTTCTCCTCTGCAGTGTTTAGGTGGAGTTCAGGCTACAGGTCCCCACAGGTCTGACTGAGCAGCAGGTCACTCTGCTAGATTATCATTACCACTCAGCAATTTAACAGCCAAATGATTTTGAAAGCTCACAAAGAGCACCACCAGCAGCTCTCGGGCCCTGGGCTGAGTGTGATGTAGGAGCAAGAGGACAACTGGAAGTTTGGAAGGGATATCCCACCTTGAAGTGCAACTTTGTGCATCATTTACATATTCTAACACTCGTCTCCTCTCGTTGCCAAACTCGGGTGGGTAAGCTGTGCTGTAAACAGTGCCCTGTAACTGGGGTTGTAAGACATTTGCCTTAACTCTGTGCACGATGCTGATGACGTGCTCTGTATAATTGATTTCCACACTACTATCTAGGAAGGAAACACAGGTAAGGTTACTCAGAAGTGTTTGCTGGGGGTGGAAGGTGAACTTTTCCAAACAACAACCAAAGCAACCCTCTGGTACAGAGGCAATCTCAGCAGGTGTCAGCTTGCTTTGCTCATCTCTGGAACAGGCGTCACAATCCTTGGACAAACTCTCCCCAGCATGGGATATTTATTCTAATGAAGCAGTATCAGAAACAGGACTTCCTCCCAAGCTGTGCATTCACACAAAGGACTTTATATCAGCCCATGATCTTTGACTCTTTACAGGCAAAAATGCAATCCCTGCTGCAGGTGAGCACCCTGTACATGGTAAGGACTGTGCTCAGCACTGCAGCTCTTCATTCAGTCATCAGGCAACTTGCTTCATGGCTCCAATGAAGACTGCAGGAGCTTGGCTCCGGGTCCTCAGCAACCAGGACTGCCACAACCAAGCTGTCTGGCCTCACTTGGCCATCACCAGAAGAACAAGCCCACATCACAGGCCCTGAAGGGCTGGCTGGAGTCACAGAATCCACTGAATCTCAAGGGCTGGAAGAGAAGAGGCTTGAAAAAGCACAAAGTGCTTCCACTCAAATCCCTTCAGTCTCACTCATGTGGAGTCCTACACCCAGGGAAAAAGCCAAGCCCCTGATGGGCCAACTAAAGCTAGCTTAGAGGAGAAAGCATTTGCTCCTGTGCTGAAAAAAGGTGACAGAATGTAAGTGGAAAACACAAGTCAATAAAGCACCACAGACACCCACCAGCATGGCATCATAAACCAGAGCTTGTAGCAGAAGCTTCTGCCCCGCACCAGGAGGGAGCTTCAGCGATCCATTCACTGCAGAGAGGGGCTCTGGTGGCATCCCCTCCCCATACCTGGCTATGCTGTTTGTCCAGGGCTGGCTGCCCAATTTATTCCATGAAGACTGCAAAAGAAAAGAGGGAGGGGGTAAAAAAAAAAGATGCAATTTGACACATTCTTATCCTTCACAAACCTGAAGTGAGAAGCAGCTTGGGAAAGGGAGGTGCAAGCTGGGAAAGCATCCTGGTGTCAGAAGGTGAGATGGAATGCAGAGAAGGCTTCTGATGGCACCAGATTCATGGCAACAGCTTCAGGCAGTCACCACATTAGAACAGGTTTTACTGCTGTGTAAGGTGGGCTGAGGCAGAGGGAGTATTTCACAGCTGCTCACACAAGGGGCTTCCCAGGGATCCTCAGATTGTGAGGCCAACAGGTACATCATGGGCACAAGACATCATGGAAAGGAAAACAGCTCCCTGCAAGGCTCCAAACAACACAAAGCAGTCTGAGGCTGCTGAGAAATACTGCCAAGCTGGAAGTGAACCGGGACTATGGAGATCTGGAGCTGAGTGAATCCAGGGTTTGCTTTGGTGCAGGTGATGCTCTGCAGCCCTCTGAAGGGCCCTCACCTGAGTGCACTGGCACAAGCTGAGGACAGTGCTAAACTGCTCACTCAGCAGTGCAGACAGATCTCCTGCTCTGAGCTAGGGTTTGGCTAAACATTGCCATTCCCCACCAACACACAGGCATGAAACTGGGTCCTTATTTTCATTTTTTTCTTCGTGAACAGACCACCAAGCAATCCTTTGCTCAGCTTTAAGTCCCCTGGGCAACCAGTGTTACCTTGTTTGTGGATCTAATTAAATTATATAGGCTGAATGCAATTTGTTCTGGCTTCTCTCAGCTTCCCCTTGCAATAAACTGTTGAATGCACACCTCTGTGCATGGGAAATTTGTGCCTTTAAATGCTGAAGTTATTTAACAGCTCAGACTATTAGTTCACAGGCAGAAAGAAGTATTTTCTTTCCAGGTTCTGATTTTATTGGGCTGATCTGTATTTACCTGAGCTCAGCCTCACTACTGACCCACTCACACATATATATAACACCCATGTGTGATCAGCTTTGAGGAACACGAGCCAGTTATCTTTGGAGACCCTTCTGCAGGGATGAGAAGTCGCCTGGATGGAAGTGAGAGGACACAGAATCACAGGGGGCTGTGATTCAAGGCTGAAGAGACAATCCTGACCAGCCATGACTGCGAGTGTGCCTGTGCCCACAGAACACTTCACCCCGTGCAGGGCAAAGGTCTGTGGCACATCTCTTGGATCCCACTCAGCACCCATTGCTCACTGTCAGGCAGGAGAAACCCAGGGCTCTGCTCTGTGGCTGCTACTTACACAGGGTCAGACTTATTCCAACAGCAGTGTAAGCAGCACAGAGATGGCACAGAGATCTCTGACATCAGCCTGACCTTGTGCGAGTCATTTGACCTCTTTGTGATTCGGTCCATCTGGCTGGAAATTAGGTAGAAATACATGAGCAGATGTTGTATGTGAGCCAGGCATTCCTGAGGCAGCTATTTAGCAAGAAGCAAATGCTACCTCGTGCTGTTGGTGCTGGCAGAGGGCGAGTTAAAGTGTTCACGGATGCGCTGAAGGACTGACAGAGCCTTTCCCGAGCGCTCCGTCCATCCACTCAAGCACCAAAGGGGCTCAGCACCTTGTGGGAGGCAGAGCAGCATTACATCCCAGCACCAACACAGGGGCTGAGTGGCTACCTCAGGATTAGTCTCCAAGAAAACAAGTAGCAAAGGGTCTCATTTACCCGCCAGTACCTGGCTATCAACTGGGAAGTGGATGCTGGAGGCAGCGTCTTTGCCATCCCTTCCCTCTGCAACCCTCACCAACACACTCTGAGCAACATTCTGATCCCTCCCTTTCAAAGTGGACAAGCATTAAACTACACTGGAATAGCAAGAGATGACACACAGCTCCCCATAAGAAGCATCACTCCATGGGAGCGCTGAAGGAACGTGTTCAATGTGCTGCTGCCATCTGAAAGGCTTTCTGCAGCTCCCTTGCTGACTGATGGCTTCTGTGCCTTTTCCAAGGAAACATACGTTCCTGAGCAAATACTGCCTGCAAATTTCAGCCTTGAACCTACACAAACATGCACACAAATGTGTCTGTGTGTCCTATTATAGATGCTTCCCTGCATATTTGCCATCAGAGAGATCTGAGCAGCATCCACGTACAGACACACACACAGAGCAAACTTGAAAAACCTTCTTGCAAGCATCTTGTGAATACCAAAAAAAAAAAAACATGGAAAGGAACAGGCAGCTCGACTGCAGTCCCCAACGGACCATCTGTTAAAGGAAATGTCAATCTGCCATGTTTACATAGGTTTTGATGACTCTGGGAACAGGCTGTTCAGCTCTGGCTGAAATTGGCTGCAAGGAAGAACAAACTTGTTTTGTACCAGTTTGCAACTTTCAACAAACAGAAACCCCCCCCCCCCCCCCCTCCCCACACACACACACACAACATGGGCTGTATCCCACATGTTGTTATGGTTGAGAGGGGAATTAAAAAAACCCAAAAGATTAAAGGAAATCCCTGTTGGGGCTCAGTGGATGGTTGGGCACCAGCAATTAACTCAGGGCTGTTTCCACCACAGACCTGAAGAAGGGGCTGTGTGCCTGAAAGCTTCTCTGCTTGTTTTTTAAGCAGTATTATTTTGCTGTAATAGATGTTTGTTTCTGCTTGAGGGGTGTTAGTGAAGGGCTGAAGGAAGGAAATGCTCTTTTGGCTTTTGCAATAGAGTAACAAAGGCAAAGTGTTGTCAGCCCAAGACTCATTTCAAGAGGGATAAATCCTTTTGGCTGTTCACTGCAAACACCAGAATGAAAACTAATAAAGCCATCTTGCAATAAGAGGTGTTTCCATTACAGCTATATCCTTATCAAAGCAAACAAGCTTGCTTTTTTTTCCTCATTTCAGCCTTTTGATAGTACCTCTGAGTGCTGAAGATGCTCCCTGGATCATGTTTCCTTTCCAGTGACAAGCCATGACTTCATGCAAACGTCTGAGCTGAGAATGAACATGTTAAGAAGTGTTGCTCTTGAAACCTTCCCTGTTTAACCAGGATGGTTATTTAACCTAACTTGAAATCCTTGTGCAAAACCAGGCTAGGGACCTTCCAAGGGTGTCATAGCAGAGAGGATGGATTCATTGCTGAATGGCACCACAGGAGCTGGTGGGAGTGGGAAAGCTCAGTGCCATGCAAACCTCCAGGCATCCCTGCCCACAGCTGGGATGTGGATGCACAAGATGCCACAGAACACAGGCCTCTCCCCCTCCCCTCCCAGACCCAGCAGAATCTCTGCTAGCTGTCAGAGCACAGCTCTCATCTAAGACTTTGCAGCAACACTGGGACTTTGTTTTTCCATGCAGGAGAATTTTGACAGAAAAATGACAAACAACCCAGGGAAATCCAAGTTCCCTGATGGGTTGCAGCTTCTGCTCTCCAAGTGGAGGGGATGATGCTTCATGCTAAGTGCAGCCCTCGTGGGGAGGAGGCCCACAAGGAAGGAGTGGGGCGGGGAATGAGGAAGGTTCCAGCTTGCAAGAAGCACAACAGCAAATATTTCCAAGCCAGAACACTTGGGTTTGGCTTCATTCAGTGAAAAGCTGAAATCTTCCATGGAAAGCAGATGCTTTTTAACATTCTCCTCCACCCCCTAAATTGCTTGGCCTAAAAGCAGCAGTGACAGAGATGTCTGGAGCAGAGCCATTTTAGCATCTTCAGTCCATCTGTCAGGAGAAACAGAGCTGCATCACCACTGCCTGTGCATTGGGGTGTCACTGAGAACAAGAGCTACTGAGGGCATGAGGCTGGGGGTCACTTGGAAGGGGAAGAGAGTAAGAGAGGGAAAAAAATCACTTGTCTGTGTATTAACAAATCCTTGTGTGTGGCCACTGGGAGACATGCAGAAAGAAAGGGAAAGGGCCTGTTGAATGGAATGACTGAGTGAACCCCTGCCTAAGGGAAGCCACACTCAGGAGCTTCATGCTGGTAGCACTACAGTGGCCTCTTGCTGCCCTGCACGCAGGGTCAGGTCGCCAGAGGGCTCCTTGGGGGCTGCCCAGCAGCACAAAGGCTGTCCCACCTTCTACTTGCACCATCCTGCACCCTCAGAGTCACCTGTAACAGGCTCAAGAGGAATCACAGCGCTGTGTTTGAAGGATCTGGTGATCCTGACTTGAAAACTACTGAGGGGACTGCTCTAAACCCTTGCCTATTACTCTTTGCAGGAGGCTGTTCAAATCTCAGCCTTGTTAAAGTCTTCCTGGTCTTGGTTTCACTGTTCTGCAGTCCCCACACCTGCAAAGTGACATTCACTCACTTCTGACTACTTATGGCACAGGGACAGCCTCTTCTTTGCATCTGTACATCTCATAACCACACAGAGGCTCCAATCTCCACTGGAACATCAGGCTGCCACATCAATAAAAGCCATAAAGAATAACCCATGACATGCTAAAGTAACAAGGCAGCACATGGACAGCCTGCAAAAGCACAGGAGCACCATCACTGCCACTCTAATGGCAAGTGCCACCCAACCAACAGAACACAGGTTTCAGGAAGGTAATTTGAGGGCAGAGAGGTGAGCAGGCAACTATAGGTCACACAGGTCTGTGGAGCTGTGAGTTCCTTGGCATCACAGCTATATAAACCTGCCCAACACAGCCTGTCCCAGCCAACACCCTGAGCTCTGTGGTGATGTGATGTGTTATTAAGTAAAAGGGATCCTTGATACACTTCTCACCCCTTGATTGATGAGGGCTGCAAGTGATAGTACCCAATCTAGAGCACCCTGGGCAGCTGCCCCTTGCCAGGCTGGACCAGGAATTTCCTCCCACAAGGATTTTCTGTTTCCTGAGGCTCCACCACATTCTTGCCTTGGGCTGTCACTGACCCAACAGCACACAGAATGAGAAGAAGAAAAGAGAAAGCAACCAAGGCAGCTGTAGGGTACAAATCTCCTGGCAATACTCAGTTCCAGGCAGGATTCCTGGGGGAGCTGGCAGTCTAGCTGAGAGGGGCTGCTGGCAGAAGCTATTTGCAGCACAGAAGACAACCCAAGGAGCCTGCAACGCTCTCCTGGGCCTTGGCTAGCAGCATTTTGTCTGCAGGCAGGGAGATGCACACTCTCACAACTGCAGCTGACTCTGATTTACATCTGTGCTGGGAACCAGGCACGTGTGCACCGGTCTGGTCACGTTCATGAGAGCTGCCCAACTCCCTGACCACCCAGGCAGGTAAAATCAGCACCAGACAAGGATGGCAACTGCAGCATAGAGATGGTTTCGGCCTGAATCCTTTCCCATCAGAGTCCAGTGAAGACTCAGCGGTGCTCAGGGCCGGCTCGGGTGGCTGTCCCAGCAGGAACTGGGCAGTGGATGGAGCAGAGCCTCCTGCGTGGGAGCACATCTCCCTCCAGTGCCCACTCCCAGCAACAGCAGCCTGTTGCTCCCGGCTGCCAGGTCATCCTCACGGGTCAGCACGGGTGACAACACTGCTCTCCGGGTGGCTGCTTGTCCACATCCATCAAAAACCAAGCTCTTTATTCTGCTGGCAAAACCCCTCAGTGAACTGAACTCTCAGTGGCCTTTCTCCACCCGATTACTGGGGCAGAGCCGCCCCTCTCCTCAAAGCTCTGGTGTGTGAACACAACTATGATGCTAGACATCCCCAGCCTCTCCTGGGAAACCCAAGCTCCCAGTTCTTGGCACTGCCCTGTCCAGCCCCTGCTCTGCACACATGGAAAGCTTTGTGTGAACCTCTGCAGACAAGGTTTTGGATACACATCTGGATACTCTGCCCCCAGCAAGGCCTCCCAAGGGGAACTTCCCCTCACTCCGACCTGTTCTCAGGGTAAGTCCCATCACTGAAAACATTTGTTCTGTATTTAACAGAAAGAGTTGTAGGAAATTCCTCACACTCTTGGGCTTGGGTCCAGGCAGGCAGCCACATTCCACCGAAAACCCACAGATGTGGCTTGGCTGCACACCGCCTCTCCCTCAGCCGAGCTCTGATCTGCCACACGCAGCCCGGGGTGAGCGAGGGCACAGCTTCTGCTCGCAGGACATCACCTCCTAAAGCCAGCAGAAGATGGGGTGCTTCCAAAAGGCCATACCCACGCTGGCACTGCCAGCAGAGCTGGGGCTGGAGGTCAGGCAGCTACGCTGAGCTCACCTATCCTGAGCTCACCTTCCCTCCAGCCACACGCGAGCGCGTCGTCGATGCCGACGTGAAATCCCATGAGCTCACAATGCATTTGTTTTACTGAACCTCCTAATTACTTTCCATGCTCTCCCTGGGCTACAAAGAGAGAGACATAAACAGATTAACTAAATTAGGCCAATTAAAGGTTCCCTAATGGTATGAAATGTTTCAGGCAAGCTTGAGAGAGGAGACGGGCAGGGAGGAGTGAAAGACAATGCAATGTCGGGCAAACCAAGCAGGGCAGGGAAAGATGGCTTCAGAAAATAACATTTCCAAGTAAAACACAACTTCACCTCTTGCCTATCTTCAAGTGTATTCCACTGAACACGCTATGAATGGACAAAACTCCTTCTACTCTAAGCAAAAACAGCATCCTGAAGGCAGAGCGTTCACTCTCGACATCCCACTTTCTCTCAGCATCTACCTGCCACAGCAGGAGGAATGCTGCAGCTCTCTGGGGATGAAGAGTCACTATCCCAGCAGATGAAAAGGGGTGGCAGATGGCACAAGATTCCCAGAGTTAGATCAGTTTTGCAGAGAGGGAAGTGCATGGCTGCCCAGCCCCAGCCTGTAGCCAGGACACAACCAGACGCTGGCTCCCAGCAGCCACACGCCAAGCAGAGGCTCTTGCCTAGGCTGGGAGCCCAGATACATGCACAGGTCCTTACCTTCCTCTTCCCATGGACAATATCCTCAGGGAGGCTGGTGTGGATGAGGCTGTGCACTTCTGTCAGCTCTGTGATCTCCCCCAGGGCCACGGGTGCATCCTCTGGCAGCGGGGACATGAGGGACTCCAGCTCATGTGAGTCTGAGGCGGCACTGGGAGCTGCCACCCCCTGCCTGCTCCGGTGGTAATAAGTGTGGTTACCAGCTGCCTGGGAATCCAGGCCTGGCAGGGCCTCCCTGAGGGAAAACAAGCAGGAATGACAACTCTCATGAGCCCCACTTTCCTCTGTCCCCAACAGCCCCAGGCTGCCAGAGTGATCCCCTCTGGGCATCAGCCTGTCCACACCCTACTGTAACAGCTTTTGCTGCCTCTCCCCAGATGCAGCTCTTCACCACTTTCACTAATGCTAAAGCTCACACAAAGCACGGTGCTCGATGCAAAGCCCTCCCCTAGTCACTGGATCACAAGGGCAGTGGACAACATGAGTCCCAGCACTAGAGCAAGCCCTCTCCAAGCCCTGCATGGGGTGAGCTGCATCACTCCTGTCAGCTCTGCTCCACAGGCCAGAGATGCATCAGCACAGGGAAGTTTCGTGGCCACATTAGGATGAGAGTTCAGAAGCTGCTTGTTCCTAGTCCTGAGATCTGCTGTCAGCTCAAAGCTCTCCCCAGCAACTAAGCTTGTTTCTCATCATGCTCTGTCTGAATGCTTGTGGCTGGATTCAGTCCCCTGGGACAGCTGGGGGCTTTGGGCTGAGTCCAGTCCCCCTGAAGCCAGTCTGTCACTCACTGGGAAGTCTTTCATCATTTTCCCAACTGCAAGTTAACAAACCCTTTTCAAACATCCTCAGAGCTGCCCAGTCTCAGAAGCAAAACACTGCCCACAGTGAGAGACATGGGCCACAATCCAGCAAACAGTGGCTCTCCTCCTTTTTTTCCCCTTTTCTTATTTTTTTCTTTCTATGAGAAAATTACCCTATTAGTCTAACAATGGAAATGAAAGAGAAACAACTGAGAAAATAAATCCTGCCCCCCACACACCCCAGGGAACACAGGGAAGCAGCTCACAGTGTGTCTCCTTCCACATCAGCCCCCTCGAGGTGACACCTACCTCTGCTTGCTGTTCCTGAAGCTGGCACACATGCAGAAGAGAATGCAGAGCAGCCCCAGGCAGACTCCCACGATGATTCCTGTGACTGAGTGGATATCCAGAACATCTAGCAGGGGAAGGACACATACATCATTTCAGCTGCTAGCAGGAAGAAGGTACGAAGTGTCTTACATTGAGAGAAGCAGCAGCTATTGGCACACCAACAGGTGATGCTTCTACACACTTTAGGGAAGAAGATTGCTCAGCAGTGACAATTCAGAGCTGCCTAAAGCAAACTGGCATCTAAGCACACTCATTAATTTAATGCTACACAGGCCTAACAGAAAGGCAGCAAGGTGCTGCTTGCACATGCCCTTCCACAGGAGCTGGCAAGGGGAAGAGAGATGAAGTTTGGCTGTGGGATAGGTTCTGGATCTGTCTGAGGGCCTGTGGAGCTGCACATCTGAGGACTCTGCTGTGACCAATGCAGAGTCAGATCTCTCATCCTGCACAGGGACAGCAGGCAATTGCCTGTCAGACAGAAATGCCACTGCTGACAACTTGCTTCCTGGGCTGAGACAACAGGGACAGGGACATCCATACCAGAGAGCTTCTCCCGGAGGGTGTGCACATCCTTCACGTTTGAGTAGGGACCAGATCCCACCACTGTCTTTGCTCCCATCTTGAAGAAGTATCTGGTATCACTTTCCAGACCATGTACCTCAGTGCTGAAGATATTTCCTGAACAAAAGCAAGCCAAAAGAGACTTAGAATAAGCAGTTTCAAGAGCAGGGCCTGCAGCAAAGCAGCAGTGGAATTCTGTTGGGCCCTCAGAAGGGAGGGGTTGTGTGTCATGAGCTCTAAGAGACAGTTCATACACCTCTGCAGTATTAATGAACTTGCTGCTTAAAGAGCTGATGCTATAAACACACGTGGTGTTGCTGGTGTATGTTCTCCCAGGAACTGCTGGTTGCTAGCCTGTATGTGCAGGATGTTTGCTGGATGACAATGGCTATTCTGGCCCTAGATGTGTATGATTTCATGGCTCTCAGCACTCAGGTCCTGCAAGGCCCAGCACATGCTCCAAGCAAGCTGTCAGCATGAGCTCTTGAATGTTTCTTTCTATCCGCTCAAGGTGAGGCAAAAATCAGGGCAGCAGGACTGACCAAAGAGGGCTCTCCACGAGCAGGGAACGAAGTAGGAGGAGGAGCTGGTAGGATGCTCCATTCCCTGAGGCAAGGAAGCTCACCTTCTCGTGTCAGCAAGGTCCACATGTCGTCAGGCTGTGTGTTGTTGGCGTTGTAGAGGATGAGATACTCCACGATGATGCCGTTGGGCTCGGCTGGGGGGCACCAGTGCACCTGCACCGCGTAGGGGTTGAGTGGGTGCAGCCGCAGGTCTGAGGGGGGAGTGGAGGGACCTGGCATGGAGAGGTAAAGGCCTAGAGTGAGCAGCAGGGAAGAGGAGGGAAGCCTTCAACCTGCAGAGCACAGTGACTGCTCGGTGCCTTCTCTGTGCCCTTCTCAGTGGTGCTGCAGCCACGGTTGCAAGTGTGAAACGATGGGCAACCTCACCTCGAGCAAACACACAGTGGAGGGGGCAGAGAGGAGGCTGCTGAGTCCAGTCCAGGGCAGAATCTGTGCAGCACAGCCAACCAGCCAGGAGAAACGTGACTGTGCTGATGAGGCAACACTGCTCATCTTTGACAGGATAGTCTCAGCACATCCTCACTCTTTGTTGCTTCCTTCTCCACCTTCTCTAAAAGCCCTGCTTGCACTGCAACTTAGTCCCAGCCAGCAGCGGGATACTCACCACCTCCTGCTGCTCTGTGAAGCTGAATACCAGAGGAGCTGTCACAGAGTAAGGAGCTAACCCACTGCAGCTCCTGGAGTCACCCCTGCCTTCCAGGCTACACCAGGCCTGAAGCTAAGAAAACCACACTGTTGGACTCTGCATGGTCTTGTTGGAAAACCACACTGGGCAAGGCACTTCTGTTCTGACAGCAACATTCAGCACTGGGGTGGACCCAGCAATTAAGATGTGCATTACCAGCATTCTGTAATGTGCAGGATTCCTCTAAACCCAGAGGCAACCCCACAGTAACAGGAATTGTTGCCCCAATTCTCTTTATGTGCTCCTCTCTGTTTACAAAGTACTACTGGGCTTGGGGAAGCCACCAGGATGCCCAGCAACTGTCAGCATATACTGAGGAGCATTGTAGCTTAGAGATCACATCTCTGTGGGGCAGAGGGGATTTGACAGAGGGAATGACAAGAGAAAGCAGGCTTCCATCCCCAGGAACACTCACGGTCAGGAAGGGTGAAGCGCTCCACCACGCTGCCAAAGGGCCCATCGATGCCAATGCCATTGGACTGCACAGCAAACTCATACCTGGTGTAGGGCTTCAGCCCACTAATGAGAATGTCTTCATCAGAGCTGCCAAAAGAGGACACAAGCACAAGGCCATGAACACGAGCTGGTCCTCCTACCCACTGTCACCTTCCCAAGGATGCTGCAAGAGACGATCCCGACTCTCACAGCATTTCATTTGTCACCTAAAGCTTCATCTCCTGCAGTCACGTGAATGTGAGAGCACTCAGCTCCCAGCTACAGAGCAAAAGAAGTTCCCAAGCTCCAGGACTATTTCTGATGTACTTGCAGAGAAAAGCTTGAAAACTCAGGCTGGTTATAAGGCTGACAGCTTGCCCAGGAATTAACCCACGTTTTAAATGCATCCTCAGGTTCTAGTACCTGCTTAAACTCTGGCAGTTTTTAAATCAAACACAGTTACAGTTGGCTCTGTTAGTGAGAGACAAACAAGGCTGTAAGGTCCAATCAGTGCAGGAAAGATGCAGATACCAGGTAGGAGATGATCCCTTAGTATTCAAGCCACAGACAAGTCCTGGTGCTACGTTTCAGCAGTTCTAAATCTGAGACCAAGGCAGATGTTTCCAGCATGTGCAATACCCAGCAGTAGGAAGCACAAGCAGGTTCTTCCTGGCCTGGGCCTCTCCCTGCCATGGCAGATGAACCCTGGCCATGGGAAGCTCTTTACCTGGTGTAGTACGTAACCAGGGAGGCATTTTTCAGGCCCCAGGGGCTGAAGCGCACGGTGTAGTTGACAATTTTGACTGTTGTGAAGTCAGGTTTCTTCCACCTGAGCCATATGGAAGTTGAGCTGTTGGACTCTGCATAGACTTGGACTGGAGGCAGTGGAGGACCCTTCTGCACAGGGGGATCTATGAAGCAAGACAAAAGGTGATGTAGAGATATATGTGACAGTATGGTAAAGGACAGCAAAGGTGGAACAAGGCAGGCCTGGGCTGTGAAGGCTGAGCCAACACTGTGGCCCCCAGCATAAGCCTGGATGCCCACATTAGCCCTTCCATGTATGCAGTGGCCCATGCTTTGCCTCATGTGTGGGAAAGATCCCTCACACCAAGGTGTGAGTGTACTAAGCAGCACTGAGGCCAGCTTCCAAAGCTCTCCACCTGACAGGGCAAGGAGGAGCTCAGACTGTTCACCATCCCACAACAGCCTGGCAGAGCTGAGAATGGAGCCTCTTCAGAGCTTTTACCTTCTTTGTCACACTGCCAAAGGCCTGGCACGCTGCTAATCAACCTTCTCCAATCTCTGTAACCTAAGAGATGAAACCCAGCCTGTCTGGCATTTCCAAGACCATCCTTGAGCCACTAATGGTGAAGGCTACCCACAGCCAGTATAAAACCAACCCTAGTGGGGAGGAGGTTGTTGAAGCCACATGCCAAGCAGAAGAGACAGAGAACAAATGAAGGGCATTCCTCACCTACTGCTGTGGCTGGTGCCTTTTCTGTTTTGCCCTTCCAAACAGCTGCATAACCATCTTCATGCTTATTGAAAGCCACCAGCTTCACCTCATAGAGTCTCCCAGGAGCTGCAAAAAATCAATCAGGGTTTGTCTGGGGTTATTTTCCTTACCAATCCTCCCCAGTTAAACATGTTTTCTTTGGTCTGACCAGCTTCTCTCCCCACATCCAAGAAAGCAGCCTGAACAGAGCTGTACTTGCTAAAACCACAGCAAGGAGTCCCTCTTCCAGGCTTTCCACATTCAAATGCTGTCCCACAACTACCCTCTAGTTGTCTCTTCAGCTTTTACAGATACCACCAGCAGCAAATGGACTTGCCCCAGCCACCAAGAGTTAATCAGCATCACAGCCTGCAGCGCATCATCTCAGGCTCTCCTGATCTTCCTCCCTTGTAAAGAAACCTATCCATGGTGACTCCTCTCTCTCCCCCATGGAAATGGATGCACCACATTGTTTATTCCTGAGGAATGACGACATCCTCTCCTCTCCAAAATGCACCTCCTTCCTGATTTATTCACTGCTGTGAGCATCTTCCTTCCAGAAAGTCCTCACACACCCTTGTTAAGTCACTGGCAGCTTCTGGTGTGTGGTGACTTTTTTGCCTCCGCAGCAGAGTTTCTTGATTTGCAGTTGGAAAAGCAACACAAGTGCACGCAAAAGCCATGTCAGAAACCTGAGGGCCCTCATTACACACCCTTCCCCATCAGACAGCCATGCACAGCCCTGCTTGGAGCCAAGGTGAGCTGCAGGCCAGGGCACTCTGCCTCCAAGCACTGCTGCCCTGCTCCAATATTCACATCCCTCTTTCATCTGGCCTTTCATCAGCTGAAATACTCCTCTGCTGTGTCAAGCAACCTCTGAGAGGACTTTTTAATAGAGATGTTTAACCAAGGAAACAACTTTGGGAGACACAAAGCACTCAAATGAGACCCAGCCTCTCCCTTCAGCAGCCAGCCCAGCCCAGCCCATTCAGAAGCTCAGTCCAGGCTGCCTCTGGTTGCCTTGGCTGCGGCGCATTGATGAACTTTGTTAATTTGGGACATGCCTGTTCATTCCCTGCCCTGACAGATCACTGCTCTCTTTGCCAGACAATGTAAGTAAAAGAAACCCTTTCTTATTGATGCCAATTTTATTATGAGTGCGCTGATTATGCTCCCAGAGGCTAATGGTACCAATTACCAAAGGCTTTCTCTGCTCCACAACACGTGTTTGCGCTCGGAATGTGCAAACGGTTCAACCACATTTTCCTCCCCAAAAGAATCCCAAAAGCAAACAGTTCTGTCTGCTTCCAAGGCAGTCTGAGCTGCATTTCCACACTCTCCAGCCACAGGAAAATGTTTGAAACCCACACCAGGGAGGATGACACCAAAGGGCTGGGAGCAGGGACTGGGTGGAACACAGAAGGCCGGCAGCCTGTCCCTCCCCAGCACAGACTCCACCTCCTGCCTGAGCACTTGCTGATTTTCACTGGGACACGAGCTCATCACAGGTGATGCAATCCAAAAGGATGAGCAAGAGCTCACAGATGTGCTGCAGCTGAAGCAAAGGAAAGGACAAGTCCTCCATCTCCATCCCTGGGTAGGATCGATAGAGCAGCCACTTACACGTGCAACCATGGGAGCTCTGCTACAAGATCAAACAAGTCCCATGCTCAAAATAGGGGTATTTTGGATTTCTCAGTCAGAGGCTTGGCTTCAATTTTTTTTACACACAGGCCCAGATGTTCAAGTTCTTAGAATGTGCAGACATAAAGCTCCATCAAGCTGTCAAGAAGCTAGTAGGCAGCACGAAAGCAGATGTATTTCCCTGCATTCCACCACACTTTCAATATAAACAGAATAATCTAGTCCAGATCATTTCAAATCCTTAATCTGGATGACTGCAGAACATAAGCCAATGTGCTAAATGTGTCCTTCCAAGGTGTTCCTATTGGCCAGATGCCATGCACCATACTTCCCTGTAAGTGGGAGAACACCCTCATCTCCAGGGAGTCACTCCCTGAGCAATGCCATCTTCCCTCATAGGAATGTGGAAGCCAGGATCAGACTCTTACCATTTGTATTTTGTGTAAATTATGGCCCTGGTAGTTGTACACCCTTAGAGAGACCAACTTGTAGAACACAGGTGGAAATCAATGAGAACTTCTGCAGGAAAAGCCCTTCTGGTGCTTCAGGACATGCTCCTGTTGATTCTGTGGGCTCATGTCATTGCTGTATTTTTCATGTGCCTTTGAACAGCTGCCCACCTCTCTCACACGATTGCAGCACACACCTCTCAGACAAGAGATAAGGTGTGTCATTAGCAATATCACTCTAAGGAGACATGGTTTGCTGCAGAGGTTAACAGGAGCATTGGAGAACTGTCTTCTCTTATTTCAGACAGTTCAAATGGAGAGACGCGAGTCATTACTAAAGGCAAAAACAAGAAGGCAGATGTTGTGAGGCAAAAGGGCAAGGAAGCCTGTAGGATAGAGAAGAGGTGGTAGGCAAAGCAGGCACCATTCCAGCAGCAGGACCAGCCAGTGCAACGACCTTGCACCAGACCAGCAGCCTAAAACACAGCTTAGTGTTACAGGACACTAGGGGAGGGGAACATGGGCAGGGCTCAGTGCCAGTACAATAGCTGTGCTATGACTGTGAATAAAGAGTTAACTCTGCTCAAGAAACTCTGTCCAAAGCTGCATCCTGCACATTCATCCACCTCTGTCTGAGGTATGCCTGCAGAGGAGCTGTGCTTTCCCTCTTGCCCTGCTGTGCCCTGACACCATGTCAAACACTGCAACAGCCTCGAACAGCCTGGAGAGGTAGCTGATGCCCCAGGCCTGTCAAGTGTTTTAAGAGGCATTTGGACAATGCCCTTAAGAATTTGCTGTAACTTTTGGACAGCCCTGAAGTGCTCAGGCAGTTGAACAAGGTGATGGTTGAAGGTCTCTTCCAACTGAAACCTTCTATGTAAACAAATAATGTTCTATTCTGTTCCTTCTCTCTTCAAGCTCTTGACACAATGTGTAGTTTCAGCTGTGCCACCTCTTCATCAGCTCATCTCCCATGGGCCAGCCTGGGCAAACCTCACTGTCCCACCAGACAGCGTTGACCACACGCAGCTCCCTTACCCTGACATCAGGAGATACTCCCAAGAGACAGTATCAGGTATTCTGCTTGTTTGTTTTTACAGAGGGATCTCAGGAGAGGTTTGCACTTCCCAGGCAGACATCCATGAGCTGGGAAGTTTCCCCTGCTGATTCCCCATCAGCCAGTGTGCAGCAGCACAGGCCTGCCAGCCTCCTGAGGTTGCTACTTACTCTACCTACGAGACCCCTAGTGCAGATATAAGTAGGATAACTCCCTGCCATAAAACTAAATCCTCCTAATCCCACTCCTTTTTCCATGTTCAGACCCCCTGCCTTTCTCAGCACGGCCAGATTCCTGACCCCTTTCTTTATGTGTGCAAGAGCACATCACTCAGCAGTGCAGGGGGGGAAAAAAAAGAACATCCAGGACTGGGAGAAACTCGAGACTCTCTTTCTGAGCACCACGATGGCTGATACAAAACTGCCAAATCATAAGGAAACCATTAGGGCTTGATGGATGCCCAAATTTAAGGAAGTAATTACAGAAGAACAAGCAGCCTCCTCAGCATCATTGTGCCAGAGCATTTGGAACCAATTCAGCCTGCTCCCAGTCCCTGGGCTGACTGCCTTGCCAGTGGTTCCAGTGTTCACATGTGGTTTCCTCACTGCAATAATTACAAACCTAAATTCTTCAGAGAAACTCCTAACTGTTAACACCCTCTCAGTGGCAGAGTGGCTGCAACACAGCTGGAAACCTACTCAGCCATGACACAAAGTGTCTTTCCAGGTGCTGCAGCCTGACCTTTACACCATGCATGAGAGACAGACATGCAGGAGGAACACTGGCCCTGCAGTCTCAGCTCACAGGGCAGCAACAGGGATGAAGCATGAAGCAGAATCTTGGATCAAGGATGTATCAGTCATGACTCTCTCTTTCTCTTTCCGTCCTCTATCCATAGGCAAATCAACTTATTAGCATGATCAGATGTTAGGGCAGAACTGCTTGTGGGACATGCCAAGCACAGTTAGCCAGGCAGGCAGACCTGAGTGTGATACAGAGTTGTTTCTCCAGCCACAAACACTCCCTCTTCAATCCCTTTTCCCTTAGTGGGTGGTAGAGGAGAACATTGCCCTAATATTAGCATTCTAGGAATTAACTCACCTCTTCTTTTGCATGTTAATACAGAGAGATCTCCAACAGCATGCAATTATGGAGCTTCTTAACAATACACAGGGAAGGGAGAGATCATTGTCCTGACTGGAGGTTTTAATCTAGGCACACTTTATAGCAACACAATATAAACCACTAATTGATTCAGATTCACTTATTATCACATACTAAAGATATCAGCAGCCCTTAGTTAAAAACACAATTCATGCTACACTGGCCTCAGTGTTTGCTGTGTTTTAAAACCTTGTTTAGAGCAAGCCCCAAGAGCCACACACACCAGAAATGACTTTAGGTGCTCTCAAAAAACCTCACGTGGTCCTGGCCCTATGTATTTGCAGCCAAGCAGATAACTAAAGCCTCTGGGAAGCATCCAGAGACTGCTACAAAGTGTAAGAGACAGACCCTGGGTTTCCACAGCATCTGTTAGAAAGGTGTAAGCAGCTAACCTAGTCGAGTCAGTTCGTACTGCTTCACTTTCTTCTTCAGTTTGATGGGTCCTACATCCCAGCTCTCATCTTCAGCACCATCCAAAGGGCTCTCATCACTGGACTCCTCTGGGCCCACCTCTCGGTAGTAGAGCTTGTAGCCAGAGATCTGGGCATGGTTGGCTGGGGGCTGCCACGTTAGCAGCAGAGACTCCATCTTTGCTCGGACTTTTAACTCCGTCGGGGCAAATGGAACTAGAACAAGAAGAAGATGAGAGAAACGTGTTCAGCCACTTGTCTCCATTTCCCTGCTCAGCTGAATCCTCCCTGTCCTCAGTAGTGAGGGAGGGGTGTGAGGCTGTCCCGAGTGGCATGTCTCCACTGTCACAGAATCATTATGTCTGGAAAATGACCTTTAAGATCATGAAGCTCAACCCCTCACCTCACACTGCCAGGCCCAGCACTAAACTAAACCAGATGCCTCAGCACCTCATCTATGTATCTTTTGCCTATCTCCAGGGACGGTGACTCCACCACCTCCTTGGGCAGCCCCTTCCAATGCTTAATAGTCCTCTTGGTGAAAAAGTTCTTCCTAATGTCCAATCTCAACCTCCTCTGGTGCAACCTGTGCCCATTTCCTTGTGTCCTGTCATTCATTATTGGGGAGATGGGATTGACTTTCACCTCACTACAACTTCCCTGTCAGTGCAGAGTGGTTCAGCTATGCTGTACTGTTCACTTTACCAGCTGGGTGATACAGGAGAAAACAATATCAAAGTCACTATAGGAGTTTCTGAATGTATGCTGAGATATCACCACTGCTGGAGTCTGTCTCAGGTTCAACTCTGTTGGGTAGAACTGTCTGTCCACTCCCAGATGTCACAATATTTCAAGAGGATAGGGTGACACTTCTTTCTGTAGTGCCCAGTGACAGGACAAGGGGCGATGGACATAAGCTGGAACATGAAAAGTTCCACTAACACAAGGAAAAGTTTCTTTGGTGCTGAGGTGAGGGAGCCCTGGCCCAGGCTGCCCAGGGAGGGGGTGGAGGCTCCTGTTTGGGAGGTTTCCAACCCTATCTGGACACAGTCCTGTGCCCCCTGAGCCAGGGGAACCTGCTTTAGCAGGGGCTGGTGCTGGAGCAGCTCTGCAGGACCCTTCCCATCCCCCACCATGCAATGATTCATTTTTAAGAGCTTTCCAAGCTGCACATAGAGGGGGAAACCCATTACCCAGGCAAGCAGCGAGACACACAGGGCTGCTCACAGAAACATAAAGTGCTTACTTTGGTGTAACCAAACCCAAAGGTTTTAATTCCCTAAAGCAATGGGGTATGTGTGATTATGGCCAGGCACTATCCAGCCTCCTACCATGTGTCTGGTTGTCTCTGTCGGGCGTCCGGTGCTGGGTCCATTCGGAAGGGGCCCCGTAGCCCACGCTGGTGCTGGCCGCGATGCGCACTTTGTACACTTTGTTGGGATGGAGAGAGTAGAGAGTGATTTGGGTCTCATTTCCACCCACTTCAATGGACGTGATCTGATCTGCTGGAATCAAGGCAATATCACTGAAAACCTGCTTTTCCCAGGCAAAGGGAAAAAGGCAAAACTGAGCAGCCACAGAGCACAGCTACCCCCACAGGGTCTGCACGCCATGGGCTGGCCTGGCTTTGCCCTGTGCAATCTCATGGCACCAGCTAAAATGAGAACTAAAGACTGGAGAGAGGTGATAACCTGACTGACCACCTTATTCACCACATTCAAAAGGCAGGTTGCCTTCAGCACAGCTGAGACTGCTGAGAGAGGAGCTGTCAGAAACCTTGCTGTTGCAAATGTGAGCACAGTCAATGGCAGCTGATGGTACATTCCAGTGCTTCTCATTGCTCTAGTTCAATCCTCCCCTTTAATTTGAACCAGAACTGTCTAGCTGCCCTGTTTTCTGCAAAATTCACACCTTCACCCATGCCAGACTGAGGTTTTATCACTCCCTCTTTAGCCCACCCAAGTTCAGTAGGGAGATAACAGGAAATTTCAACTGAGAACGGGCTGGGAATTTCACTCTAACAACTAATTGGTCTTGCTGAAGATTCATGTTGCCTGTTTGGTGAGCGCAGAGGTCCTGCTTCTCAGCTTCACCTGGTGTAATCTCAGCTGGGAGTGCTGCCCCTGCTATGTAACAGCATATTGCTGTGTGTGATCCCTGGGCTGCAAATGTTTCCAAGGTTTTTGTATTGCCACAGAGCCACATGCAGGCTCAGGGCAAAAAAAACCAACAGCCAAGAGTCACAGTGCAGACTACCAATACAGATCAAACACATGGGAACATGTCCAGCACTTCATCATCTCCCCCTCCCCAGTCTTCTCTTAGTAAGAACCAGGACCCTGGGAAGTGAGAAGCTGCAGAGCTTCAATGGTTTTAAAAGCAAATACCCAGAAGGATTTGCAAAGCAAGCACACATGGAACTGGAACAGAACCAGCCAGCACAGATAAATGTTACCATCCCTGCTGAAGGCTTCATAGAGTGTCTGACAATATAAAGAAAACCAGATAAAACTCAGCAGTATAGTAACACAACCTGGCCAGGGTAGTTGCTTTTTTTCCACCCCCCCCACAAGGATGACTTTGATTAGATCCCATTTTAAAGGGATCAGATGCATTTACCCTTCTTCCCCAACCAGCAAAAAGCTCTTCCTTAGTGCAGATGGCACCGAAGGGTGGCTTGAGCAGATATTCATGGGGCAGCACAAACATGCAGGTGTGAGGCCACTCCCCTGGGGACACAGGCTCCTCCAGCATCACAGAGAAAGGCACCTTGAAGCAGTGTGAAGCAGCACAGCACCAGCCATGTGTGAGCACCACCAGCTGAGCTGGGCTAGGAGAGAGCTGCTCTCCTTCTCTGGGTAAAAAAAGCTCCCTCTGCTTCCAGCCTTCTGCCTCCTCCCCTGGACATGACATGCTGTCAACACTGTCGGAGAAGAAAACACAAGCCCTCCCTCTCCTCAATGGTGCTCCCCTCACCTTCCTTGAGGGTGCAGTAGTCGATCTTGTACTTGGTTATCTTGCCGTTGCTGAGCTGCGGAGGCGGCGGCAGCCACGTCACACGGATGTCACCCGGAGTCATGCTGGACAGGGACAGCTGAGGAGCAGCACTAGGAACTGGGCAGAAGCAACAATGAGAAGTCAGTAACAACTACTGGAAGACCTTTGCACGTTTCTGCCAGTTGGTTGGAGGCCACTCTCTCGTCTTGGCCCTGCCACAGCCACTGCTGCCATGCTGTCTGTCCCAGGGGGAACCAATGACCCACAGCTCACAGCACCAGCAGGGTGTCAGGGCCAGGAGGCTGCTCAGCTTCAACAGGCTGCTCTCCCCACCCACACTGCTCCCCAGTGACCCTGTGTCACTGCAACCTGGGCAGGTTAGCACTGATAGCTCATCAGCCTACACTGTCCTGTGACACACAGAGCAGACACTAAAGCAAACAGCTCACAGATCCAGACTTCAGTCTGGGAATTCCCATCCTCTCAGGAATCACTCCACAGCTTTCATGCTTTCAACACAGCTTCTCAGGCTGCAGACACACACACACACACACACACACACACACACACACGTGGGACCATGCAGCTCACTAGGCTGGGAGTATTAAAAGCACACAATGCACCCTGCAGGGGCCTGCACAAGGGCTGCCAAAACCATCGCTCCTTGCCTCTGTCCTGCAGTCTGCTGAAAGCCCTGCATGTCTTCCCCTGTTGGGCAGCTGTCCTTCTGGCACTCTGCCTTTCCTGCTTGTAATTGGTCAAATCAACACTACTGCCTCTTAAGGGATCCAACATCAAGGCTGCTCCCATCCCTGCAAATTGCAATAGATGGCTTTCTTCTGAGTTGAAAGTCTTGCTCTGAGTCAAGTCTGGAGCAATATCACAACAGCTAGGTTAAAGTCCAGGGGAGCTGACTGCAGTTCCCACAGGATTCTCATGAGCCTCAGTGTCAGCCAGGTCCTTTTCATACTCTTCATATGATCATTTGGGTTGTTAAAGCCCTTGAAGCTCCTAGAGGCCCAGCCCTTCCCTCATCCTGCCAAGCCACCACTAACCCCTGGCCCTCAGCACCTCAGCTCCACAGCTTTGGGATCCCTCCAGGGCTGGGCACTCCTCCAGCTCCCTGGGCAGCCTGGTACAGGGGCTGACACCCCTCTCAGGGAAACAGTTCTGCCTCAGCTCCAATCTCAACCTTCCCTGGGGCAACTTGAGCCCCTTTCCTCATGTCCTGTCATTCCTGACTGGAGAGTAGAGACCTACTCCCACCTCACCACAACCTCATGTCAAGTAATTGTAGAGTGCTCATGCTTCCTCTCAGCCTCCTCTCCTCCAGGATAAATAACCACATCTCCTTCAGTGACTCCTCATCGGACTTGTGCTCCAGACCCTTCCTCAGCTCTAGTGCCCATCTCTGGACATTCTCCAGCCCCTCAGTGTCCTTCTCATAGCGAGAGGCACAAAACTGAACACAGTATTCAAGGTGCAAGCTCCTCAGTGCTGAGTACAGGCAGACAATCATTTCCTTCACATTGCTGGTCACACTTTCTGACACAAGCCAGGATGCCACTGGTCTTTGGCCAATCAGTACTTCTTGGCCATCACTCAAGCTGATGATCAGACCAGGGTGCTTTGGTTTTGGTTGGTTTGTTGGTTTATTTTAGAGGTCTTCTGTCAAGAAGCCCTAGGAGCAGTAGGTTTGGGTTTCTAGGAGTTGATACTATTCTCCATCAGCTACTCAATGCTCACCATGAAACAGGCCAAAGAACTCAACTCACCATCCTCCAGGGTCTGAACGACAATGGACGATGACGTCCGGCTGGCTCCGAGCTGAGAGTACGCGACCACGTAGAAGACGTAGTTGGTGTTGGGTTCTAGGTCCTTGACTTGCAGCTCAGTGGTATCATTGTTGACAGCAAACTGATATTCCACGTTATCTGTTCCTAGAGCCAAGGAAAAACCTTGATGAGCAGGGTCAGTCAACTTTCAAGACACTCCTTGAAAAATCACTTAACTCACAAGGTCCACGGTGTAAATTCACCTTGAAAATCACCTGGTGTTCTCCAGCTTCCCCAGCACCTGCACAAAGCCCATCTCTTATGTGAATTCTTTGGGCAGAAACACTCTACCTCTATGTTAACATCTCTGTTTTGACTCGAGCTCCTTAACCCCAAGCTGAAGCAGCTGAAGTTATCAGCTTAACTTTCAGAGGAGCTGTGGTAATGGTTGGGCAAGAGTTGCTGGCTCTCATTACAAAGACAGACTCCCAGAGTCCCTCACTTCAGATTCTGGGTGTGAATAACGTGGTTACCCCTGAACACAATGTGGTTGTTTCACAAGCCTATTAACAATTACATCTTTTGCATATAAAACAAAGAGAAATTTCCACAAGTGCCTGGTCTCCCTAAAATCACAGAATGTGAAGGGCTGGAAGGACCTCAAAAGCTCATCCAGTGCCACCCACTCTGCCAGAGCAGGATCAGCTAGAGTAGGGCTTATAGGAACTCATCCAGATGGGTTTGAACGTCTCCAGAGGAGATCCAGACAACTTGGCTACATGGACACATTGCAGCTGCTCAACAAGCTGGTACATGGGAGTTAATCCACAAGCTCTCTCACAGATTGATGCTGACTCCAAGCCATGCCATGAAAAGGGCTCAACCAACTTGAGTTGTCTTGCACTTGTCACTGTCTGGCAAAACAAGTCACCCCATGCCTCGTGTCTGGTACCTACAACACAGCTGTGCAGCACAGGCAGCCAACACCTACCCACAGCCCGCTGGTAATGCAGGGAGAAGCCAATGATCTGCTCGCTGTTGTGCTCTGGTCGTTCCCAGGACACCAGCACCGTGGTGCTTGACAGGGAGACAGCCGACACCTTCTTGGGAGCGCTGGGCAATCCCTCCCGCACGATGACCGAGAGTTTGGCGGTGGCACAGGCCGTGCCCAGGCTGTTCTCAGCCACACACTGGTAGTAACCGGCATCCTCCAGGCCAATCTGGTTGATGACGAGGCTGCCGCTGCTCTGCACCTTCACCCTGCCGTTGGAGAGGATGGTCTGGCCGTTCTTCAGCCAGTGGATGGCGGGGGCCGGCTCGCCCTCGGCCCTGCACACGAAGCGAGCCGTGCTGGCGCGCGTGCGAGAGATGGTTTCAGGAGCCTGGGAGATGCTGGGGGTGGCTGGGAGGAGACAGGAAGAGTTAATGAAGGGAGGAGGAGGAGGAACAGATAGCAAAGCAAATCCCTTCTCCTCCCCACTCAGCGCTATGTTTTATTCAGTAGCAGCTTTGCTTACGAGATGGGATTTACCAGGCAGGCTCTAGAGGCTTAATTTACACTCTGTCCAAAAGGCAACATAAATCCTGTCTCAATCATGTGCTGTGTTCCCTGATCCTAGGCTGCTCTCCCTGCTGGCCTCCACCACACTGAAAGTGGTGATACATATTTCCACGGGGGAACCCTGGAGAACAAGAATAAGGCACAAAACAGCTCAGTAAATACAAGGAACTAAACCCCAAATTAAAGAGCTGACTCTCCCACCGAGACCTGTCCCACCCCAGGGCCTCCTGGCTCTAACCTGGCTTCCTTCTTACCCAGCACAGGCCCACAACTGCAACTCCTTGGGGAGCTCCTGGATGTTGGTGCAGGTAATGTGCAGCTATGTGGAGCATTTCTCCAGCTCTCTACTCACCAAGGACGCGGAGTTCAGCCGCAGCCGTAACAAACTGCCTGGTCTGGGGTTTGTTAGCCCGGCACACGTACACCCCTGAGTGATGGGGCTGGCTGGAAGGAATGAGGAGATTGGTCCGGCCCAGCACTATCACATCTGTGGAAACAGGCTTTCCATCTGCAAGGAGAAACGTGCACAGATGTGGAAGGGAGCTCCAAGCTGCCCTTGCTGAGGGTTTGTAAACAATGCATCTTACTAGAGCCAGCATCGCTGCTGGGGAGTGGAGAAACCCCCCAGATCCAAAAGCAGAGCAGGATTCCTGCTGGGACACTCCTCAGTGCTTGACTGAGCATCAGCCAGCCCAAGCCAATATTGCCCCAAGGTTTAGTTTAGCCTCTAATAACTGATAAGGTCTGGGTTTGGATCCAAGTAGCCTCTGATGGTTAGGGTGTGCTTGCAATGAGCTCACCCCCAGGAATGCACATTCACAGGGGAAAGCTATGCTAACACACATTTGGAAAAGCTGCTGGATCTGCCTGCTGACCCCCATGCACCAAGCACACACACACCTCCACCCCTCACTCCTTCACACAGATGTCAGCAACAGTGCTGAATCACTAACAGCTCCAGGCGGATTTCTTCCCTCCTCTGGGTTCCAGACAGGAACCAAATTCACTGAGCTTCCTGATTCACTCTTTGCCCTCAGCTTAGCTCCTGATCTCTAAGGTAGCAGGAAGACAGCTGGTTCTCCTTAGGGCTGTGCTGCTTGGGTCAGAGGCACGGGCTGCCCTCTCCCCATGCTCCTGGCTAGTTGCTCAGCACTGCTGAGTAGAGCTGGAGGAAAGGGTGGTTCTGGCTTCCTGGCCAGAAGCTGAGCTACCCTTCTACAACTTCAAACAGCTTCTAAGCTCCTCAGCATGTCATGGACAAGGCAGTAGGCTGGTGCTGGGCATTGCTTACTCTCAGCACTGCTCTGATGTGAGAAACATGGGCACCATGGCATCAGTATCTCTGAATGAGTGAGGCGGGGGAGCAAAGCCAAGAGCTAGGGACAGAGTGTGGGCAAGCACAGTCTGGACAAAGAAAAGCCTGGATGTGAGATCAGCATCTCATGGCCAGCTCTGGCACAAGCTGGCAGACTGAGCCAGCCAGCCAATTTGTGCAGTACCTGAGCAACACCAGACCTTGTCCCTCTCCACCTGCAGAAGGACTAATGTCTTTCAGACAGCAAAACCTCACCACTGGCCTGCCTTTACTACTTAGAGATTCAGCTGAGCCTGTATCTCCAGTCAGAAGCAAGCTCTCTACTGTGAGCAGCTGCACCTACTTAGCACCATCAGCAGGGAATGCAGCTGAAATTAGATCCTCTACCCCTCCTCATCCATTTTGGGGATCTTTAGATGGCTTCACCCTTCAGTAGCTCCACACTCGGAGGAGGAAAGCTGTGCACCCCATTTGCACTGGAGCAGTTTGAAAATCTGACTCCAGATGGTAGCAATTAGCTTACACCACCAAGGCTGGCAAGAGCCAAACTGGCAACCTGGAGGTACAACCCTTGTTATAACCTACATGACTAATTGTCCAGTAATCCAGCCTGCTCCTTAATGAAGGCTTGGAGAGAAATGTGCTTGTAGAACACAGACTTGCTAGAAACGTTCATCCATCTTTTCTAAGTGAAGAGTCTACACCAAGAAGCAGAAGGGGAACCAAGCAAACATTTAAGATCATGCAAGGAACTATTTCCCTATCCTTTCCTCACCTTCTCCCTCCTCTACCCCCTACCCAAAGACCTTTCATAGTGATAATTAACTCTGATGATATCTGCTCTACTATGGGCATCAGTGGCTTTTGGTGACACAATGAATCTAGCATGGGACAGCTGAGTGTTTGTGATTGTGAAGTGCACAGGATAAACCAGAAACATTTCTGCCAGAACATTTAATCCTTGCTGCTTTGATTTCCAAAGTCATATCCCTCTGAGGTTGGGTTTTTTTTTTTTTCTCCTTTTATTTTGTGGGGAAGAGGAAATATTTATACACACTGAAGTCACTGCCTGTGGACAAGTCTGGGCTGAAGACCAACCACAATAAACAGTTAGAGGGGAGAAGTGTCTTAAATCATGACCCCGATTTATGAAAATGACTGAGAGCCTTTTCTGGGAGAGAACTGACTCCTGAGCTGAGAAAAGTCTTCAGTCAGAGCCTCCAAAGCACATCTGAGGGATGTGACACTCGCTGAAGTGACATCCTACTGGTGCCTCAGGCTGTCAGCCCTGGGTAACGTGTGCCAGTCTGGCTCATTTGGACACCTCTGATAAGACACAAGTATCTTCTGGATCCTTCCACCACCAGTCTGAGCACAGTAAGGTTTTTGAATAAAAGCCTCCAAGGGTTAACAGATCTTATCATGTCTTACAATCCTGCAGGATAATGTAAGTTATTTCTCCAATGCAATGGCAGGTTCCACAGACCCCACTAACCTCTGAGGCCCTGGAGGAGTGGCACAGACCTGACTCCATCTCACTGCCTTCACTGCTCAAACTCATAGGAGGGTGACTAATTCAGATTAAAAGGCACCCAGGCACTACAACTTTGTGTATCTCACAAGCCAAACAGCTATAAAGTGAACTGTGTGCTTTGTGACCTTCTAGATTCCATTAGTAGCTGCAGTTTCATCAAGGATACCCTCCACTGCGACACCACCTGCGTCCTCAGGTCCCCACGTAACAAACACCCCTCCTGCCCCACACATTCCCCCTACTTTCAAAATATAAAGCATCCACAGGTTCTTCTTGACAACAAAAGCTTCCTTCTGTCCCTCGTGCTCACCCTGCCGGATCCAGGAGACGAAGGGGGTGGGATCAGCAGCCGCCATGCACTCCATCACCACGCTCTCCCCAGCCACCACCGTGGTGTTCTCCGGAGCAGCAATGATAGTGACATCTCCTCCTGCTGCCTGGGAACCTGATGGCAAAGAAAAAGAAGAGAAAGAAAAGTCTGTCCTTCCAAATTGCAGAGCCCCCAAAATAAACACAGGCTGGAAAAAGCCCAGACACCTCAGTTGGGCTTCCCCATGTGTGGTAATGGCTCAGGCCCATCAGGGAGGAGAGAGGCAGGTCTTGTTCTTACATGGCTACAGATTGTTCTGCTAAAGAAATGAACAAAGGGGTCTCCTGTAGATTTACTCTAATCATGCTGGCCCTAGTAAAAATTCATATCAGGATTCTCACATGGAAAAGAAAGAGAGTTTCCTCTTCTGCTAAATGGATGTCTGTTGATCAGATGAAACAAGACAGCTGCTGTCCTCAAACAGAGCAAAGCAACACAATTTACCCTCTGCCAAGGCATTGTCACAGCTCAGAACTCAACATAACTCAGCCTCTGCCAAGGCATTGTCACAGCTCAGAACCAATCTAGTGACCTGGCTCCAGAAATCCTGACATCCACACACTGTGCTGTATACGGGAAGCAACAGAGGTCGTGGCCCTGTGTCCAGACCTTCACCTGACAGCACAGAGGCTACATCAGTCATTAGAGGAGGCTATTTAGCTGAAATGTGCACAAACAGCTAATACATCAATCAAGCACCATTTCCAGGAAGGTCTGTAGGGTGCATTGCACAATGTTCTGGCAGTCTGGGGAGTTTGTTGCTTGAAATGAACCTTTTGCCTGTGTCTAGCCACTGCTGAGCAGAGGTTAAGGGCAGGTTAAGGAAATGCCTTTGCAGCAGCCAAATTTCTGTTGTCAGATGAAAAAACACTGGAGTGCTCTCAAGCACACCAGACTGTTCCTGACCCTGTTCTTACAGCTCTCCCAAATACATCTAACTCAGGGACACTTTTGTTGTTACACTACAAGTAATTCTTAGGCCTGCTCCAGGTGTTATCAGAGAAACTTGTTAGCAGCAGGTCCCAAAGAAAAGCAAGACTTTGTTTGCACAGTACAAACTCACTGTCTGAAGATGCTGCACAGTTCATAAAACAAGAGGTTCCAACAAGCTCATGAAGGACACATTTACCATACGTTGATTACAAGGGTCTCAACTGCAGCCCCCAGCCCAAGATGTTCCCACATTCCTGAGTGTCAGATGCTGGTGGAGATGCCCAAGGAAAGCATCATGTCCTCCCTGCTCAGATTTTTTTTTTACATACCTTCCCCTTGCATCTGCTTTGGTTGGTTTTGGAGCTGGCACTGGACATCTAGCCTGACCAACAATGGCCATTCATGTGCCAGCCAAGCACGGCTCACTCATCCTTGACTTTCTTGTGAATAAAAATCAGAGGAGCTTTGGCCTCAGCACACCTGCCTGCATGGCAGAAGGCTGCACATCACTGCACTGAACACACTGCACTCAGCCCATCCCCAGGCTTGTTGCCTGGAGCACAGAAGTCTTGCCAAAGAGAATCCACAGAATCCCAGCATGGTGGGGGTTGGAAGGGCTCTGCAGAGCTCCTCCAGCCCCAGCCTCTGCTAAAGCAGCTTCTCTTTGCTCAGAGGGCACAGGAACGTGTCCAGGTGGGGTTGGAAACCTCCCAGGCAGGAGCCTCCACACCCTCCCTGGGCAGCCTGGGCCAGGGCTCCCTCACCTCAGCACCAAAGGACATTCTCCTTCTGTTCCAGTGGAACTTTTTGTGTTCCAGCTCATGTGCATCACCCCTTGTCCTGTTTCTGGGCGCTATAGGAAAAATATTGGCCCCATCCTCCTGACACTCACCCTTTAGGTACTTGTAAGTGTTGATGAGGTCCTCCCTCAGTCTTCTCTTCTCCAGACTGAACAACCCCAGGTCCTGCAGCTTTTCCTTCTCACAGAGATGTTCCAGCGCCCTCAGAACCTTGGTGGCCCTGCAATGGCCTCTCTCCAGCAGTTCCCTGTCCCTCTTGAGCTGGGGAGCCCAGAACTGGACACAGGACTCCAGATGAGGCCTCATCAGGACAGAGCAGAGGAGGAGCAGAACCTCCCTGATCTGCTGCCCATACTTTTCTTGCTGCCTCCAGGCTGCCATTGGCTTCTTGCCCATGAGTGCACGTTGCTGCTCATGTTTAGTTATCAAGCAGCACCCCCAGGTCCCTGTCCTGGAGCTGCTCTTCAGCAGGTCACCCCCAGTCTAGGGGATCTAGTTCAACACTTTTATTTTCTTCTAGTCTATACATGTGTGAAAGGGATATCCATCTGCAGCATTACGTGAGCACAAGTTCAAAGGAGCCAGTGAAATCTCCAAGGCACTGTTGGAAAACAGGAGAGCAGGAGCCAGCGCTTGTCCAGCAGATGGAAGCAGAGACCAAGGTGTGGCCGCGGTCTCAACCTGGGGCAAGGCTGGACCACACCACCCTGCAACCCCAGCACTGGGCAAACCCTGGCAATAACAACTACCACAGGGCATGAAGGAAGAGCCAAGCCAGCTATCCTCCTTGCAGTGGAACAAGCACACTGGGGTGTGTACAGGTACATACAACCTCACGGTGTGGGCTTGGCCTGGATTTTGCCACAAGCACATAGGTTCAGCTGTTCACGTTGTTCATGCCTATACACACTTCAATCACATCCAGCTGCAGGAGAACAACTTGGGGGACAGAATAGGGACAAGAAACCACAGCAGACTATGGATTCAGAGGCCTCATTGACAAATAGATCAAAGTCCTGCCTGCTCTCAACTGTGGCGCCAAGGCTGGGCTTGAGAACTACTGAGACAGAAAATGGGCTTAGTGCAAAAGCAGGCACAGGGCTTCCACATCAAGCACATAAGCTGAAGGATCAGTGAAACACAAGGCTCTTCTGAACAGCAGCTTTCTTCTAAGTCCAGCTCCAGTGCAACAAAGCACTAAAATCCACAAGTAATCATTAGTCCTGCAGCACAACTGAGCGCAGGGACTCCGGTGAGACCTGGCTGGATGGGTGAAGCTGCTCAGCACACTGCTCATGTGAGGCCCCTGCCCTTTCTCCTACCCATACTGCACACAGGGGTGAAGAAACACTGAAGAACAAGGAGAAGGAGCTTTCCAGCCAGCATTTTTTACAGAAACACAAGAGAAAGCACCAGAAGCAAAGGAAAAGGCTTTTACAGCAGCCATTCCAGTGAAGGCCCTAGTGCTGGGATACAGGAGAACCCAATGAGGTGTGATGAGATTGGTTTTAAGAGTGAGCTGGGGAAAGAGGTGCAAAAGAGCCAGGTGGGGAGTTGCTCTCTGCTCAAGGGCTGGGTAGTATGGCTGGATCTAGTCACTTATCTCCATAGACAAAAGGTTCAGGCCCAGCAGCCTCATCTGCCCACCCTGGAGACCCATTAGCCGTTGTGGGGCCATGACAACTTTTGATGAAAATGGGCAGGGCAGCAGCCTACACCCAAGATTCTGGGAGCAGAAGTATATGGGGACAGATTTCCAGCCCATCATGGGAGCAAGTGAGCTGCTTCATCCACCACCACCAGCTGCTGGGGTACTTGGTGGGCAGGACACGGCTGAAACGTGTCTGTGTGCATAAAGCTGTCTTTTTCTGCAGTGTTAGGGAGAAAAAAAAACACATCTACAGTAAAAAAATAACACCAGCCAGATGGCAATATATTCCCTGCCAGATTTTCAAGCAGATTTCTCTACCAGGCTTAGGGCAGACAAAGAGAGAAATCTCCTCAAACCTGACTTGAATATTCCTCTGCTGCATCCAGGTGCATGGCCCTGAGTGCCTGCTGGCAAAGGCATCTCACAGGTTATAGAAACTCCGTGTGAAGGCACTTGTCCCACATCACTTGGTTCACAGAATGCTGCCTTGTAGTGCTGCCAGTTGCTAGGAGAGGGGTTTTACAGGCTGCACAAGCTCTTGCTCTGAAACAGCCCCAGGAGTCACCAGCACGGCTCTGCAAGCTCCTGGTTTAGCAGAGCTGCCTTGAAAAGGCACAGCCTGGAACTTCACCTGTTCCTGAGACCTCACAGTCCTCCTGCCTGCAGATTAACCAAGGAAACACCCCACCACCCTCACCCCAAGCAGTCCCACAGCAGCAGCACGTGCTGCTCAGCACTCTGGTTCTGCCCAGCCTGCCCCTGGGGTGCTCAGGAAGGGAAAGAGCAAGGAGCTGACTGATGGCCAGGTAACGAGTCAGCAGAAACTAGTCCTGGTGACCCAAAAGGGCTGACAACTAGCCACTTATCACTTACCCTGCAGAAGCTGTAAGGACAGTGCTTGCTGTCAGTACTTGCTGACAGACACACACTGACAACCAGGAGTGCCAACAGCCACAGGGATCCCTAACTCAAACATCCTTTTCTGCTTCCTTCTCCCTCAGCAAAAACTCTGGGAAAACATATTAGCTCAGGCTTCACCTCTGTTTGTTGCTGATTACTGTTGAAGCTGTACTACAAACCCAAGCTTGCTTTCCCAGTGCATTCCTGGCTGTGTGCATGGATGAATGCCCCATACACCTCTTGGCACACACAAACTCATTTCTCTCCAGCTTTGCACTTCCCTCTGGGGGTCTTGGGGTTACTCTACAAGTCAAGCTCCTCTTTAAACTGAGACCCCACTTTTTCACCTGCTACCCCAACAGGCTGGTGGGATAGGATGGATCACACCTTCAACTGCTACAAAACAAAGGTTTTGTTTGGTCTGAAGAGTTCCCAAGAGCAGTACACTACAACTAACCAGGAGAACCTCCACACAGGGACTCCAACAAACATCAAAGAGCAAAATCAATGTGAGCTTTTTTTTTTTGCCTCCACTGCCATTAAGGTAATTTCAGGTCAAGAGGAAATACTGTTAGCACCAAAGGAAAAACAGAGCTCTGGTTTCCAAGACATCTTTCACTGCCTGAACAAAACCAGGTCACTGGATGCACCTGCACCATGCTGTCCATTCATTAAAAGCTTTCACAGTGCTGCTATTTAAAACTCGGACTTTTCGATCTCTCCACTCCTCACCTCCCCCAAGCTTTGTTTTGTCTCTCCAAGTAGCAGAGCTGCTCCAGGCCACAGCTTTGCACAGCCCAAGGCACAACCCATAGCCTCATACCCAGACTCTGTCACTGACTGCCTTTGTGGACTCTTTGCCCTTCTGAATCACATGGATCCATTCATTCCTCTTTTTACTCAAAAAAAGCCCACCTGTGGGGCGTCAAACGAAGCTCTGGGATGACTCAGAGTAGTGCACTGGCTCTGAGAGAAATCCTCTGGGCATTGAAAGAGACAGACAAGGCAGTTCTTTCCCTGCACAGCCCATCTGCCCAGGCACACGCTCGTATTTGCACAGGGAGGCAAGCAAGGGTGCTACTACAGAGCAGGAGACAAGACTCCCTACAGAAGTATCTCAAAATACTCTCCGAGGTTTTACTGTTTATGAACAACTCACTGCAGCAGACTTCTCACTTCATGCCTTTCTCCACTTCCCTGTCACTAAGGCTGGAAAGTCAGGCCAAATTGTCTGTCTCATTGCTCCCATGGGCAGTGTCTGGGCTCCAGGACCAGGTGCTGAGCACAGAGGAAACACAACCAGTTGCTTATGATCAAGTGTATTTATTATCAAACCAAAGAGGTGAGGAAGGGAGCACAGGGAACCTTGGACAGCAAGTGAGCGTGCCAGAGAGATGTCAGCACACAGGCTGCCTCAGCTCTACAAACCCAATCTGTACTGTTTCAAAGGGAAGGGGAAGTGCCAGCGGGGATGTGAAGGGAGGCACCACGGGGGAGCTGCTTGGGACAAAGCTCAGCATTTTGATTTGGGAGTTATGGCTTGAGATAGAGCATACATGAGAGATTTCAGACTCCAAGAGTTTACAGCTTGGGTCTGCCTCTGATGCATCCATAATTCATCAGCTACCCTCTCCCGTGTCCTTGCTCTTGTTAGTGCATAACATCAACCAAGAGCTCAGACAGTGCAACAGGAGGAAAATGTTCTTTTGTTCAGCCAATTTGTGACAGTGGTTTTCAGTGACAAGAGGATGACTTCCTTGGATGGGAACTAACACCTCTCTCCCGACTCTATAAACACTCTGCCTGGGCAAAAGTGCTGGAAGGTTAAACATGACTTGCATGGTGACACACTCAGCTCTCAGCTGTCAGCAGTACAAGATCTGCAGATATCCAACCGTCTTCTGTTCTGCGAACTTTCTCACCCTCTCTGGAGGAGGAGCATGAAACCTTATTCATCCCTGCGAGCCTCCTCTGGGAATAGATTCTAGCACTGAGCAGCTGTTCATTAGAGAAAGTCAATGCTGTCACTGCTGTTATTCTGCAGACAATAAAAGAGCAAATTACCCATTGCAAAAGCACACACCTTCCAAAATGCAGGCGCTGTGTTTGCAGAGCATGTCTCACTCCCACTCCCTGGCTCACTCCTTTTTCCTCAGACAACTCACAGACCTCCTGGACTGCTCAGGGAGAAAAGCTGACAGCAACCACAGAAGAGAGGGAAAAAAATCCTCCACACCTGCCATCCTCCTCTCTTTAAACCGTGCTGGAAATGTATCTACAGTTTATTTGTACTCCTGGGTTAGATCCAGGACAGGCAATGTAACACCTTTAGGTAGGACACTTGCCTAACTGGATCCTAACACTTTGGCACATTTGCTTTGAGGGCAACAGAAACAAAGGCAGACATCAAACTTAACACGCTTGGCTAAATGAATGTCTGCTTTTGTAACTGTTCTCATCTGAGCAACAATGCACTACAGCTTTGCAAACGGGAAAGCAAGTCCGTCCAGAGAGGACTGGCACCAGTGACTTTTCAGAGGTGGCTAGAGATGGTGGGTGCTACCCCTTCAATACCTGCAATTCAGGCTTCCCCAAAGCATCACAGGTCAAACACTGGCACCTCTTCTCCCCAGACTCAGCTCTCACAGCCACACATCCTTTCCAAAAACGACCAGGTTTGGGTTTTTCTTCCACTTCTGTTATACCAGTCGCTGTGGCAGTTTGGATCCAAGTCCTGTTTTCCTCCACCACTGAGGCTGAGGAGGGATTACACTTCTGGTTACAAGATCAGGGACTCGATCCACCAAACATTTGGCATTGCTTCAACAGTTCTCAGCCTTGAGAACTCTGCAGAGGCTCAGGCTTTGGTTCACGAGGCTTGAAGCGGCTTTTAGAGCTTTGTCTCAGCAGAAACTCCAGCACTGACAATGCTTGGGCAGCAGGACTGCAAAAGCTGGCCCAGTGCAATCTGGCAGCACCAGTGCCCTTAGTCTCTGTCATCAGAAATGTTTCTTTCTTCCCCTTCTCAGGCAGCTGCAGCATGCCTGGGTCAGCACACGAGTTATCTCAGAGGGAGGCTGAGAAGGAACCTGCTTTTATTGCACAAGTGACACTACATTGATGTAATAGGGAGGGGTGTTTCTGCCCAGTAATATAAAAGAGCTCAGGAAATCAGGCTTCTATTGTCTTTTTACCTCACATCTTCAAAACATTTTGTAAACAGTTATTCATTTGTCAGTGTAAGCATTGGATTGAAGGACTCAATGGGGAAGAATTTCTCTCCACAGCTTGGAATGGGCACAGTCTCCCTTCCTACTCACTCAGTGCTGCAGCAGAGGAGCTACACGTCATTTGTCACCTTTAAAGCATACAGCATACAGAGAAACATGCATAAATGATGAAAAGACTAAAGTTCAATCACTTTCTTCGTGCTATTAAGAGAGCTCCACATACAGCACTTGCATCTCAACCTGCTGTCACAAAATCCCCAATGAAGAAGTCAGTAAACTGATCCCAAAACACACAGTGCAACCTACACTTCTAGCAGCAGGCACAAAACCTGCTCCTGTAAGGTCTGCAGGTGTGTGTGTGCCACATGGAGAATTTAACAGATAAAATGCACATCTGTGATTTAAGTAAAAGGAAAGGAAGCACATTAATGGATTTGGATGAGGAGTGTTCATTCACTACCTGCACACACTCTTCAGATCAGCACCTGCCCCAGCTTCTGGGGTCTCTCCACAGAGCGTGTTACACCCCAAATGTGGCAGAAGGAGCTGCCCTAGGAGCTGCTTTTTACTTTGCTTGAGAAACAGCTTGTTAAGCTTCTCTTCCCCAGCTCTGTCCTGTGTGTGGAAGCTTAGAGAGCACACAGATCCATAACCAGACAGGGAGAAGGACCACTAGGCTGTCCTCTCTCATTCTCCTCCACTGCTTTAGAGAGCTGATAGGCTTCAGCTCAGAAATGAAATCCTTTCACGACCAGCTCAGCCACGAGCTGACACCCTCAACAACATGTAACCAGAAACCCAGAAAGAGGCTGAGCAGTGGCAGATTTCCAGGAACAGCCCTGGAGTTTTAGGGGGTTCTTCCCCCCACTCCCAAACCTTGATCCTTTAGGGTATGGAGTATTACACATCTAGGGTACATTTAGCTCTGCTGCAAAGCAGTCAGAGTGTGCTTTGCCCACCACTCCACCTCCTGTAAAGCTGTCAACATTGGCTGTGTTTGCCTACACGCATTTGGAGCTGCTCTCCATCACGCCAAGCGGGACGGGAGCCAGACAGCCTGCACGAAGCACTCCTGCTCCCTTCCCCACACACTGCCTGCAAGCACCCACACAGCACGGTGGGGGTTGGAAGGTCCCTGCAGAGCTCCTCCAGCCCCAGCCCCTGCTAAAGCAGGTTCCCCTGGCTCAGGGGGCACAGGAACGTGTCCAGGTGGGGTTGGAAACCTCCCAAGCAAGAGCCTCCACACCCTCCCTGGGCAGCCTGGGCCAGGGCTCCCTCACCTCAGCACTAAAGAAGCTTTTCCTTGTGTTTAGTGGAACTTTTCATGTTCCAGCTTGTGTCCATCACCCCTTGTCCTGTCACTGGGCACTACTAGAATAAAGACTGGCCCCATCCTCCTGACACCCACCCTTTAGGTACTTGTAAGTGTTGCTGAGGTCCCCCCTCAGTCTCCTCCAGACTAAAGAGCCCCAGGTCACACAGCCTTTCCTCCTCACACACATGTTCCATCCCCTCAGCATCTTGGTAGCCTTGCACTGGCCTCTCTCCAGCAGTTCCCTGTCTCTCTTGAGCTGGGGAGCCCAGAACTGGACACAGTACATCTGCCCTGCTCCAAGGGAATGAGGCAAAACAAACCAGAGGTGCTGCAGCCACATAGACCCAGAGCCTCACTGCAAACAGAGCTGCTGCTGAAGGGTTGGGGACTCCAGGCTGTTTATCTGAATCCTCAGAGGGATGAAAAGATGTCACAGAGTTTCTGGGAGGCAGAAGAATCACACCATGAGCTGCAATGTGGCAGAAGCAATAGGAAACCCCAGCAGACTCTCAGACCTACCAGCAGGACCATGTTGGACCAGCACAGGTAGTGTCACCATATTAGATATCACCTGTTAATAAACGAGCCTTTAACCATTCGTGGCATATTTTCACACATCTTACTGCAGACTCCTTGAAGGAAAGTCATTTAGTGTACAGTAGGTGTTAAAGGCACAGATCAGATGGGGAGTAAACAAAACAAAAAGGAGGAAAGGTACCTCAGCATCTCTGAAGCAGTTTAGGGAATGACAGAGCAGTGTTCCTGCCATAACCTAAACCTCAAACAGCTTATGATGCTCACACTGAGTGCCCAAAGCACTGCAAGCCCCAGTCATTCCCCAGTCATTCCCCAGCAGCTGCCATGAACAAAGGCTGTAAGAGGATACTTTGCAATGTTACCACCACGGCAGGAACCACTATGTCATACCAGCCATGTTCCACGGCTGACAACACTGATGCTACTGCAACATGCTGTTCTCTGCAGCACCAGAGCATAACCAGAGTCCATCCTTGATGTGACCTGTGCTGCTCTCCAGTCCTTCCACCCACCTGGCTGCTGTGGGCACCAGTCCACACAGTTCCAGCACTGTGCCTGAGCCCTGACCAGCCAGGACAATGGCCTAGTTTCCCAGCAGAGCCAGGCTCTGGTCCAACAGAAAGGGAATCTCTCCTGGTCTTGGTCACTAATCCTCTGTGCTGTTGCAGGCACATCTCAGCATCTGTGTGACTCCATCTGCTCAGAGTTGGTAACATAACTAATTCACAGAAGCAAAAGTAAGAGTCAGAAAGCATCAGAAGATCATCCTTGACAAAAGTCACAGTATCAGAGCTTTAAACATGGACATTGCTCCAATCAGTGAACACCAAATGGCCCTGGGGATCTAAGTTTGCCAGCCTCTGGCATTCAGTGGGAACTTTCCCGCACTGGTTTAACCACCATTTTACCATCTCTCTGTCATTTTCCTAAGCCAGCACATCACCTTCCAGACTGATGCAGGAGAAATCCTCATAAAAAAAAAAAAAAAAAGCTGTAAAGCAAGTAAAGATACTCTGTTACCTCTTGCACAGAAATGAGACAACAGACATGGTGAGCAGAAGAGTCTTCTGCCTCCCTGGTCATAAGTCCCAAAGCTCCTCCTTATTCAGTCACCTCACCTTGCCTCAGTGACTGGAGCCTTTTCACTCCAGTAGCTTCCCCCCTGTGCTCAGAGGCTGATGGTTCCCAGGGGCTGACACCTATTTCATCAGTTCTATTTGCAATTCAGATTTATTTGCAGCATCAGATCTGTTTGCAATTCACTTACATCTAATGACAGGGAGAGGGAACAGGCTGGGGGCCCCTGGGCTGTGCAAGAGGGCACAACCTGCTTCCTTTGTGAGCAGGGCTTGTGCTCTGCCCTGTTTGGTCTGGCTTGGTTACATTATTGTTATGCAGAGCTTTGAAACATGGTGGGAAGCCACCTCATAGCTTGGTCTCTCTGATGCCAGGTATGCAGAATGCTTCCTAGGAGCTAGGATTGGAACACACAACATGCTGGGAGCCTACAGTAACACAGTCTGGCAGCAAAGAGACTGCCAACTTGGAAGGAAGCACTAAAAGCAGATGGTTGCATCTGCATTAACTCAGGACAATGCAAAGCTGTTTCTAGGAAAAGTCTGGAAGGAAAGCTGGCTTTCCATGGGGAAAGACCATTAGTGGTAGCCACAGATTGTGTCGAAGCCCTCTGGCTGGACATTTGCTGAGTATCACAGAGAGCCCTGATCTGTCTAAGGCTGTGCCTGAACACATGGTGTTTGGTAACACCACCTGCCCCTCCTTAGCCCATTCTTCTCTTTTCCTGCTTCTCACTCTCATCCACTGTCCCTTGGCTGCACTGGAAGTTGAGCAAGAGCATCTCTTAATTCCTGAAGGCAAACTCCCAGCTGTGTCCTGAGCAAACCCTGACACCTGAGATTATCCAAGCAGGGGCTCAAAGCAGCTCCTGATTCAGCCTTCCCCGTGATCTGGGCTGCCTCATCTCATTCTTGTCCCTTAGCACCACTGGGTCTGCAGATATTGGTGGTTCTTGGAGACCAGGACAAGTCTCCTCCGTGATGTCTGTGCTGTGTCTAAAGCAATGCACATGCTATGCCTTTGGACACTTGCAGCACCTTGTCTCCAGTTGTAGGATGCTGTAAGCACCGTGGGACACCAGTAGCCCTCAACTGCAGGGAGTTACTGAGGCTGTGCTCTAACAGTCCATTAATAATTAACAAGTGCTATCAGGAACCCAGTAACATCAACCTTCCTGTCCCATAGCCCACTGCAAGCTTCTGACCTAATTATGATCTCTATTCTTAGCTCCCTTATAGCCTCACTGTGCAGGCACAGCCCATTCAGCACCCTCCAGGTGAGGCCAAGTGTGATCCCTGCAGTGCCCGTGTGCTGAGGCACCACAGGGTTTCACCACTACCAAAAGACTCTGAGAGAAGAGCTGAATGGAGACTGCTACTTAAACCCTGCTTCAGTCAGGGCCTCACCAAACATCAGCTCCTTTTGCAGGAAGCCTCAAAAGCACAGGGGGTCTGGATTAATAAGAGATATATGTAGAGAACATTGGAGGACCACAAACCAGCCACAGTCTTCAGGAATCAGAGGCAGAGCTGCCTGTAACACATGAGCTTGGCCATACCTGACAACTCCAATCCACAGCCATGGAGAGACCAGTTTCCCCCCAGGAGATGGAAACAGCTCACCTATCCCCAGCTGTACATCCCTTGTTCTGCTCTATTATCCTTGACACTTCTGTTGCCACTCACTTCAGCACCAACCCCGGGCTTAGCTGTTCTGCTTAATGGGAGGTGAGGGCTCTGAATTTTGTATCAAACCCTCTGTCACTGCAGGCTGCTAGAGCTGTCAGGAGTGTGGCATATCATAGCCCCAGCAAACTTCACAGACAGCTGAGCTGAAACTCCCCCTCGGGCTCCCGGGAACAGGCTGCTGACACTTGAGCTCTGAGAAGCTTTCCCTGGGCGATGTGAGTGGTGTGATGTGTGCTGGCCCCCCACGAACTGCAGCCAGGCACAGAGCTGTCTGTTTGGGTGGGTGCCTGACACATGCCTGCACCAGCCCTTCACAAGTTTCGACCCCCTAAAAAAACCTATGGTCTCAATCCTGCTCCACTGCTAGGCTCAGCAGGGAAAGTTTACAGCTCATGTTAGGCAGGAGGTCACTTCTAGCTTTAAAGATCTGTTTATAAAGCTAGAAATGCTGTCTTATCTCCTCCTTGATCTTGTCATTCTGCATTCACGCTCACTGTGGTTTGTTTAGCATCCTTTGCCACAAAGAAGGACCAAGAGTATTTTTCACAACCCAGCAGATGCATTATGCAAACAGCTTCAGATACCTGCTGCCTGGGAAACCAGAGCTTCACATCAACAGAGTCCTGGTGCCTGAGCTTTTGGGATGTCATAGTGGAGAGGGGTTCCCTGCTTCACTGTTAGGTGAGAAAGCAAAGGGCAAACACAAAACAGGACGCTCAAAGGAAAGAAGGAAAAGCAGCAGAGGTCTGTGCCTGGTAGAAGAGGCACAAGGAACAGGGGTGGAGCAGTTGCAGGCTAGAACTGGGATGTCCCCTTCTCCTGGGATGAAGCATCACCTGCTGGTTAAATCAACAGCTCGCTAAACATACAGCCTCCTTATCCCACCCCACAGCTCCTTTCTCATCCATGACCCTCTTGCCTCCTAGAAGCACAGCCTTCAGCAGCCACCTGTGCCCACAAACACAGCTGGGGAAACTCCAGCCTTGTATTACCACCCCAGGGCTCGTGCTGCTTCTGCCACACAGGTTCCTGCTGGAGAAAGGTCAGCCCTGCCTGGGACCATCACCCCACGCTGCCCTTCGCCATCGATGGGGGATCAATATCCAGCTGCAGTCAGGGAGGTCAGAGCAGTGCAGCCCCGACCCCAGTGTGAAGCTCCTTGTGCCTGGTAGCGGTGCTGAGTGCTGTGGTGGGGGGGTGGGGGGCTCGGGCTGAGTGCCAGCCTGGCATCCAGCACGTCGTTCGCACATGCCGGGACTGAAGAGCCACTTGTGGTAGCAGCACGTCTGTTCCTGCGAGGCGGCGGCCAACTGCGAGCGCTGCTCACTTCAGCAGCACCGGGGCCCCCCACCAGCCCCAAAGCTCAGCCTGCTCCAGAGCTGTATTCTCCTCCAGCTCCTTGGAGCAGGAACCACCCAGGAGCAGGCTCTGGCCCCTGCCACTCACCAAAAGGATGAAAAGCAAGGTGAAGGCGCTTCAGCTGCCTCCCAGCTCCGTCCCTGTTATCGTGTTTCATACAAATATTTGGCTGGAAAATACATTTCCTGGGACACTGCTGCAGCAAAGCTGCTGCAACTGTCAACCTAAATGATGCTCTGCCAAAGGCAACCTCGCAGTGTCATCTCTAATAACACAGTTCTAAATCCCAGCTCACGGGGGACGTGCTCATCATCAGCGTGCTCAGCCCAGACCTCAGGCCTGCTGCACCTAAGCCCATGGCTCTGGATCATTCCACCTATTGCTGCATTTATTGCACACACACCTGCAAGCCCACTGCACGTTGTGATTCTTGCCAGCCTGGTCTGAGGCCAAGGTTTTATCCGTACACCAGAGCAACACATCACCACAATCCTGACCACTCTGCACATACAGATCAGGAATAAGGTGCAGAGAACACAAGGAAGAAAAATCCCACAGCTACAACGAAGTTAAGTATCAGCATCTTCCTCTGCAAGTGCACCTTGGTGCCCAGCTCCCCCAAGCAGACAGACCTCCAGCACCAAAGGATCGTCATCACTCTCCAGACTGACCCATCACTTCCAAGAGTGCAGCTCCAAGGCTGTTACATTTAAATTATCCTTGTTCACAGGGGCAGAAATTGAAGTGTTGAGGAAGTGATTCTCCTCTGCAGCCTGACAACAGAGAGGAAAGGAGAACCCAAGAGTCCTGGCTCCCAAGAGCACTCTTCGCTCCCTTTTTCTGCAATGACCATCTCTAAACGTGCATTAATGCAAACACTGAGATCTACAGCAAGGGGCTGTGAGGGCAGGATCTCAAAAGAGATGGTCTTGTTTTAATCTCTTGTACTTCTCCCAGCCCCATCAAAACTCTATTATAGTCTAAAATTGCTAAGCTCTTAGGACACTTGGGGGACACCACACTGCACATACATATTCAAAAGGATTAAAAAACAAGGAGAGAGGAGATTTTTTTCATGACACCTCCCCCCCAACACTATGCAACTAAAAATAATAGGATGAACTGCTAGAAAGGGAAATTTGGGTTAGCCATGGAAAAGAGAGTTCCCAGTAGCCACCCAGCAGGGAAAATGCAATGGGAGTTACGGGGAGCCACGCTCCTGCTCTCATTTAAAACCTGAATAGATTAAGTCCTTGCAAAAGTGTGCTGTGCTAGCAGAAACACAGCCTCTGACAGCTATTTGTGCTGCACTGGGGAATCAAGCCACATTGCAAGAGGTGGCCCCTGTGCCCAAGAAACACACTGAGAGCAAGTATGTGCATGACATAGAGGGGAAAAGTGAAATGATGGGCAAAGAGACCTGCTGAGACCACACAGTCAAGTTCCCCAAGCCCTTCTGCCTCTCCTCTTTGCCAGCTGTTTTATGGCAGTATGGCAGCACTCACTTGTGCATGGCAGGTACCTGGGAAAACAACCAGGACACACAGGGAATTAATTCTTTATATAAGAGTTCAGAGTAAGAATCCAGAGTTTGCTTTCCCCAAGAAAAGTAGCTACAAGCAGCAAGACACAGCCTCACTGAGAAGTGAGCCCAAGCAAAGGCAGCATGCAGACAGGGTGCCTGGGAAAGGCATCCTGCAGCCAGCTCCTAATGCCCTTTTTGGCAGAGAGAACAGCAGGGCTGCATCTGTCCAGGTGAGAGGAGAAGGGATGGAGCTGCCAGATGTGTTTGTGTGTCTCTCCACCGGGGAGCAGTGGAGATCCAAGGGGAAAATCCAAGTTATCCCTGTTTGGGCAGCAGGCTCCAGTTTCAGGGCTGCGTGACTGGATCCTGCTCTCCAGTCTGCTCTTTTCCCTTCCAGCTCAAAATGCTGCTTCCCCAGGGAACGTCTGGAAATTTACACCATGAAGTCTGCACAGCCAAAACATCTGCAGCGCTCTCAGCACTGTGCTGCACTGCCCTGCCTGTACAAGGCCAGTGTGTGCTTGGCCATCTCCACACCAACAACCTTCCCCACGTCACAGAGAAGTCCCACCCTCAAGGGAAACCACACTTTTGGTGTTTGCAGGCCATGCAAATATGAGAGAAGGGGGTTGTGCTAATTGCTGCCTCTACAGGGAAAAGGCCTTTGATAAAAGAGATGGAAGGCTTCATGTCCACTGTATGGAAAGGGAGGGGGAGAGGGGGGAGGAAAAGGACAACTGGGTAGAAGAGCTATAGGGAAATGGATTCTTTTGCTATGCACAGCCAGCTCAAATCCAGGGCTGTCTGGCAGGGGCAGAAGCATGAAGATGAGATATTCCCAGAATCACAGAATGGCAGATCTGTCTAGAGATCATCTAATCTAACTGCCCTGGCTAAAGCAGGTTCCCCTCGATCAGGTCACACAGGAACGTGTCCAGGTGGGTTTGGAAACCCCCATAGGAGTTTCCACAATCCCCCTGGGCAGCCTGTGCCAGTGCTCAGCCACACAGTAGTTTTTTCCTTAAGTGGAACTTTTTGTGTCCCAGGCTGGCAACCCAGAAGTGTTTGCCTTGTAACCAACATGGCTCCAAAATCTGTCACAGGCACAGCCTCTGTCATCATCCTTCATCACTGCCTGGTGCTGCCAGTGAGGCACCAGAGCTGCAGGCACATTTGGTAAGAAGACACCAGGTCCCATTTCCAGGGGCCTTGGCACAGCAGCAGGACTGAAAGACTGGAGGCAGTCTTACCTCAGCACAAACAACTCAGCAGCCATCAGCAGTGGGGGGAAGATGTAGGTTAGCTGCTCCTGCCTGCAGACACATAGGAGTTTGGTCCTTGAAATGCCCAAGTAAGCAACTCAAGCAGCACTCATTAACTGTGTTCCAGGCTATTACTCTTCTGTTTGTTTTTTGGGGATGTTTTTTCCTCCATTCTTTTCCAGTTTGGTTTGGTTGTAACAAATCAAACCAAACTGACAAAGGATTTCTGTCTGACCAATTCACTCCAACTCCAACCAGCTGCTTCTGAACAGGAGGGGGGAGGAGGAAAAGCACTCCTCCAGCCAGTCCAGGCATCCAAAAATGTGCCTCTGATGGTGAAGTGCTGAAACAAAAGAGGATCAACACCATGCCAGTCACTCACGGCGGAGTCTGCAGCCCGCGCGGGTCACTGCAGTTTCCCATCTGTCTTGGAGATACTTCTCCCCCAATTATAAAACCCCCTAGAGATTTAACAGGCATGTTTTTCATCACTAGCAGCTCAATCTGGTGCAAAACTCAACCTCACATATTTGTTGTTGCAGCCAGCGGGTGGTGTGTTGCTGCAGAAGTGAGATTTGGGTGAGAACTGCAGGCAGAAATCTGCTCGGGCCGGCTGGTGCTCCAGAAGGAACGTTTCCCATTTAACCTCTTCCACTTGCCTCCATTTGCAAAGCAGATTAAACATTGCACACTGACAAAGACACAATTATGCAGAAGGAGTTAGGATGCCAAGGACAGCGTATTTGCCTTTGTGGCTCGATCAGTATCATTTATCCATGGCAAACCAGGCCCAAGAAGGGAGCTGCCTCTGGAGCATGGAGCTGCCCCTCGCCAGCTCTGCCCTCGCCTCTGTGCTTCATGAAGCACACAGAGGATCTGGCAGGGGTTGGCAATTAGATACAGAGCGGTTCAATTGCTCACAAATTCTCTGCAGATTCCACACAGATTACCTCCACCACACAATCCATTGATCAGAGGTGCGTTCTCGGGCTCCACGGTTAATTACGCTCCCTGCTGATGGATGAACAACAAAGCCATCTCTGTGAAAATACCTTGGTAGCAGAATGCCAAGCAACCTGATCCCAAACAAAGACCAAAGGGGTTGGGAAAGATTTCAGAGCTTTTAAGGTTAAAGCTGCCTACAAAAACATCCTGGGGTCAGCACCAGCAGGGAAACAGACGTGGCAGAGGGGCTCTGTCCCCTGAGAAGGGACACCTCAGCCAGGCTCCCTGCCCTGGTGAGTTTGTCCACTTGCAGGATGGGGATTATCCAGTACTGGGGAAGCAGTCAGGAGTGCTGGGAAGGATGCTGGAGGGTGGAGACCCCCACTGAATTTATGCTCTCAGCTCTGTTCTCATGTCCAGACTTGCCCCAGCGCACTCTTAGTTTACAGAGGAAAAATGCATTTGGAGACTGAGGCCCAGATTGGGAGGCAAAGGCCAGCTCACATCTAAAGCCTTCCTACAACAGTCTATGCCACCAGAAGGAATCCCAGCTGAGGCTGTTCCCAAATACCACAAAAAGACCTCTGGAGCCTACCCAACAGCTCAGCAAAGAGCCAGCAACAAGGACACAGACTACAAGCTGGATGTCTCTGTGCTTACTCTCCTCTGGACTCTGCTACACAAGCTGGGGTAGACCCAGTCCTGCCAACTACTCCATCCTACGTTTCTCTTACAAGCTTGGGCAAGCATCATCCTCTGTCTTGCCATCCAAGGCCACTGGAGATGATGATTGCAACAACGCTGCACTTTCCCAAGGTGCAAGCAGGGTGCCAGATCCCTCCTAAGAGCCCCAGAGCAGAAAGGAATGTAGGGCTGTAAAAATGCACCTGCTGCTACAATCCACCTGCCAAACAAATCCCTCGGTGCAGAGAGAAACAACCCCATTATTACTGCTGGCTGCCTAGTCGTGTGGCTGGGCAGAGCAGCCAGCTGTGACTCCCAGGTGACACCATCTCCCATCCCAGCCTGCTTAGCCCATCAGTGTCTTTAATAAAATGCATTCTCTGCAAGTCCTGAACCGAAGCCTGCCACGTGCAGAGCCACACCAGCAAGAGAGAGGCTCACTGACATCTCAGCTCAGCTTGCCACCACAGACAATGGCTATCTGGCAGCCAGGTGCCCAGGCCAGCACTGCACCTTACCTTTGAGGACCCTGAGGACTGCGTCGTTGCTGTAGCGTTTTCGGGCAGCGTTGGTTGCCACGCAGTGGTAAGAACCAGCATCACTTTCCCGCACATCCACGATTTGGAGCACACCATTTGGAAGAGTTATAAACCTGAGTGACCAAAAGGAAGAGTGTCAGAAGGGTTGTGTCTTATCTGAGCTATTCAGCAACTCCAAACCCCTTGATCTCTTCCTTTCCTTCTGCAGATGCCTCACGTGCAGACTCCTGGTAACCACGGCAGAGTGGGACTGACAAACCTTGGAGCCACCACCCAAGTGTGTGATGGTCCTCAAAAAAGCAGCAAGCACAGAACTATCTGTGACAATGGAGCCTTTACAACAAAGGATCTGCTTTGGTGAGACCAGGCTGACAAAGCTCTGCTGATAGATACCAACTGTATAGCCGAAAACAACGTGCACATTTGCACCCACAGATCTACACATGCCTCCAATGCCTTCACACACACCAAGCCAGTTTCACCCCTTGCTTTTCACAAAGGTTTGGTAGCCAGAGAAAGAAACACCTTGCAAAGAAATCTGAACATCACCTTTTTCCTGCTGTACCTCCAGCACAGGAAGGGAAGCAACTGATACACAGCTGCACCTTGCAGCAGCCAGGACACAGCTGCCTGAAGCTGCACCACTCTGGGTTGTGTCGATTCCTTTTGTTCTCCCACAAGTTCTTGGCTTTTACAAGCTGGCAAACTTAAAGCCAGGTATTCAATATCACTCCTCTGTTTGCCCATGGGGTCTACTGGGCAACACTTCCATGGAGTGAAATGGCTACATGGCTCACAACATGAACACAATCCTTGCTGCATTATACTGAACAAAGCAGATGATTAGCAATTAGCATAAAAGTAGGAGCTGGCTGTCAGCATCTCCATTTTCTGCCTGGATTCCTAGATGGCAGCCTCTTTATTCTTGAATGCAAGGCACAAAGCCTACGTGATCCTTTTTAATTATATATGAGATCCATTTTTAATTGCAAGCCTCTATAAACAGAGCTGCTGAGCTTTGACAGGCAGCTCTGGGTTATCAGTCTTCATTACGAAGAGGACACATTCAAAGGCAGTTGCTAAAGGGAGGGACAGCAGCTATTCCACAGCAAAGACAACTTACAGCCATGAACACTAAGTCCTTCCATCCACAAAGATCACAGTGAGTAAACGTGGTACGGAAAGCTGTGGTTCTCCAGGTGCTCAGACAGCTGGAGTGCCATGAGCAAGGGTCATGGAACCATGAAGACCTTCGAAGATCACTCATCCTGTGCTCAAGCCACAGTCCCAGCACACCTGCTGCTGCAAACACTTATCCTGCATCTTCAGTAATAGAAATACCTCCCCTGCCCTAAGCAGTTTGTTCAAAAGAGCCCTGCTGGTACCTCACCCCTATCCTGGACCTTGGTTGCTGCAATCTAAACTCATGGCTTCTTGTCCTCCTCACAGCTGATAAAGGAAGCAAGGAGCTAAAAGAGCTCTCCAGTGACCACACAGTCTCTACTGGCACAGTCCCACAGCCTGATTCATGGACACAGACTCACCGAAGCTTCCCACGTACACAAGGGCAGCTGCCCACAGCCCTAAATCCATGCTCCTGCTACTTACACAAAGACACTTTTCTCAGGATTAAGCTCTAGAAGCCTCAGAGGAGACGGTACCCCGCAAGCCCTCATCAAGATGCCTCATCAGGACACAGGAGAAAGGAGATAAATATTTGCATCCTCTCAGCTCTGTGGAGGAAAAGCCTCCCACTGCGATAATATTTCTGTCGTACATCTGCTATTTGAGTCTGTAATTAATATCAACATATTTCAAACGCCAGGCAAAGCATCTCCCAGCTACAAAAAGACACTCCATTGAATGTATCACAGATGCACTGAGGCTGGGAAGGACCTCTGGGAAATTGGCTGTGGTCTTGCCTCTCTCAGAGCAGAGTCAGCTGGACCAGGTTGCTCAGGATCGTGTCCACAGTCATGTTCCATGAGTGTGCCTACGCATTCAGCTGCTCTTGAGGGCTGAAAACAAGCCATTGTGTTTCTAAAGAGAGCACAAGCTCGAGGCAAGAGGCAGTGAGGAGACTCAGTCAACACATCTCTCAAGATGGTCCCTTCACTGAGGTCAACAGTGGAGAGATCGACTTAATGCAGCGTGTACTGCTGGGAAGGCACGACAGAGGTGAGCATTGCTCTCCCTGGGAAGCGAGGAGGGAGGAAAGGCAGTATTACTCTACCCACAACTTCTCCCAGCAGCTCACAAAGTCTCCAGCTCTTCAGGCTCCAGACAGCCCTAAACTAGAAGCCTCCAGGCAGCCTGCAAGGGCACTGTGCTCCATTTCCCAGGCTCTCTGCAAGGAAGCACAGTTTGCCTGAAGATTCAGAGCAGACAGTTGGTGTTGGCTTTTCTTCCATACAAAAAGCAGATCTTGTCTGCTCACCTTCACTACACATTCAGTAGAAAACAAACTCTGACAGATAAAGGCCATGGGAGGAAGAGAAATGCTGGAAGCCTGGCAGTCTCAGCTTTGCTGTTGACTGCCATAGCATGAAGATCTCACAGGGACTGCCCTGAAGGGAAGGCCAATCTCCTGGCTTGCAGCAGGTAGCTGGTTCAAGGGCAACACACTCAGACCAGGGCCCAGCCATCACAGGCACAGAAGGCAGCGAGCTGCAGGAGCAACAGGGCACAGACATGTAGCTGTTCCCCTCTCTGCTCCTCCCTGAGGATATTCTACAGGAGAGCACAGAGGAGCTGAAGGCTGCTCCCCTCTTCAGATTGAGAGCTGAAATCAAGCCTTGTGTTCAAATCCTGCAACTCTGTGTACAGCAGAGACTATTCCAGCTATCAGTCTATTTCTCCCTAATAAAAGTGCTAGCACACTCCTCTTCCCAGCCTTTTGAAGGTATACAAAGCAGACTAAAGCACCAGTCCTTTAGGGAGCTGCTTTGTTTGCAAGCCCTTTTGCCCACAGCAGTACGTGAACCTGAGCCTCAGCACTCCCAATGCATGACAAGCAAACTCTCCACACAGATAAAACCCTCACTCAGCCAAATTGTAGAGAAAGATATTGTGATTGCAGACCACGTGATCTGAGGGGTATGTGTTTATGTGCAGACCTCCAAAGACCTCCAGTTCCTAGCAAGTACTCATCTTGGCTCTAGAGAAAATCAACAGCAATGTGAAGCCTAGAGTGAAAGCCAGCCAGCATGTAAAACAGAGAAGAGATTATGCCAAGACCTGTAGCACACACTCCAAAGCAACTGCAGTGTAGAGAAATCCTGCAAGCCACCTCTCAGCAGCTGCTGCAGATGTAAAACCACGGTGGACTGCAGTTTTTCAAAGCATTTCAGAGCCAGAACTGCAAAATACTTCTGTGCCTTACTCACAGATGAAAGTTAGGTTTTGTCCTGAACTTCAGCAGGACAGGAAAGGTACGCTGAAAACAACAAGTACCTCTCTACCCTCTGAGTTGCCTAAGTATTTCTTAAGCTCAGTCTTCAGCACCTTCAAGGTGGCACCATGGCTAGAACCTGCACCTGTGGGCAAAGACCAAAGAGACAGCCCAAAAGGTGAGATCAACACAAAAGAAGGGAAAAAAGGGAAAAGGATAAATAAAACCACCCCAGCTTCCCTTTATTCTCTCTCTCTTAAAAGAAATCCTACAGACTGATAGAGCAATGTTACCCCAAGGCTTGCATCTACAGCCCCAGAGCCTAATTTTCTACCTACACCTAACTTTGTTGTTCTGGGATGTGAAGTCATCACCCTGCCACCTACTTAGCTGACTTCATTTTCATATGCTCAGCAGAAGCATGCACAGGAGGGACTTCCCAGGAACCATGCTGGCCAGAGCTCTGGTCCTCAGGCACGATGGGGTAAGGATACCAGAGAGCTCTGGTCGGCAGCCAGCAGTTCCTGGAATTCACTTAATTCCTTCGAAAGCCGGTTATATTAAACCCAACAACAACAACAACAAAAAGCAAATCCTTCTGAAAGAGCATATTAGCTGAAACATGATTTAAAAAGCAAGATCTGCAGCCAGAGATTATGGTCTGGCTTTTACAAGGAAAACAATTTCCAGGCTGCTCGTGTTGAAAGCAATCTCCGAGCAAGTCATTTCACAACATCCATCGAGCTGTCTCATTAAAAAGCCATTCCTCTATCTGTGTCGCACTTCCCTCTGCTATCCCTTCTCTTTTGGTTTTTTTTCCCCCTTGTTTTTGTATTAATTCATTTTCTTCTTGTTCCAAAGCAACAGCCTCCTTCAAAGCTTTAGATGCCACCCTTTCAGACTCAAAGATGGAAGTGGTTATTCTTATGGAAACAGTCATTACTGTAATATTACATCCTAGACCTTACCCCACCCTTGTTTCTCTCCTCTCCTCCTCCCTCGTGGCTTAACATCCCCAGGAGGGAAACAGCTCTTTCTGCACAACAGAAAATGAGCTTTTAAGAACTAAAGGATGATGTAGCCACTGATCCCCTGCAGGAGTGACATCTACAGACCTACTAACAGTTTATTCTCTTCTCACGCCCATAATTGAATTTCATTAAGGAAGAGGTACTTGTGCTGCAGGACTCTTACCTTTCCCTCAGCAAAACTCAGGGCTTTTTACTAGATGACCTCTAAACATGTGAATCAAATGAAAGACCTCTCAGGTTACTGAGCACACACAGTGCTCTAGAAGAATCCTTAACCCTGGACCTGTTTGCATGGGCCCCTTGAACATCTTACATCAGGTCAAGACCTGGTCTATCACCTCCCTCTCTATTCTATCTTTTTATGAAGGATTTCCATATCCTAAATGGGGGTTTCTGTTTTGCTTTTCTCCAAGCTGACCTAGGAAAGCAATCATGGAATCACCTGGGTTCTGCTGGAACAGCTTCGTGGTCCTTCTCCCACGTGATGACAGGGGAGGGCAGTCCTTCAATCCCACACTCAAACCTGGCCATGCCATTTTCTTCTACTGTCTGGGACTCTGGCTGCTGGAAAAAGCGTGACAGTGCTGGGGAGAGAACAAGGAAAGGAAAGTTAGTAACTCGGTGTTTCTGCTGAGAATTGCAAACCTGTTATGAAGTTCTGAGTTAAGAGGAACGGGTTTCTCTCCTAAAGATAGCCTGAAATGCAATTCTTCCCTTTCCCATGCCCTTCAGACCCTTAACAGCCCTAACAACAAGTAACTGAAAGGTTTCAGTGTGCAAGTTTGCTGCTTGCCTCATTTTCTCCGTTAAGGCAACAGTGTGAGAGAAAATGCAACTAGTTGGTTTCAGCAGTTATGTTGCTAAATTGTCTCCTTGTCTGTTCACTTGCTCCTTTTGGGAAGGACATAAAGAATGAGGGGGAAAAAACAAGAGGGGAAATGCCACAACCCCAAGAGATGAGTTTCATCTTGTGTTGTAGCATTCCTGCAGCCACAGGAAATTAAAACAAGGCAGGAGGAAGAACAAAGCCAGATGTCAAGTCACTTAAAGAAAACAACTGCCCATAGGTTGGCAATGCTGGAGATTAGGGGAAAGAGACTGTAAGGGTTATGATCCATGTACTCCACAGTGAACAGCAAATACCATCTTCATCCTACTGGAGGCAGATGAGATGCAGCCAAGGGAATACAGACACAGGTACCTTGCTAAGGGGAGTAGGAGGGATGTCACATACAGTCTCCAAAGCTCACCTCTGTCTATATGCTTCTTTCTGTACTAAAGAGGCTGAACTTGCTTTGGAGACAGAGCACTAATGTGTGTGATTGCTCTTCAACTGCACCCTCCCCATCATTCACACCCAGCTGCCTCACCTTCCTCCCCTTCCACAAACACAGCAAAACCCTGCTGACTTCAGCAGAGCAGAAACCCTCCCCCTGAGGCTGTCAGCATCTGTCCTATCAACAGCATAACCCGAAGGCATCTCAGTCACAGTGGAGTTTTGAATATGCATGCAGGCTCCTTGATGAGGGCAGAAAGCTTGTATTCTTCTCCACCAGAAAAACTGGCTTCTGCTTTCAATAAGTCTCTGTTCAACCACACAAATTCATCCAGCAGTGCTATAACACAAGTGCCAGAAATCCCAAACACAATTGGCACAATTAACCTAAATTTCCTCCTAAGAACAGGCTTGACTGCTGGGCCAAGCACAGCACTGAGCTCAGAAGTACCCTGAGTGACCTTCTGGGCCTCCAACACAATTATGTGCCTGCCCTACCATCGCTTCCCAAGAACATTCATCACTGCCCTGGATTTTACAGGACTGTAAACCTGAGGTTTTCTTTGCATCACACACACAAATACACGTGCACACTTCATTGCAGCCTTAGTTTGAGAAACTACATAGAGTCTTGAAAGTGTAATGCTTTTACATGACCCATTTGCACCTGGTGTATTCTCAGCTGCCACTAGTGTTTGTCCTTCATTTAAATGGTTAGCACATGTTTGAGGTGACTCTGTGCTCTCTGCAGCAGCGACAGGCTGGATTCTCCCACCAGCTGTGTGCCAAGGCCTAGATTTTCAGTTCAATCCAAATGGCAATGGAAAGTGTTTTCCTGGAAGAATTTGGAAAACACTTTAGTATGTAAGGCCCCCAACTCAGCCAACCACTTTAGACAGACCACTTTATCATTGGGTCACTTCTACAGATTACAAGAACTTCTAAGCTCATGTCAAGGGTTCAAAAGAAAACCCATCAAATGCCAGCACACCTTCAGGATGGCACCATCAAAACCACCTTCTCCTGGCAGTAAAGATCCTTAATGCTCTTTCCCTTTCTTCTCTTTTCATCCTACAAATGTAAATGGGAATGCTTCAGCAGGTGTGAAGGCTCATGTACCTGGTCAGGTCACAATGAGAGGCAAGAATCCTTCTAAGAAGACAAAATCTGTAAGCATCTCTGTTCCCTCCACTTCATGTCAGGTTACCTGCCTCTTCTGTTGATTATTAAGTGGCACCATCTAAGCTGCAACAATGAGGTTGTGATGTTTACAGCAGCTTTATACCAGTCTCCAGAGCCTGAGTAGCACATGGTGTCCATGAACTGCAACACCACTGGCACCAACTGCAGTGAGAAGGCTCCGTAAATCCCAATGGGCAGCTCCCCACTCTCTTTGCTCTCCCTTACAGCTGCAGGCATGGCTATTCTGTACAGTATGGGAAGAGACAGAGTCATAGAATGGCAGGGGTTGGAAGACGCCTCCAAAGCTCATCCAGCCCAACCCCCTGCTAAAGCAGCTTCCCCTGGCTCAGGGGGCACAGGAACGTGTCCAGGTGGGGTTGGAAACCTCCCAGACAGGAGCCTCCACACCCTCCCTGGGCAGCCTGGGCCAGGGCTCCCTCACCTCAGCACCAAAGGAGCTTCTCCTTGTGTTTAGTAGAACTTTTCATGTTCCAGTTTGTGTCCGTTACTCCTTGTCCTGTCACTGGGCACTACAGAAAAAAGGATTGGCCCTATCCTCCTGTACTTGTAAGTGTTGATGAGCTCCCCCCTCAGTCTTCTCCAGACTAAACAGCCCCAGGTCCCGCAGCCTTTCCTCATAAGGAAGATATGCCAGTCCCCTGATTACCTTGGTAGCCCTGCACTGGCCTCTCTCCAGCCGTTCCCTGTCCCTCTTGAGCTGGGGAGCCCAAAACTGGATGCAGATGCAGGATGTTTAGTGAGCCAGGTTTAACTCAGCACATTTTGGCAAGAAGTGAAAAGGCAAACAAAAGGTGATAGTGGCTCTTGGCCTTGCTGGGGTTATCCAGACTAACTTGTCCCAAAGCAAGGAGCTGCTGGCTGTTCCTATCAGCAGCCAGACCTCTATCTGCAAGCTTACAATTCCCTGCAGAGAACAGGATCCTGCCTTCCACCTCCAATCCTGCTCCACCTGCCTGCTGAGCTGGACTCCCACTGTGCTCCTCAAAAGCCAAGAAACACACCCATGACAGATTCCTCATTAGGATGTGGAGGAGTGTGACTGAACAGCCCCCTGCTGAGGGAGCCCTGTCAGCCTTCCCAAGCACAGACACAGCTCCCCAGCATGGCCAGCAAAAGCTGAGAGCTCACTGGGTGCCAGAGGTCCAACCCTGGCAATGCAGGGCAAACTGCAGCTCAGTCATATTTCTTTTATGAGATCAGGACAGGGGTAGTGAGGGTCACGGAGGACAGGCTGAATAAAAGAGTCACCTCTGCAGGCTCCAAAATAAGCAGCCTGCAGCCTCACTAGTGAAGGAGAAGACAGGGAACATGATCTTTAGTGCACAGAAAGAGACATGCAAAGAAGGTAAGGACAATGCAAAGGTTTCTTTGATGCAGGACTGAACAAGAACCCTGGATCTCAGCACAGGCAAGGCTTGGGCAGAGACAGACCTGCTGGCCACGCTCATCACTGCTCCACAAGCACACTCTGCTTCAGCTTGAGACCAAGACCACAGCACATTGTGATCCCTTACGCTTCTCCTCTCTCATCCCAAAGGGTACCAGGGTGGAATAAGGGAGGCAGAACATGTGGAGCACCTACAGTGTGATCCAAATCCAGCCTCAGAGCTGTGCTGCAAACAGCTGGCACTGGGAGGAAGAGAATCAATCAGAGCAAGGCAAGGCTGCTGTGTTAGGAGAGCACTGGAAAGCAGGTCCTGCTACTCTGACACACCGCACAGATGTGTGTGCAGGTCACAGAGAGAGCAAGGCAGGCTCCAACACACTCCTCACTCAGCCTAGGGCCACAGGGATCCTCAGGAGGGGCTGCCTCTTCTCCCAGAAACACCTTCTGATGGAAGAGACGACTGCAGAAGTGCTGCAGAGTGAGAGGTTTTCATGTAGGGAGGCAGGGAAATAAGATGCTGGAGGGGGAAAAAAGGAAACAAAGACAACAGATACATACTTGGCATTATTTTCAACTCCTCAGCTAGGGCTTGGCTTTCACAGCTATCCCAAGCCACAAAACACCTCCCAGCCCTGTTACACTGATTACCCCAAACACCTTAATAAGCCACTCAGGAAAAATTACTCACTGCAGGTAAGAAGGTGAAGAGCATTACAGCAAATTGCCCTCAGCAACATGCCAAAGCACCAGGCTCTGTGCCTTCAGGGATGGAGCACAGCAGCTCCCTCCCCTCCCCTCCCTGCTGACATGTTAAACCCAGCTGGAGCCAAGCCCTGTGTGCCAAAGCTTTTAGCCCCAAGCTGCAGGGGTGACTGCAGTATGGTGAAACACAGCACCCTCCCCCTCTCCCAGCAGCCTGATCGGTGCAGGAGGCTGTGAGCTTGGAAACACTGCCAGGCAGCAACACTACACCCCAGGCAGAAAATGCAGTGTATGCAAGGAATTCAGCCTTCTGATACAGGCTCAGTGCTCTCTCCCACAGCGCTGTGCTCCCAGACTTTTGGCATGCTTGTCCCTTTTGTATCTTTTGCAATTATTAGGAGGTATTTCTAAGATGGGGGCAACTTCAGGCCCTACTGAGATCACTTATGCCACCCAAGATGACCCATCTCTGGACACTTTACCTCTAAACAGGCCAAGGGAGAGGCAGAGACACACACACAAGGAGTTTTGGAAGCGATTTAGTGGTGGAGGCAAAAACCAGAAGGGTTGTCAGGGCCATATGGCAGCCCAGGACCTGTGCTGCCCAACAAATCCATACAGGGCTTGCTCCTGCCTCTTCACAGATGCCACTTCCCCAGCTGTGGATGGCACAGAGCCTGTGCATTCATCTGCTGGAGGTTTCCCTGCCCAGCCTGCCTCTGCAGCCTTCACTCACCTCTGCATCTCATCTGCAAGACAAACAGCCTAAAATCCATCACATAAATCCTTAAAAGTAAGAGTAAATCCCAGGCTGCCTCTCCTCAACCCCCCTCACACTGTGTGTCACACGGAAGAGACTCTCTCCTCACTGAGAGCCTGTGTGTGCTGGTTGCTGCTGGGGCCTCTGTCCCTCCCCTGGGTGCAGTGACACACCAAACCTCTCCTGCACTGGCTGCCAGCAGCCACACAAGGCAGGCCTGTTCCCTCCAGGCACACCAAACATCTTCATCTGACAGTCACAATTACTGTAATCTTCTAGAACCTCCCTCACACAAAATGTTTAAGCTAAATTAACAGCTTTAACAAATCTTTACAAATGTAGTTATTAACAGGGAGAAAACTACACCTTCCCACAACTAAAATAACACCCCTGGTATTTCCACCTGGGAGCACACAAGGCTGGGAGAAGCCCACAAACCTAATTCATCAGCCTGAATAGGCACACTCATAGCCAGAGCTGTCACAGACCCACTCCCCCTCCCTTGCCACTGAGGGTGAGGAAGATGTGTTGTCCCTGCCATCAGCCTGAGGGAAGGAAACTGGGGGTCAGGAGCACAGGCTGATGGCAGGGACAACACATCCCACCTGCTGAACAGGTTTTCTTCTACTGCTCTGTGCTGATCTGCAGTGCCCAGGGCAGTCAGCACAAAGAATAACTCCAGCTACAGGTAAATAGCTTTGGACAGATTGCTTTGGATAAACTACTACAGCAGGGAGAGGTGGGGGGAAAAAATCCCCCAAGCTTTTCCAGTCCTCATTTGCACCAGCTGAATGCTAATGGAGCAAGTGCTTCTGCCCAACCCACACAACAAATCGAAGCGAGAGATGCATTTCATTAATCAATCCCCTGGCTGCTCTCCATCCAGAAATGAGTATGTCATGTCAGCTGGGTGCATGGGCCACAGGAGCAGCATTTTCCCTGGGCAGATGGTAATAAAAGGAGACATTTGAGTAGGCACAATGAGAGAGTTCACCTGAAATTCCCTGTTTCTGGGAAAAACCCAGGATGGGATGGATGATGTGTCACCTGCTTACACTCATCTGGAAAAGCCCCAGGGGAGGGAAGGGCAATTTACATCAGCCTCTTGGGTCTGAGATAGATATCACCACTGTTGACACACATCACAGACCAAACAGGTCCATAACAGAGGCACAAACCACTGTCATCAGGCAAGAGGCACGGTGCAAACTTCAACACAAGTCACTCCTAAAAGAGAACACATCCTACATCACAGCCTGGCTGGGAATGGAGCAGGAGCAGCCAAATAAATCCTCCTGAATTAATGAGGCCTTTTCTACTTGGCTCCCATCTCTCCAGACAGTATCTGTGTGCAGGATCCCTGACCACCTCCACAGCCCTCAGGGTTCCCTTCAGTTAATACTGGAACCAGCTACTTATCTGGCACTACAAATCATTGAAAGGAGGGAACATGAGGGATGGGTGACCAGCAATCCGTGGGTGCTGCATGATGAACGTTTCCTGAGTAGAAAAGGAGGGTATGTTGCAAAGGTCAAAGATCACCCCCTGATCTGGCAAAAGCTTCACCTGCCATCAGGAGTGCTGGTTTCCACAGCACAGTGCTTACAGACTGAAACATGTGCTTTGGCCAAAGCTGGGCTGCTCTGCCTGGGATACCAGAGCTTTAACCAGAGCGTAAAGCAGGTGTTAGGACATCCACTCTGTATCTTCACCTACTGCAGCTCTGGGCAAGTGCAAAAGCCCTGTGCAGCTGCACTCAACATCTACATAAGCTCTGGGTCCTGCCCAGCCGTGGGGTCTGGCAACCTTGTCAGACACAGAGATGATGGTAGAAGGAGCCTGGAAGAAAAAGTCCAATGCCACAGTCTAGTTTAGGAGGAGAGGATGTCATTATAGGCATTTCAGACCATGCTAATGCACAAAGACTTCCTCATCCAGAAATCCCAAGGACAGTGTTGTCTACTGCTGCACAAAGCAGCTGAACAGCAGGGTGCTGGGCACATCCTTCCACGCTGCGACACGCTCTGCACTGTGCTTTAAGAGAGCATGTTTAGGAACTGAAAATCACTGTATCTGTCCCCACTAGGACTTTGGCACCTCCCTGAGCTTCACCAGGCACCACAGTCAGCAGCCCAGGCTCTCATCAGATGAGTTGCTTTGCCAGAGTCTCTTCTGCGACCCTCCACGTAAAGGCAGTGCCAAGCTTTCACACACAAAAGCCATTCAGAAGGGGAGACATCCAATATCCCATCCGTTGGGATCTCACAGCACAGAAGATGGAAGATCCCAAGGCCTTCCCTGGTGCATCAGTTCCCAGTCTTTATCATTTTGGTAAGGCCACATTCAGACACACTAAAGCCATCAAAGTCACCAGGCATTCTAAAGAGGGACAGTAGGACTTGCCCCTGTGGAAGACTGTTAAAGATCTGAGCTAGCTACTGAGAACAGGGACAAAGGGGAACTGGGACCCCCTGAGTACAGCCTGTCTTATTACCAGCACTTTTTGTCCCTTAGGCAACCACCCACATTCCCCTGGCAGTGTATCCACTCTTCAGTCAGGGCAGATCATGAGCTGGACAGAGCTGTAGACCTCCCACTGCCACCCCCCAGGGGTGTGGATGAGATAGAGAGCTCAGCACAGTCAAGCTGGGAGCAGACAGCACACCAGTGCAAGTGTGTCCATCCCAAACATAACCAGTTCTTCCAGCTGTCCCCAGGCAAGGAATGTAGGTGCATTCCTGCACACACCAGCCAGAGGTGACTCAGGCTGAGGGAAGGCGATGGGTGCTTTCTCCCAACCCCTTAAGCTTCAGCCAGTGCTCACAGATTTAGGGCAGTGTTCCTTACCTCTGTCACTGGCACAATGAGCCCATCATCCTCCTGCCCAGCACAGGCAGAGCTGTCACAGCCACAGCCCCATAAGCACTTGCCCAGGCAGAGGGTGCTGCACCCAGTGCCAAGAAGTGTCAGGTTCTCTACAAAAACAAGCACTGTCTTTTGGAGAGTGAAGAGGGCCTGGTTTTATCTCATGGCTGATGGCACTTACCTGGGAGAGTTACACAGGATTTTAACAGTAAGACACCACTGCTCATTTGAGGACTATCCCAGACCCCACTTACACATCATTAATAGATTTTTCCCTTCATAGACACTTTATCTCGTACTCTCTGGGAGGCAGATGGTCTGTATAAACACCAGAAGTGGGGGAGGGGGGAAGAAAATGAACAAAAACCCTCAAACACTTACTTGAAAATCTGACTGTAGCTGTTTGACTGGTGACAGCCCCCAGGGAGCTGTGAGCCACGCAGGAGTAATTACCCTCAGCATCAGCTCTCTCAGGATATTTAGTGTCCTTTGCCACAGCCTGGGATGAGATGAAGAGCGATCCATTCGGAAGCACACGGAGGTGTTCCTGCTCCACTAATGGAAACCCATTCTTCTTCCATGTGATATTGATCACCTGCTCAACAGGGGCCAGGTTACAGTCCAAAACCACGGCTTGATTTGGCTCCAGGATCACCTTTGCGGGACCAGCACTACAGCTCAGCTCCAGAGAATCCCCTTCCAACAGCCTCCCTGAAACAAAAAGACAGCATTGCAGTGGGGGTTGCTTTCCTTGGTTCCTCACACCCCAGCTTTACACAGTGAAGGGAGCACACTTCTCCACGAGTGAGCTTGGAGAGAGCAGGGGAAACACAGCCCTGACACTTGTGCACGGCATTCTTTATCATACATCCCCAGGGCTGCACGCCCTGAACCATTTCTGCCACCCCTCCTTCTGTCCACACTTGTTTTTTTCCATGCTGGATTCAAGCAGAGAAGAAGGTGAAGTGCCAACAACAGTAACAGCAAGCACAGAAGATGGAGCAAGGGCCTCAAGCACCGTGGCTGCCCGTGCCTCCTCTGCCTGCATACCTGAGCCTCCTCCAGGGCTGATCAACCCCCACAAGACAACTAAGTGCAAGCAAAGGTATTTAAGCCCAGCTCAGAACCCCAGTGCCCGTGATGACAATTTGGTTGTAGCTGTGATCCCTCTGAGAGAATTACCAGTAAGAGCTCCAGCCCAGATGGGAATCCAGAAGGAACACATCTTCCACTGATGTTTATGTACTGGGAAACTCATTTCAAAGGAAAGGCAACAAAAGAATGGCTGAAGATGTGACCTGCTGTCTCTGAGAGTTGTATCCCATACAGATGAATCCAGAATGAGAATGGATGGATGCACTTCCCCACCAAAGGATATTCCAGCTTGCAAGTGGGAAGTACCCAGAACATGCCCTTAAGCAACCTGCCTCTGCAGCTGGAGGCCAGAGCATTGACCAGCAGCAAGCAGAGAGGAAGCCTTGGTCTGGCTGAGCTCCAAACCCACGTACTCAAAGGAGAGCTCCACCTCTGAAACAAGGCTCAGCATTTCCTACAAGAATATTGCCATTAATAAAATGCACTTGCCATTAGAGTTCTCCAGAGACACTAAGTCAACGTTAGCTGGCAGCGCTGCTTCCACACACCAGCAATTTCAATCTCTGCTGTGCTCAAACCATCACCATCCACTCTTTTTATGGCTCTGCTCCAAATTATTTTGTCACTGCTCCAATCAGAAATGTTTCCTGCCTCCACAACAAGTTTATCAACACTGGATATGAACCACATGGCTCCCTGCCCGTCTCCTATCGCAGAAGGCTACAGATTAATTTTATAGGAATTCAAACACCCTATTAAACCTGCTACTAGCTACTGCTGATAAAAAGGGTTGCATTTTAAAAGAGTGTGTGTTAAGCATGCAATTAGGGGCAATGACACGCGGAATTACACACGCAGGGACATGGCATCAGCTCAAGGCACGTGCCAGAAACTGCAGGTGCCCCTGAGAGGAAGAACCTGACCCTGCTTGTGTGTGTGGGGCTGGGTCGGTGCCCACCTGAGCCCATGATCAGCTCTGCCACCACTGCCCCTTTGCAGAATGATCAGTGAGAGCTTGATGTGGGTCAGCTCTGTCTCTTTGGTGACGAGGAGGCTTGCACAAGAGTCCTGCCTGTTGACTGTCATTGTTACAGGACAGAACAGACCCTGCCCCAAGCACTGTCACCTTCACTGGGATGTCCAGGGGACAATCTCCTAGCCCTCAAAGCCAAAGCTCTGCAGGATGCAGAGGTGCCTGTTTCACACCATGCCATGCAGTCAGGGCAACAGCCAGGCACTGCACTCCATGACAAGGGGACAGCTAACACCAACATAGAGCCGCCTGCAAGTCCTCAGAGGTAGAGTTTAGATGCTGCCACTGCACTGCTAGCTCAGAGTCTGCAGGACAAAGGCACAGCATGAAGCAGCAGATGTCACCAAGCTCCCAACATGCACACCTCACAATGTCATTTCTGGATTTGTCATTCAGCACAGCCCTGGCAGATTCTTTGCTGCCCAGTCACCTCAGGCCAGGCAGCAAGCTGAGGAATGCCTCTACACAGGGACTACCACCCTCTTGTTAGAGCAGTTCTGCTTGTTCATGACTCCTAGGAAGATTAGTCCTTTGACAAACCCAGCTAGCTCACTAGCTGGCTCCTCAGGAGGTCAGAAGTAGAGGAACATGAAACTGAAAGGTGCCTCAAACGCTCTGGAATGACAGTGCCTTCCACCCAAGAGAGATGGTACAAAAAACTGTATGAAATAAGGACAAATTAAGCAAAGAACAAGAGCTACCACCAAATACATGTGCAGAAGGTGACACGGACAGACACAGGAGAAGGTTAACAGTCTGAGGCTGGAGAAAACTCAGCTGAGCTCAGGAGAGGAGGGCACACTTGGAACTGCAACGCCGTCATGAGAACTCCATGGAGAAGCAGCAACCCAGACACTTCTCTGAAGGGATCTCCCTCCCCATAGCAGCTGCTCCTGGCAGCCTGGCACACAGGGCTCAGCCAGGCTGTGGGGATACACCACCTTGGGGAGGCAGGGCTGCTAAGGCAAAGGCTGAGCTGAGGCAGGGGATGTACAGCTTACTTCAAAAGACATAGAAATTTTGCTGGCTAAAGTCTTAATCCTTTGTCTTTCCTTCAATGTGTTGTGTTTGAAAGCACAAGTAGAGACTAAGGAGACGAGTAATTCACTCGGGTCACAAGTCAGTGCCCCTCAGCTGATGGCTCCAGCTTTCTTTTTTTCACCTCAACTCCTTCACACATCCCTGCCAGCAGCAACAAATCCACACATCTCAAACAGCTCCTGTGCAGCCCCACTGCCACAGGCATCAATGCTCCTTGTGCCTACTCTTACCTTCCTTCAACACTGACCCTCTCACACCACAGCAGGGCTGGGTGGAATGGGCTAGCTCTGCGTGCCGAGCATCCCACGGGCCCTCTGCCACCACATCACACTCTCCATGGGCTCCTGCTCCCTGCCATGCACTCTCCTGCTCATCACTTGGAGAAACAGCCCATATATCTGTCCTGTTTTCTTCAGACAGCAATTAAAACAGCATTTTGCCAAAAATACTCCTCCTCTTCCAAAGGTGAAGCGCGAGGGGACAGCTTGGCTGGCTCAGGCAGCCAGGAATAGAGCAGAGATCCGCAGTGCAGCTTCCCACGCCAGCAAGAAGCAATTAGCAGCCTCTCAAACTTGAGTCCCTTAAAAATCAACTCAACCTGCTTTGCAGCAGAGTTAGGACAGCTCCATACTTTGCATCACAGCAGAAGTATTTGCTTTTTCAAAAAGCACATGATGATGTTTCTGTATCTCTAAATATCACCCAGCTCTTTTCCCCAAAGTTAAAACCTGCCTGGATCCAAGCTTCTGGTTGCTATGTTGGAGGAAAAAAAGGCCAGCCACAAAGCTCAGTGCCAGACTGCAGAGTTCACCCACATCAAATCCAACAAAGCTATTTCAGGTCTGTCTCTGCTATACCAAGACAGGAGAAACAGCTATTGGTATGAAATATATTTGAAGCTTGAAACTCATAAGCAACTGTTCTGTCCCAGCCTGGAAGCACACTCACCATGGGGCACACCACCACCAGGAGCAAAGGCTCCTCCACCAGCACTGAAAAGGGTTGTTTCCAACATCAGTATTTGGTACCTCAGTATCTGGTGAGCTTGCTGAGAGCTGGTCATGACAGTGCCATCTCACTGGCTACTGCCAGGAAGAGGTTGGTTGGCTTCTTTTGTGCCTTCACACTGAATAAACAGAGGACTGCACATCATCTTTAAAGAGCAATAGCCATTCCTTTCCTGGAAATCTATTCCAACCTCAATATCCAGCCAGTAACAGCAGAAATCATTTATAAGCAACCAACTCCAGGTATGTTTCTTGTTGTCAACTGTCTACTGCCTCACCAAGCAATGCAAAGCTCCACACAGCAGTGGGAGCTTGTGACCGTACTCAAACCTCTGCCCTTTATCCCAAGAACACCAGAAATGTTTCTAGATTAAGAAACCAAGTAAAAACCCAAATATACCCACAACCCTTAGGGCTCAAACTGAGCACCTGGCAGAAGACCATGACAAAGTCAAACACATGACAATGCTGTCAGTCACTTTATGCAGCCTGGGAAGGCTTCCAGCAGGGCAGAAAAAGCCTCAGACTGACATCGGGCTGCTCTGACCTGTCCCAAATCAGCCAGCCCTCCTTCCTGCCTTCTTGGCTCCAAAACACAGCAGGGTTTTGGGAGACAGGCTGTTTGCACACGCAGAGGTTGGAGCAGCAGAGCCCAGGACCCACAACTTGGCACTGCAAAAAGCCCCACTACAACTCTTATCCAAAGATGTTCAAAGAACTGTATAAACAGTCCCTGATTAAAGAAAATATACCTTCCAGGCTCTGGAAACGTAGGGGGAGGTCTGGTTCAAAACACCACACTAAATTAGCAAGGCTGACAATGAGATAAAAGCCCCTTCAAGGGAAGGGATCAAAAGAGAGTAAAATTACTCCAAGTGAGATCAAAGACAAATGAAATCAGGAATGTTAAGTGCTTACAGAAGCTGTTGACTATTTCCAACCTCCATTCTTCATTGTATAGTGACAGAAATGGATACGACCCTGTTTAAACACACAGTCACACGCCTGCACAGCCTCCTGCTCACCCTCACCCTCTTACCTGCCAGAGGTGATGCTGTAAGGAATGAAGACTTCCCAGAACAGCCAACTGCCTCCCACAGCAAGTACAGCTACTCCAAAAGGCATCAACAACAAAAGGGAGAGAGGCTTCCCAGTCAGAAGTCAGCAGCTCTTTCTCTGTACCAGTTCAAGGCAGGTGTTTCAGCTACAGACCCGTGCTTTGGAGCCGGAGAGCTTTTTGCCTTTGGCTCCTCCTGGATATAGTTTCAAGCATCAAAGCCTGCCAAACTGGAAGTTTTCAGCTCATACATCTTTAAATTGAAGCCAGGGAACACTGTACAGCAGTGTCCTATGTGGGCAACAATACATACACATTCAAAGTAGGCTTTTGCATCCCAGCACACAAGAACCCTTGTCTAGCAACTACACAGAAACAACCTGACACAACTCAGAAAGTGTCAAAATACTTTTCTGAGGGGAAAAAGAAGCCAAAAGCTGAGTGATGAGTTGTGAGGAGAGAGGAACAGCACAGTCTGTGCCCATCCAGTACCAGGTAACCAGCAGAGTTTAGTATAAACTCCACTAAGCCCAGCAAACTGCTGAGCTATTCCAAGGTAGATAGTAGTGGCTTTGAGGTAACAAGTGTGTTTGCAAATGCACACTCACATAGACATATACACCACATACATGTGCATTCACATCTGCAGAGTTCTAGGGAAAGGCAGATGCATTCAAACACAGAGCATTCCCCACAACAGAGGATCTTTGATGCAGCAACGTTTTGTTCTCACAAAAAACGACATTTTTTTTACTCAGGCTCTGCAGAGCTTTTTTTTTTTCACTCTGTCCCATGTTGTCAGCCCCTAGGCTGCACTACACAAAAGCAGCCCATAAGAAAAATATCCTCTTTCTCCCATCTACTTCCCCACTTCCATCAGCCAGTCATCCACCTCCAGGTCTGCTGAAGTAAATTAAAAAGTCTCCTGTTGAGTGACATTAAAAAAAAACCAGGCGTTTCCAGATGAACAAAGGTCATAATATCTTCCAAGGCACAAAGCTGTCCCTCTGCCCTCTGTGGAAGCACAGTCCCTGCCAGCATTCCAGATCCAAAGCAGGCATCTGAAAATCCACATTAAACCAGCCAGCATCTCCCTTCCCAAATCACACATCTCAACACGGAGCCAAAACCCACTCACACCATCCCCTCTCCCCAACATCAAAAGGAGGCAGGAATAGCCCAACCTACCACTGAGCAAAGGGGAAAAAGAAGAAATTCTCTTGGCTCTGCAGTTTCAAAACTCTAAATGAGGTGTGAGCTAGCAACACAGCGAGGTTTGACAGATTCCTGACAATGCATTCACTTGGTCAGAGGCAAAACCCTCAGAACAGTGTTTTCACATCCAAGACACGTAACATTTCAATCCCGTAGCTGTGCTGGGAGCTTGCACTGATGGCTGAGAAAAGCACAAAACCCCACTGTCTCCCTTGTACATCAGGTTACTTCTCTTCCCTGGGGTTTAACCACTTAAGGAGGAAAGATGTAGACAAGGGAGATGCTTCTTCTGGTGAAACTTTGGCTATCAGCAGTAAACACGTCCTTGAGCTCTGTTACACAGCACGAGCAAACAAAACGTTACTCTTCAACAAGAGACAAATGGCTTTGGGAGGAGGAGAAATTGTGTTTTAATAATTACTTTAACAAAACACATGCAGGCACAGACCAAAAGGAATGCACATCTGTGCAGCGGTGCATCTCTGCTGCTCTTTCTGTAGAGCACCTGGCACAGCTGGCATCAGCTGATCCACAATCCCCAAGCATGGGTCCTGAGAAAACTGACTGCCAGCTCCCAAACGGCACATCACCACGAGAACACACAGTGCTGTCAGGCTGGTTCAGGTAGGCAGTGAATATCCCAGCTCCAAACACAGCACTGCCATAAGCTCAGGAGATAAATGTATCCCAGTCACGCAGCACAGCTCAGGCTCGTGTCTGGATGGTGTGAGGACAGCCCCAACATCTCCCCATCACGGTCACAACCTCGTCACCCACCCAGCCACCACCCAAAGGCAGACAGAAAGGTTGTGTTTGGGGGGAGATGTACTACCTTCAACAAACCGATTCAGCTGGGGGAATTGAGAGAGATTTGGGGCACAGTCATTCCTACAAACCACAGCTCACTGCTATGAACACCCAGCCCTGCAAGGACAGGCCTTAGACCTTCGCTTCAAGGCAGGGGAGGCCCAGCTTTAGCACAACTGAATGAGGCCCCAGGATCAGCTCAAGGGCAGGATCCAACCCAAGGCAGCTAAAACCACTGACAGCTTCCAGTGCTCTCACACGAAAACTCAAACATCTCCAGCCCAAAACAAACAAAGTTGCGCCAAGCCAGACAGGACCCATTACAGCACAGGCCCAGGGAGATTAATACTTCACAGAGTGCAAAGTACAAGGGTTTCTAATCTGACACACTTCCAGAGCTGACATCACTTCTAGATCTTGGCAGCCAGAGATTTTTCCCGGGGGAGACGCTGTTGTGCTGCAGGTCCCACCGCCTGGAGCCTGGCCAGCACATTTCCTATTCCACACACATCTGGCACTTTGGAACTGGCTTGTGCACCTTGCAGAGCTCCAGCCAAAGAAAACCTTCCCAGGAGCAAGGAAAGCAGCTCAAGCGAGGCAAGAGGAGCGCTTGGTCGTCGTGTGTGTTCTGAGGGATATGAGGCAGTGAGAGGAATGGGCTCCTCTCTCCCCTCCACATTCCACAGGAGGTGGCAGGAATTCAAACTGCAGTCGAGCCTCTGCACCGTCGCTTGTCTTAATTTATGTGTTTATTTTGGATGCTGAACTCATGGAACTCAACAGCACAATTAATCTCAGTTAATCAAGAGCGAACAGCACCGAAAAGTGGAGTTACTACTTCCAAAAGGTTTTCCTACCTCTCAGCAAGCCAGCTACTGTGCCATTGTTCTGCTCAGTGTAACCTTCTGCCGATGCTCTTCAGATGCTCTCAAAGCTGGAGAAAATCATTACGTTCTCATTGTCTAATTCAAAGAGTGAGTACACTTCAGTGTGTCCCCATTAAAGCAACACAAAGCCGTCTTTCTTCTTGGAAACTTTATGCACTGACAATTAAAAGTCAATAGCTTGGTCTCAGTCTGTTTTTAGGGCAACTGCACTTGGCAAGTGGTGACCCAGAAAGAAATCTGGACAGAGGTCTCTGTCGAAGTCTGCCTTATGGGTGCTCAGCAACATCAGTACTGAAAGCTGAACTGGAGGAGCAATGGGGTTGGAGCAGGTGACTGCCATGATCTCTACAGAATGGGAGGCTGAGAGAGGAGCTGGGTACCTAAATTCCCTTGTGCATCAGGTCTTCAGCCTCCGTGTGACATAATAAAACTGAAAATATTCTTCCACTCACATCTAATGAGGCCTGTGAGACAGAGGGGTCAAGATCTCTACATTCCCTTCTCAGTTACCAGATGTTACTGGAACTTTCCACCTTGTAACAGCAACACCAACAAGCTAAGAATAAGAAAGTTGCACCTTCTGCCTTCATTTAGTCTCTTTGGAACAACAGACTCCTAAAACTTCCTCCAGGGCTGCAGGAAAGACCGTTTTATTAACATTTGCTATCCACACCCAGCAGAGCAGCTCCAGCAGCGAGCAGCACTCGCCAGTGGGAAGCTGGCCTTATCCTAATTCTGCATACAAGCAACCTAGATGGTTTATTTAATAATGCAGCATCTCCCACTGCTGCAGGAATATTTAACCAGCTGGTAGCAAGGGACTCTCAGATCATTCCCTGTCACTAAGCAGATCCCAGCCTTTCATGAGCAGCTGGGTGCCAGAGCAGCACTGTGCACAGCAAGTGGCCAGGCTCAGAGACTGTCCCCATGATACACAGAGGCTGTGCCAGGAGAGATCCCTCACCCTCTGCACAGACCCAGCTGCAGGGGAGCAGAGGGCAGTGTCAGGGTTGGTCCCCAGCTTGGGCTCAGGAGCACAGTAGTGCCCCTCACATCCCAGTACACATCAGGACCCAGGATGAGCACTGGCAGCTCAGCTCTGTCCTGGAAATGCCCTAGAGCCGGCTGCTGAGCACAGGCTTGGCCACCTCATAGTGTGATGCATTGCTCTAAAGCTTTAGGATGGTCATGGTCCAAACACTCTTCTAAGCAAAATGTCACAGGGCAGCAAACATACTTGAGACTCATCGAGTGCATCTGTCCCAGCTGGCGAGTTGTGCCTCCCTGGAAAGGGCAGAAGAGAGCCCAGTTACCACAAGCCCAATGGAGGGAGCACACACCAAAGAACCCTCCTCCTACAGCTCTGCTTCACTTAATTATAAACATCTTTGCATCCAACAAATCTTCACGAGGCTTTGTGGCTTTGGAGCATCGATCCAACCCATTCACTTCACAGTGGTCCATTACATATCTTCACATGTATACAAAGCCCTCCCATTGAAAAGTTACATTAATCATCGTTTATTGATTCATCGTAGCATGCACCAAACACAACTCTCCCTGTAGAACCATGCTGGGCAAGAGCCTCTTGCCTTTGTTCTGTTCAAACCCCCAGTTAAAAAACAAGAGAGCCAAGGGGAGGGTATGAAAGACACATCAGCTAAAACATATGCAATGGTGCATCACTGTTTATATAGTCTGTACCTGAAAAGCTCGATATTATCTAAAGCTGTAATTAAAGTGAATGGGTTAATGACTAGACTCACTTAGATAAAAGCAAAGGCTGCCAAAGCCCTGAGTAAATTAATATCATCTTTTTGTTCCAATATACCAGGCATCAAGGAAATAAAAACAGCTGAAAAGGTCCCCATCTAAGTATATTGAAAGACATTTATGATGCTCCTAAGGCTGAAGCCAAGTCCAGCTGCTCATTTCAGCCACCATCATAGTTCATTTGACCCCCAAGACTCCAACCCAGTAAAGTATCAACTGATTTCTAGGAAGGACTAACCACTCTCATGCTTTTGTAGAAGCATCAGGTTTGCCCTAACATGTTCTCTCTATCTACAGATGCTGCCTAGCAGACAGGCATAAACACAAAACCAGCTCTCAAGCTCGAGCTCGGTTTCATTGAGATGTGTGTTATTCTGACAACCTCTGCAAACAAATGGCCCAGAAAGATGAAACAAATCAATAACTGTAATAATTTATTCATCACATTGAATTGTCAATGGTAATCATAACGATAGAGTGCTTGACTCTTTCACGAAGGTTAAGCCTTCATTTTCTCCTCCCTGAACCCAGAAAGGCTTCTGAAACAGCAGCTCAAGTCCAGAGCAGGCCACCATCTAGACTTGTTAAGCACAGCTTTTTTTCAGCTCATGTCCCCAGAGTGCCTCACACTACCAAGACCAGAGCAGGGACAGCTATTACCACCTACAGTGATCATCAGCACTAGTCTCCCTTGCTTTGAAAGATATTTAAAGTGTCAGTGACTCACACTAAAACTCTTCACTATCCTCCGTGATGCCCAACCCAGGGCAGACGGAGTTGTTTCTGTCCCTTTCTCTCCCACCTTCTCCATGGCAAGCACTAAGCACACTGAACTCCAAGCTTTGCTCTGAGGAAGCCTCCACCTCCAAGCTGTCATCTTTCCCCTCTTCAAAGAAAATGCCACTGAGGAACATGTGAGACGATGTCTCAGGAGCTGCTGCAAGTGCAGGATGCATGAGGAGTGCAGGGCAGAGCCTTGGCTTTGCATTTGTACATTTACAGTGCAGAGACATATTAAAATTACAAGCTTGAACAAGCACACTGGAACAATAACACATCAGAGTCCTGTAATTGGGCCCTGAAATACACTTAGTGAAAAATACAGACCAGCTGCAATGTTGGAAATGCTCCTAATGCAATCCAAGGTAATTATTGGTAACAGACCATCAAACAAGTGCATTAATATGCTCTGATCAGAGAGAGAATCAGATGGACAGTCTGGCACAGCAGCTTGTACCTGCAAATTATGTAAATGACTGGAAAGAGCAAAGCCCCAAAGCCCTAGAAACACTAACTCTAATGAAAGTTATTAAATGCTATTTTTGTTATCTGCTGGTGTTAACATCAGAAGGCCCATTTGTCCCGGCGACTATAATTGTGCTGCTGAGTAGCAGCCTGAGCTGAATAAGCCTGATATTTGCCATTTTAAAGGACTACACCATGCTAAAACGACTGGCTCAGGTTTGCATGATTTCACAGACAATATTGAAGCACATAAGTACTTCCTGCATTTTTCACCCACGTTGCAAAGGAAGCCCAAGTCCTTTTGCTTCTCATAGGTGCAGAAGGTCCAGATTTTATTTCATGCATCATCTATAGGTGTTTGATCTGCAAACACCCCAGGGCAGTCTGAAACAAGATCTCCTGTTACAACCTTACCATTTTTGCATTTGAACTGTTTAAGTTTAGTGTGTTTTTAGGGTGTATTTTCAATCTCTTCATGCCTGAGAAAGCTAAAAGCATGCAGTACAACACAAGCTTCAGTATCATGTCTCTTGAGAATAGTCACTTAACCAGTAATTAATACTACCAAATAAAATACATAAAGATCCTTCAACTTCGGGCTATAGTTAAAGATCTAAAGTATATTTTGCAGCTCTTTCCTGGTTAGTGGCTTTGTCTCTTCCAAAGATACAAAGAAATTGGGAAATGTTCAGCTCTGACAGTATTTCATTTACAAGCTGGAACAGAAGAGGATCCAAAGAAACACAAGGAAGAATTTCTGCCCTGTTGAGGTGAGGGAGCACTGGCAGGGGCTGCCCAGATGGGCTGTGGAGGCTCCTTCTCTGGAGACATCCCAACCCAGCTGGACGAGGTCCTGCGTGACCTACTCTAGGTGCTGCTGCTCTGGCAGGGCTTTCGAGGTTCCTTCCAATCCCTGAGATTCTGTGATTTTCTCACCACCTTACAGAGGAGGGAAAAAAACCCACCCATCATATCCACTTGCAAACCTTGGGAAAAGTTGGTGTATAGAAGATTGAAACAGTGTCCTCACTGCAGGTCTGAAAGGAGAAGTTAAACCTCCCAGTGAATAAGCCCCATCCTCTCTGCCAGGTAAGTGTTTAGCCTTTGCCACTCAAACTGTTACACGCAAAATGCAGTGTGAAGCTCTGGGGCAAAGAGACACAGCACATCCTACACCTCCCTCAGTTTAAAGGCCTCCAGAAACTAGGGCTGTGCCTTGTCATTTCCAGTGAAAGACACCATCTGTAACTTTCTCTTCTCTTCTCCCATTGCAAGGCTGTTGAGTGGCAGATGGAGAGTCACCCTGCCTGGATGGGTGAGTATTAACCCTGTGCTCAGCAGCCTGAGGTCACGATGCAGGGATGGCTACGCTTGAGCTGCCCTTAACAAGATGGACACATCTCCAGCTTTAACAGAGGACCCAAAAGACTCATCCACTTCCAAGGCACGGGCTTCAAACCCAGTGAGAGCCAAAGCCATCCCCAGTAGATTTCATGGCCTGATTCATTGTCCTTTTGCTTCCCAGCAGCTCAGCCATGTCCTGTGTCACCGAGGACAGCAAGAAAGCTCGGCAGCAAAGCAAGGAGGAAGACAGGGAAAGGAGGACACAAGCCCTTTGCTTCTGCCCTTGCTTTGGTAAACAAGGCTTGTGTTTCCAAGTGTCTGCTTGGCCCAACAGCCCTAAATCACTCACCACAACAAAATGCAAAGAAGGAAGGCGATGACAAGAGCTGCTGTAATTTATTAGTGGCCTCTGCTTGCGCTCAGCGGCTCTGCGCCAGGAGCGGGTGCAACCGGACAGGAACCACCAGCGTGACTCGAGGCAGCAGGACAAACACTTCATCACGTGCACTTTCCTCTTCATAGGCTTTGCTTCCAGTTGCCTTGCCTGTCATTGAAAGGAACTTAGGATATGTGGCTGAAAGATCTTCTGTAATCAATCCAAGGGACTGAGATCCCCTGCAAAGGATGTGGAAGTAGAGCTCCCCAGCGGTATCTATGAGCACAGGCTATTACAGACCAAAACAGTCCCAACTCTGGAGTATTTCCACTATTTACACTGAGATCAGAAAATGAAAACGACATTTTATGCTTAATGGTTCAAAAACAAGACCTGTGAAGTCCTTCTCTCAGTCCCATTTACAACACAAACACCAATGACAGAGCAGCAGATGGTCAGAAACACTCCCCTGGAATATTCAGGCGATTCAACTTGAATCTGTGCCCAAATCATTTAACTTTAATGGATTCTTTCATTAACAACCAAAGAAAGGGAATATGGTTGCCAGGACATTAAAATCACTTTTTCAATTATACTGTTATAAAAATCGAACAAATTAGCTGTAATTCTTAGCTGAAGCCTAAATGGAAGCACGACTTCATGAAAGAAATGAAAATTGATTCGGATTAGTGGGCATCAAGGGCTTTTTAAAAATTAACAAGATTCTTATGACTTCATAGCACGGATGGATTAGCTGGAGCTGTCACTGCCCTGCCCCTGCTACCTGCCAAAGCACAGCAGCTGGCTGCACAGCGTTTGTTACAGTGGGTTTTGATTAGGCTGAGGGAAGAGGGTGCGAGGGTTGATGCTGGAAACAAAGTTCTGGAGAAGCTGGGTGGTGTCTGAATTCACCTTTTGGGCTTGGCCCAGCAGGATCTTGGCAAAAAAAAACCCGCCAGGGAATTCAGAAACTCTGTGCTTTAGCAGGATCAGGACTCCAGGCTGTATTAGAATAATAGAATGGTGGGGCTGGGAGGGACCTTTAGAGATTATCTAGTCCAACCCCCCTGCAGAAGCAGGTTCACCTAGATCAGGTCACATAGGAACGTGTCCAGGTAGGTCTTGAAGAGCTCCGAGGAAGGAGCCTCCACACCCTCCCTGGGCAGCCTGGGCCAGGGCTCCCTCACTGAAACACTGAAAGAGTTTTTTCTTACATTGAAGTGGAACTTTGTGTTCCAGCTTCATCCCATCACCCCTTGTTCTGTTGCTGGATCTAACAGAAAAAAAGTGCTGCCCCAACCTCCCGACACCCACCATTTAGATATTTGTAAATGTTAATAAGATCCCCCCCCCAGTCTCCTCTTCTCCAGACAGAACAGGCCCAGGTCACGCAGCCTTTCCTCCTATGAAAGATGTTCCAGTGCCCTGATTAACGTGCTTGGGGTGGTCTTGCTCAAAGATCAAGGCAAAACAGCACTGGATGCCTCACAAACACGAAATAAAAATGACGCCCAAGATGCTTGCTGCAAAGAGCACACAACTTCAACGCAGGTTATTGAAACCAACCAACACACCAACTGAAAAACCTCCACAACACCCCAGTACAGGTAAGACAACAGTGGAAGCAGCAGAAAGAGCAGTTCATAAAGGAAACTTCTGCCCTGTTGAGGTGAGGGAGCACTGGAAGGAGCTGCCCAGATGGGTTGTGGAGGCTCCTTCTCTGGAGACATCCAACCCCAGCTGGGTGAGTTCCTGTGTGCCCTGCTCTAGGTGCTGCTGCTCTGGCAGGGGGGTGGCACTGGATGAGCTTTTGAGGTCCCTTTCAACCCTTAACATTCTGTAATATGGAAGCTGTAACACTGGACACCTGATGCAAGGGAACTACAACACATAGCAAAGGGGTCATGCTAGGAAGGAAGAAAAACACCTTTATACCAAATAACGTGAATTTCATGAAAGAGACATTCACTGAATGCAACCTGCATTGATCCTACAGACCAAGAGCCTCAGGATATCTTTTTGAGCCACCTCCCTGCCAGAGAAGGCAGCGATTTGGAAATGCTGCACAGAAAAAAAAAAGGGTGAAAACCGAGCTGGAGGCTTTTATACCTGCATTAGACGAAGCCTTTTTGAATTCATGTATTGGGGGGGGGATGGGGGAAGGCACATTGAGAACAACGCTGTTTTGACCCCTGTGAGATGGACGAGATGTTCTAGCGCACACGCTCCACCCTGACCATCTCCAGGACGATGTGCTGCCGACAGCACCTGCCAGCTGGCAGAGCTGGCCTCAGACTCTGTCAGGTAAATGCAGCAGAACATTTCCAAACCATTTTCATGAAACCTTGCAACACAAAGCACTTTAGATGATTCCCTTTTGACGAGTCAGCCTTTGGTGTTTGGTTGTTTCAGCGCTTTATTGCAACATAGCGGCTGCCAATTTGCATCAGTAAAAGCTGGCTTGAAAAGTTAATCTGCCTTTGGACAATCCTGAATATTACTACTTTGCCATAATCATGCTGGTTTGTCACCCTATATCTGGCTACAGGGTAATAGTCTCTTAGTCTTCTTAGTCTAAGAAGAGCTGTATCCTTTGAGCCAAGCCTTGCATTGTAACCACGATGCATCTCCATGTGCTTCTTAATAGGTTTTGTACTTAAGACAACAGGAGAACACATTTCAGTTCGGAACCTTTCAAGCTTCATGTGTCTAAGAGTTCTTTTAATGGTCTAAAAATCAGTTTTCTGTTATAACTAATGGCAAGATTTGTCCCAGTGGAGTAGCAGTTGCAAAGGCAACACACCTTCCCCAAGAGCTTTATCTCACTTAAGGTAGTGATCTGAAAAGCCTGGAGTGAGAGGGCATTAAGGGACATCTCCAGATGATACTGTTGCTGACAGTGATCCTTCTGCAGAGCAAAGCAGAATGGGCTTCTCCAAACCCATGCTTTAGGCTGAAGGTGACTTAAGCAATGTCCTTTTCACTTTTGCACCAGAGCAAGGCCACGGGAGGACGCACACATCAAATTATGGTGCTTCTGCTGAATGGCAGCAAATGCCAGGATAGGAAACAGTAATTTCCAGCTAAAAGCACAGGAACTTCATGACACAAACTGCCTGACCCAACCAGCCAGATAAACACATTCAACTGTACCTATGAAATCTGGCCTCCAGATTCACACTGTTCCCAGGCAAAAGCCTGACCCTTCTCACCACACTGTACACACAGCAGCACCTTCCTGTCCATCAACTGTGATTTAGAAGTACCTACAGGGACTTGTGAATATCCATTTTGACTATTATCTGAGAGAAGGAGCTTATTATTATCATAATTATTAGTAACAATTATACAACTATTATATATGTTAATATATGTCAACAGAATGAGAATATTAATATAGTCTCTACAGGGTATTCCACAGAATTAATGAGATCTGGTAATGAGCCTAACCTCTCTGACATCTTGCAATTTCTAAGCAAGCCACTAAATTCAGCTTGCATCTGCTCAGGCAGTGCACTGGTTTGCAAGTAACTCCTTACCTGTAGGTCAAAAGGACATGAATGCTGATAAACAGAGGTTTGTGACTTGCTCGAGGCAGTGATGGAAGAGGCAGCCATGCATTTGCTCCTGCTACCTGCACTGTCAAGCTGGTATCCTCTATCACAGAGACAGGCGGCCAAGTCTCAACCAACCCCAACTGCCTGCTGCAGTGAATGCCAATCTGTCCCCAAGAGCTCTTTGCCATTGCCACATCTGTTCAAGTCCACTGTGAGGCTGTCCCTATCTCCAGTTCCACCTCTGGTCAGAGACCTTCAAGCTTGGCAATGCTTGTGAGATCAAGGGGACTCCAGTGAGGCTGCCACTCACAATGCTGGTTTGGAACTGGTCTTAGCTGGAACAGTGGGCTTCCCATCCTCTGACAGCTTCCCATTACCCTTGGGTGCCAAGGAAAGAGAAATAAGCTCTCTCCAATGCACTGGGAAAGAAATCACACAGCAGGCCAAAAACTAATGAAATCTGCTCCAGGATCCCTGGAGCCAGCCACAGGGAGTATTCCAGAGGGGCAAAAAGGCAACTTGTGTGTTGTTTTGCATCCTACCTCCTCTACAAGCAGGTACTTGAGAAGACCAGGTAACTTGCATCACTCTTCAGCAGCAGACCCTAGAAGCCCTAATTCTAGTGTAGTGAATTCAGCAGCAAAATTCCCAGAGACTCAAAGGATTTAGCCCTACACAAGTTCAAAACAAAAGCAGCATCTGTGCCTCACCCATGAGAGCCACAGGACACAACTGTGTAAAAATTACATTCACATGGACCCAATGATGCTTCACTGAAAACAACTCCAGAGCCTTTCTGCTGGCAGATCCCACCTCTGAGCTTCTCATCCTCTTTTGTTCTTCAGAGGGGATTTGCATGGAAACAAGAGCTCCCTTTCTCAGCTGCTCATCTCTTCCTGCTGTCTCTCCTTCCCCAATAGAAGACAGACTTTACAGAGAGCCCCTTTTCATGCAAATAGCCCTGAATGACAGAAAAACAGAACACATGAACACCTCCCGGAGCCTGTGCACCAGCTACCGTGCTAAGGATATCCCATGTGCACAGAAACCATCTCACTTTGCTGCTGACAGCTGCTACCTACATGGGAAGTGTTCACTGGGAGACTTTCAGGACATCTTCCATGGAAGGCAAGTCTCTTTCTTTGAGACCATGCTGACAAGGTCCAACTGTAGAGGATGCAACATCAATCACCAGCCAGGAGAAGCCCTGCTAGCCTGTGTTATCCTCAGACCCAGTACTACCACGTGGCACTGGACAAGAGGAACTCCTTCAAAGAAAAAAACACAGCAGTTACAGGAGGCTCAGGTTCTGCTCTTGCCCCTGAACTTTCCTGTGATTTTTACACATTTACGAGCATATTACTGTGGGCTGGTTATGTGGAAAGTCTAACCAAAGAGGGGAAGCTGACAGTGACCTACTCTGGGTGTCTAACTGGGAGCATGAGCCAGACAGAGCTGACAAAGGGCAAAGAATACACTCTGGAAACAAAACCTCTTTGTTCCTCTAATTTTGTTCCAGTTAAGTCAGTTCAGCTGTTCCATATAACCAGTCAAAAAAACATTCAGCATTTCCCAAAGTATTTTAAGACTTCAAAGTTGTAGGTTTTATTTTGACAGTTTTAAAGCCCTGAGTCTTTTTTTTTCTCCCCCCTTTCCAGATTTTCTTTGCATTACAAACAAGGCTGTTTAATAAATGAAGCTTTACAACAACCACCACTGCTCTGCTTTTATCATGGCTTCAATTAAAATATTGTTTCTTGAAGACAGTCAACAGCTTCTGAGGCATTAAAAAAAGGGGGGTGTTTCAATGAGAATGTTTTCAATAGACTTAATTTGTTAAAACTTGTGACTGAAACCAAACTCCAAGTAGGGCAGCCTCAAAACCAGGGGTGTTGGACATTAGTCCAAGTTGCTGAGCTGAACTCCAAACTTCCCAGCCTTAAATGAACATACCTAAAAAGTAAACTCTCCAGTACTCACTGGTGAGGAAAATGTAGGTAAGAGTGACCTCTCCAGCACTCATCAATGAGGTAAATGTAGGAAAAACACTGTGTAGACCAGTGTCTGGCAGCTCGGCAGAGACGGGAGCTGATCAGGAGCAGGCTGTTCCAGAACAAAACCTTTCTGCATAACCCAGGCAACAGATCTGACCTTTTCAGCTACAAAAAAAACCACTCAACCCACCACTGAACTCATTACCACGGGAGATCTGCCCCTCCAAACTGGGAGATTTTTTCCACAGACTTGGGGCCAAACCTTTTCTGACATCAACTGCCTGAAAGTGTTGGAACAGCTCAGGGACGGGACCTGTGCTGAAACCAAACCTGTGTGAACTCTCCCCGTGTAACGTGAGCTCATGCTGCCATTGTCACAGCACCCAACAAGAGAAGGGAGGGAACCGTGTCCTCAAAAAGCAAACAAAAGAGGGCTGTAAAAACGAATCAGCTGTTTGCCCTCCCCACTGCCCTGCTCTGCAATCACAACAGTCATTCTGAAGCCAATGCCCCTCCAATGCTGGGATGGCCTGGGCTAGGCCAGCTTCACGGTGCCAGCAGCACAAGCCCTAATCCCACAGTTCTGAGGACAAAGCTCCACTCGCCCAGTTCACAGCGCAGCCCACAACCAGCTGTGTCAGCACAACCGAGAAAGCAGGATCAAGCAGCCGTGGGGAGGGAGCTTTTAAGCCTGTGATGCTGCCAAATGCTTCGTATCACTGCCCTGCCTATTTTGCATTTCTGCCTTGGGCCCCATCTGTAGCTTGCCATCCATGTAAAAGCTGTCCCCGGGGAGAAGAAAGGCCACTGTCCATTTGTTCAACACATCTCGGAGCGCATCCAGTTTCAAATGAAGTAGGTGGTAAAACTCCTAATGCTAATCTCTTCCGTGCAATTCTGAATCTCTTGTCATCTGAGGGCAGGGAGAGGATCAGAAATGGAAATAGCTAGTCCCAGCAGCCCCGATCAGTCAGCACCAGACACCAGTGCAGCTCCCGAGCCCTGCCTCCCAGCTTCCAGCCCTCCGAGGCAGCGCCACGGCCTCACCGTCACAAACACACGCACTCGGTTCTGCTCTCAACTTCCACTTCAGACAACACAATCTTACAAAGTAGGTCTCCAAATGCAGTAGCAGTTAAATCACTCGAGCAATAACACGTAAGGAACAAAAGTATCTTTAAAATAGAGTTACATCCTATTCCAGAAGTCTTAATGGGTCATATTTTTAGCCCAGGAACGACCTGAAAGCCAGCAGAGACTCACTGCAGCACAGTAACTATGTCATTGCAAAGCTATTTCATTACAAGCCGCAGTCTCTTTTCAAAGACAATTTCTTCCATGAGCCCAACTTAGCTGGTACAAGGTCTTCCAGCATATGTGTAAGGCAGCCAGAAATGAGCTCAACACATCATGTAAAAGTTGAGAACTGGGACAAAGAAACCAAGAAACACAGGAGACGGGTCCCTTTCAACACACATCTCAGCAGAGGTCACTGCAATGACTTAGAGCTGGAGGAGGGCCAGGGCATCGGGCAGGCATCTGTTGGGAGATCCCAGGCAGGCTCCAGGCTGCCAGCCTCAGACACACGCAAACTGCAAGGTCAGAGGCAGCAGGAGCTCAGGCTGAGACCACACGTACTCCTGTGCCACTCGCTACCTGCAGTGGCAAACTGCCCGGCACAGCCCAGGACGTGAGGGCTGGCAGAGCTGCACAGGGCAGCACAGGCCCTCCCCAAACCACCACTGCTGCAGAGCTTTGGTCACAGCCAGGTCAGCACAACACCGAGTCACCAACACTTGGGTGAGACAGATACGCAGAAGAGAGAGGGAAGATCGGGCATCTGGCACCTCAATGAGCTTAAGAACCATGTGAGAAGTTGGGGACAGAAAAGAGGAGATGGGGTACAGACCTGTGTTTCAAGGCAATCCAGACATGCCGCTGCCAGGCACCGTGAGGTCATTTCTGCCTGTGCCCAGGGATTTGAAGAATTCAGCAGCTCAGCTCCAAAGCCCCTGTGCTCTGACTGCCTGCGAGTCCCACAGGGCTTGTGAGCTCAGACAGGGCTGAGGAGAGGCACTGCCACAGGCCCCATCACCCATGAGGGATAACTCCATCAGTCTTCTCTTCCACCTAAAGCACCAGCAAGAGATGCCTCAAGCAGACGTTGAGGTAGATGAGACCTTGTCCAATTCCAAGGGGCAACAGAAGACTTTAAGCTCTCAGACTCTAGAGAGAAATGGCATGTTCCTTTCTTAGAAGCTGCTCCTCCTTGCACCATCCTGGAAGAAACCCAGAGCAAAGAACTGCATGGGTGTTCTCCATCTCCTCCATGACAAGGAAAAGAAGGATCCAAGATTAGTTTCTCCTCTGACTGGGCTCCAAAGCTTTCTCAGGAAAGGTATGTTATCTCCCATCAACACAACCCACTCCCGTTTGTTACAGAATAATAAAGTCATTAGTAGTGAGCAATCACACTATTGCACTGTTGTTTTACATGGCTGTCATTTAACAGTTCCTCACTGTTTGCTTTAAAAGAAATAAATACTTGGAAGGTCTATAAAATTATGAACTCATGCTCCAGTCTGAAAATACAGGCACGAGCAGGGATTTCTGCTCTCCAATAAATCATGTTTCCCTACTAGTAAACAACCTACAAGAGACATCTTTTGTTTATTGAAAGTAAACGGCATGTGGACTTTTAAACAAAAAGCAGGTGGGAGGTTGGAGGGGAACAGACAGATGATGTTTTCCACTTTCATTTTGCCTTGTGTCTAAACAAACAGTCCCTAACAGCTTTGTTTTCCAAACTAACTTTCTCCCAGCTGCTATCTGGAACCACAGAAAAGGAAAGCAATGCTCAAGACGTGAAAGGATTACTTGACTTTGCACACTTGTTTTAACTCAGCGATCAGCATCCTGGATATGTGAGGACAAGGGAGAGTTATGGCAATAGACTTGTAAAGCCTGGTTGGCTTCACTTGCAAAGGAGTAGTGGAAGGGTTCACTCAGATTCCATTCCCTCAAGCCATGCAGCATTTTGGAAGCTTTTGTGCCAGGTCAGCTTGCTGCAAGACCCAATCAATTGCCTTCCCCACAGCCACAACTGTGCTTCAACTCTTGGAAGGTGACTGTCAATGCAGACAACGGGCAGAGAAAACAGCTCTTACAGACTCCTCAGTGACTAGTCACCTGTGGCATCTGGAAAATAAGCTATTATCCTCAATGCTTTTTGGCTGGGGTCATGTCTGCACCCACAAAGAAGGGCCGCAGAGAGACACTGACCCAAAGAAGAACCAAGGAACTGTATCAAGATGGAGCACATTCTAACGTCTCTGGTTTTTTTTCATCATGTTAAAGATCAAAGATCCTCATCATCAAAGACCTTAATCATCAAAGATCTTTATTATCCTTCTGCCTTCAACTGATGATCAAGGCATCAAATATTCCTGCACTCCTTTTCTTTGCCTTCTTGCTACATGCAGTTGAGCGTTACTTAGACCATATCTGCCTCAGAAGTTCCTTGTCTACACAAGAGATGTGGCAACACTTTGCTAAAGTGTTCAGTCTTCAGGGTGAGAATAGCTAGAGTTAACAATATTTTGATCTGTTTCACTCAAATAGCAGGAGATTCCTCATAGCCAAGCATAAATACCGAGGTATGTATCTATTGGTCTTGGAAGCAAGGTGCAAATATATGGCTCTATCACAGTCCTGGCACACACACCACCGAAACTTGCCACATTTGACCCATCCATCACCTTTGTAACTGTATGTCACAGGACTCAAAACTCTGCAACAACCAGAGCCCCTCCATAGAGAGGGTAACAGGAGGCATCTCAGCAGTGGAGAAGCACCCGTGCTGGCAGAAAACCTCTGTGAATAGCACTTTCTACCCAAGTCAGAGGGAAAGCCCCCAGGAAAGACACAGTTCACGCCCTTGCTGCCATCTCAGCCTGGCCCAGCTTGACACAGAACATACAAATCTACATCTGACTTGGTGATGGAATTGCCCACCTCTGTGGCTCCAAGATCCTGCCACAGCTCCCAGAAAGAGGGCTGCAGCTGCATTCTTTAGGGATGCTTTGTGCCTTCAGTTAATCAAACTATTTCATGCAGCCTTGGCAAACATCTGCTCTTCCCTTCCTGGGTATCTTTGGGCATCTCCTGTCACAGCCCATCAGCTCTGCCCTGTTGCTACCTCCAGAGGTGGCCTCTGGCAATGCTAACAGAGGCTGCAAAGCCCTTGATGTGCTCCGTGGACCACCACCCCCAACACAGCTCCTTCTGCCACTGCCTTTCTCAAGGTTACAGCCTTGCTCTGCATCTCTCCCCTCAGAAGCAAAGCTGAATAGAAAAAAAGAGGGAAATCTCTAGTTTGCCAAAACCCTCCACAGGTAAGACTGTTGGTAATTATGAAGGTACCTAAAACCTCCTGCCAAAGAAGCCATTAAGAAGTCACATACACAAAAGACAGGCCTGAACCTTCCTCAGCAGATGACATCTAGCCAAATGGCAGACTCTATATGTCCTTAACCTGCTGTCCTGATTAAGAGAGAAGCCAACCTTGCAAGCTTGACTTTCATGAGTATTACCCCAAAAAAGCTATTTACACTGCCATGGAGCCCAGAACATGGTACTCACTCCTCATTCACCCCGTCCAGGTCTTGCAGGAAATCCTGCAGCACTGGAAGAGCTGGGCAATGTGCATTCAGCCCAAGCAGCCTACCCTCAGAAACAAACCCTTCACACAAGCCCTTTTAGAAGGCCTTTTTCTCCCACCTCTGTGCAGTTGATACAAGAGCTGAGTTTCCCTGACAGCACATGGATTTCATTAGGCCAGAAATCTTCAAAGCCCTGCCACTGAGATTCTGCAGTTCACCTGAAAACCAAAAAAAACCAAGGAGGAGGAGGGCAGGTAAAGCCCCTTCTCCACCACAGCCTGAACTCTGTGAAATCACCTGTGGAACAGCTTAGTCTTGCTTCCATCAAGAGGTTCTCCTAGCACAAAGAGGAGCATTCATATCGGGAAACCAGTGGCATGACATATTTGACAGTAAAATACAAGCTACAAAGCAGAGAAACTGATGTTTTTATCAGTGACAGGTCTTTTATCTTGCTGTGTGCTGGCCTCCTCATAAAAACAGACGAGATCCCATCTCTTTTCTTACCTGAAATGCTGTCTGTAAAGAAAAAGGGCAAAGAACACTTCTGCAGGGGTGATGGATGCTGCTCTGGCACACATCTGAGAGACATGCACTCCTCAGACCGAACTGAAAGCTTTCACAACAAACAAGATCTCTGGCATGAATGGAGAACTATTTACTGGACATTTCTGGTTTTTAAAGTTAAGCAAAGAGCCTCCCTTGTTTGCTCACATTTTGATAGGCTGGGGTTCAAGTCTGGAGTGTCTCTTCAGGACAGAGTGTAAAGTGCCATAATACAGAGCAGACACAAACAGTCAAGAATGGCTGTGGTTTCAGTCCTAGCAGGTACCCATGAAATCTGCACACACAGCCCCTCTCTCTGCCCCTTGTGCTTTCCAGCTCTCTTTAAAACCACCAACCTGTCCCACAGAGCCACAGCAGGGAGGCTTGAGTGTGCAACTTGCCATTCCAAGAAGACAAGAACCAACTCTCCCATGCTGTATCATTACAAAGTCACCTACCCCCAAGAAAACCCAGGCTCATCAGACTCCTGACAACTCTCCTGCATTTCCCAGGTAATTGCACAAACCATGAATTAATGAGAAATAATGAGCCAGCACACAGGGGAAGAGGAGACTATTCAGAATGGCAACAAAGAAAACTAATGGGAAAGTATGTTTTAATAGCTCACTGCAGACGGCTGTCACTGCAAACCTGCAACACCTCAAGAGAGCTTTCACCTCTCTGGGAGGACTGCAGAGAGCACACACCACCCACACGGCACGGGAACATGACAGAAAGGTGAGAGGGGTTTAGGCCACAAGTTAATTTTGCAGAGAACAAAAATGAGCATGGGCAGCCCAGACAAAGCAGCAGACTCTGTCCAGGCACAGCTTTGTCACCATCCACTGCACGGCCTCTGGGATGCCACAAAACCCATCTGTGCTTCAATGCCTGGCTACAGGCTGCGGCATTTGACATCAGCTCCCTCCATGGGTGTGGACTACCTAAGCTTTATCTAGCCATGCTCTGCTCCTTTTTGTTATCACTTAACCCACAAAGGTACTTTATCAACACAGCCAGGCAACCAGACTTACTGGGACAATAGTAGATAAGAGGGTTGGTATGAAAAGCAAACACTGCAAACAACAGGAGATGCTAAACTCTTATACAGCTCAACAATCTTCCCAATGACTTGACCATCTCAGGACTCTCCATCCTCCTGCAGCACCTTCTCACCTAGTCCAGTTCTAAGACAGTAGCTGACTGTGATCTGGAGACTCAGTTATTGAAAACACAAAGCAAGCTCCTGCAGGCCAGGGATCGTGTCAGGAGAAACAGCAAGACAGGAGCCGTACCCACAGCTACTGGGATGCACTTGAAGGTGGAGGAAAACAAGGAGCAATACCACCTTCTGAAGATGGTTAGGACTGAAGGGCAGGATGGGTGGGAACCTGCCTTCCCATTTCCAAACGTAAAATTAGTTCTATCACCACAACAGGAGGAAAAGACATTATTTCACAGCCTATGTTCCAAACCCCCTCAGACCTGTTTCACTTTCAAACATCTACAGTGCATTTACGCACTGTCAGTGCAAGTTTCTCTTCAGAGCACATAAATCTTTCCTTTTTCCAAAGCTGCAGCCAGCTGAATCCTGACAGTTTGAGGACAAAGCAGTAAAAGGATCAGGTCTGTTTCCAAGTGGTGAAGGACATGCTTTGCACACTCCAGTATCCAAGCAGTAAGATGTCTGTGGGGGTCATCACACCGCTCTGAGGCCCCTCTGTTCCAAGGGTCCAGGCTCGGATGTGAGGCTTCTCTCTCTGCTAGCTCTGGGCTTCTGATCATTTCACCAAAACATCTCTCAAAACAATACCCAGACTTTTACTGAGATTGCAGCAAAAAGGCCCAAATCCCTTGTTTTTCTCCACAGTGAGGAGAGGTTTTGCCTCCACGTTAGATTGCTAGGTGAGCACTACAGATGGTGGCTGCTCTGGACCAGGAACACAACCCCATTTATTACTAAAACCAGATTTGTTTTCGTTAATCTAGACTAATTATCGCTGCTTCTCTTTTAATGAGGTCCTATGTGCATCAGCACAAGAGAAATCCTCACCTTCACAGCCTGGCAATTTTGGGCTGTTTTGAATAGCTCCTTCTCTACTGTAAGAGAGAATTTATGAGAACAGTGACTCTTCCAAAGAATCAGTTTCAGAACACTGTGTGATCACTCTCATGCTCAGCTCAGAAACAGCCTTGCAAAATCTCCTTGACTTTATCCAACTTTCACTGCTGCTGAGCAGGGATTAACATTAACAAAGCCCACCCCATCTTAGCAAAGGATTATTTGTTAGTCACCAACCTACAGCCACTTGCACTTTCCAGCAGAGACCTTCACATCTCTCCCATAGCTAGCAGGATAATCCCAGTCACGTTTTTAATGAAATCTACATAAAACCTCCCATCTCCACTCTTGTCTTCCCCCCTTTCCAAATGCCCAATTAGTTCAGCTTAGGAAATGCCATAAAAATTAGTACTGTGAAATTTCCCGTCTAACAAGTTTCTGGTGAGGGGGAAATATTCCTTGTGAGGACAGTGTTTTTCTTTTAAAGCCCACAAACTCTAAAATACACCAACAGGTAACGAGGAGTTCTCATTTCATGGCCTGCCTGTTGCATGTACATGTCTCTGTACTCACAGTGCACCCACACACAGCCAGTGCTGACGCACCACAGGCAGGTGGGCACAACCACACAAACAGAGGCATTTTGGACCCATCATCTCTACAGGCCTCTACAGCTGAAACCCACACCTGCAGCACACTGCCCTGCAGCATCTGGACACCTCCACTCCTAAAGTATTCTCAGGAAGGAATTTAAACACCACATTTTACAAATTAAAAAGTATGAGACGGACAAAAGGTTGCCTGAAGCCACTCTTGAGTGTGTCATGCAGCAGAGAACTAAATGTCTCCATCCTGAAGTCCTACTATTGCTTTCCTACTTCTGAAGGCTCACTGCTGCTCCACAGACACAGCTGGGTAGAGGCTGGAGATATTTAGACAAAAAGCATTAAACCTGCACTGTGTGGGCAACATGGAAAAGGTGGGAGCATCTCTATGAGTGGGGAGAGGGCAAAGCTCCACTTAAAGTGCTGATGGAGGAAGTGGCTGAGAGTATTTGGTGAAAGCTACTGTAAGACTCAGACAGTATTTTTCTCTGCAAGTGTAACTACATGGTGTGATTCCAGCTTCGAGGGTAGCCTTTCTCCTTATATGTACAACTTCCATATAGCTTTTATGTCCCATCGCAGTTCCTCCTCTGGATTCTGCCTGTGAGCATCCTTCTGTAAGAGGATGGATCTGCCTCAGCAACAGCTCAGCTGCTCACCAAAGAGGCCATCTCAGTGATGAAGGTTTCTTTAGTTTTCCCTTTGCTTGGCTCTGCAGAGCTCATCACATCTGGAAAGCCACATCCAGCACCAGCTGTGCAAGCTAAACAGCAGCAGGAACAGGTGCCCTCAGGGACTCACAGAGTCTACATCCAACAAGTCAGGCTCTGAATTGAAGTAGCCAAGAAATTCCCTCTGCTGAGCAAACGTCTAACTGCTGAGAAAAGCAGGGCATGTACTTGCACTAGTGTTAGCTACAGAATGCTGAGATGAAGGGATGGGAAACAGGTGAAAAGACTCAAGGGCCTGCATGCACTCAGCTTAGTACAAGGCAGGTTAGCAGGATATTTGATCAGTGTGCATGTACACTCAGAGAGGTTTCTCCCCTTGTCTTCTCATTCACCTACAAACCACAGCTAGGTAACACTCAGACTGAGTGAGAGTGCACACCACTGTGCCAGGACATCAAAAGCTACCTCACCACTACACAAGGACATCAAGCCAGCCCACTGAGGGGCTGTGGCAGACAAGACATTTTAAGTCAGAAGTGAGTGTTGCTCCTGGAGAGATGCTCTTGTTCAGGCACAACCGTTAAACCTGAAACAAGAACCGTCCTCAGCTCCCTGCAGTACACATCCAGGCAGCACAACCTCACTAGCCTTAAACCTACAAAACCACCCAAGTGCCTTCACTGGGGTAAAAAAACAAAGAGAAAGAAGAATTATCTGACAGCTAAGCCTCGTGCCCGGATGCTGAAGTGTTGCTGAAGCCTTTCACCCCACACTTAACTCCCCTCTGCTGCTAAACAGAAAATCCTGGCAGCAGCCACAAGCGTTAAGTAAATGGGAAGCTATTCTCTGCCAGCAGCTGGGAGAAACTTCCTTTTCTCCCCACTTTGCAGGGAAAGAAAACCTCACAATAGTACTTGAGGTAATGCTGCTAGCCAGATTTTCAACTGGCAGACTCTTGAGGAAAGCCTCCAGATACGAAGCCAAGCTCCTAAGGACCCTCTTCAAGCGGGTGACATCTGACTTCAGGAACGCACGGCTCATCTCCTCCAGGAAAGCTTCACTTTGTTTGCAGCGCAGAGAAAACAGTATGAAGGAAAAGAAAGAAAAGTTGCAGTTACTGTGACCTAGGAAAAAAAAGAGAACTAAATCATTTTGATCAATATTTTGATTTCTCTGACAAAAGCCGCAATCAGCACCGAGATAAACAAGCGGGTAACAAGTTTGGGGAGGGAGGGGGGAGGCAGGAGGGGTAAAGCAAACCAGAGTTTCAAGACACTTATCTTGCCATCACAACAATTGCCACCAATGACAGTAATTTACATGGCTAATAGGCAGTATTATGTTTACAAAATCATTCTTGGGAAGAAGGATCTAAACAATTTTTGCCAAGCCAGCAAAGGAGCCGGTGCTGGATCAGATGCTGGGTTTCTTTTTCCTTCTATGTGTATTCTGCCAAGATGCCTTTCAAAGCAACAAGGCACTGTGCCTTCACAAGGCACACCATCACCCTCCTACAGCCACCTCAATTCTCCACCAGCTGGGCTGCCTGAGCCTCTGTGGGGAGAGGAGAAATAGTTATCAAGCAGGATACAAAACGGAGTGAAGCCAGCAGCCCCAGATCCTCCAGCCCATGCCACAATTCTTACCCCAGCGCTGAAGATAATCTCAAAGGAGCCCCCACATCTTGTATACAAGCCTTATCTCCCCCACAGTGACAGGTCCCATCCCAGCAACACAGCCTGAACCCCCTGAACATCAGCTTGAACATCTGCTAATCCTCTGCCCTCCTCAACCTTTGTCTTTTTCTTTTGTCACACAAAGCTCCATGGCTTCTTCTCAGGAGCTTTGCCAGGAGGCAAACAGGCAAGTGGGACTGGTAGGGCACAGAACTGGGCTGTAAGAGGACTATGCATATCATTCTTTTAAAGCAGCACTAGTAGCTCCAAAAAGGTAACAGCACATCACATCAGCACTACAAGGAGCACACTGGAGTTTCTCAGAGACCACCTCCAAAAGAGAGGCAAAAATGGGACAAAGATTTCCAAAGAAACACAAAAGCCTCCTCAGTGCAGTAACAAACAGAGCAAGGGGGGGGTGAATAAATCAGTGAACACTTGACTAGTTTTCTTTTAACATCAGGCACAGTTCCACTTTTGTCTGGAAAATGCATGTACCCATTCTGCAAGCTGTGTCCAACAAGCCAGCCAAGAGACAGAGAGGTCAGTCCTGTGTTAAGTCCAAAGCTTCAGGTCATTTTAGAACTTGTAAGCACTGCTGGTGTTTTTGAGACACAAGATTTATCAAAGCCTCGAGTATATGGACACAGAGGTTTGGCCAAAGCCCTCGGTGTATGCACAAAACACAGCATGGGAAATCCATCTCATTAAGTAATGACCTTTTTGGTCACACCTATTAACTTGATTATCTGTTGACAGTGGAAACTTATCAAGGATGCACAGTTCTCAGCACAGACAGTGAAACGTCAAGCAGGACCTCATCACATTCCCCTCCACCCACTGCAACCTGGCGCAGCTTCTGCATCCCAGGTTTGCTCCACCTCGGCCCCAGGTTCTGCCATCCCAGCACCTTTCCCTGCAGATCTGCTTCAACTGTTTAATTTCCCAAATTCTCACGTTTAACAAGGTGCTAAGTCATCCCAACCCCAAAGGGAACGTGGTTCAAAGACCCAAGCAGAAAACGAGAGCAGGGAAGTCATTCAGAATAAAGGAAATGGCCAGAGCAGACCAAGCACAGGTGCAACAACTTCACACACAACACCTTCATTCTTCCACCAACTTGGGCTGGCAGCAACCTCTGGGAAAGCTCACGTTTCATTAACACACCTTGAATATTAACAACTTGTCCTCAAGGAATCCACATGAGAGGTCTTGGAAAACAAATCCATTAAAATATTCAAAGCCAAGAAAGCATGATCACAACCCAGGTGATTCAATTGCTCAGCTGAATTTTACACGGCAGTAACAGGCAACTGGGTTTAAAATGAAGATGATTACATAACGTCCAAACATCTGATATGAAAGTTTCTGTGGGATACAGTAACTGCTTATCATAAGCACCACAAAGAGTGTTTATTACCCACAGAGATAACACCCTGCATCTGCTGCACTTCTTAGATAAAGCAGCCCCGTAACACAACAGCATGATCCCATGGATTATGAGCAGGAGAGGATCTTGCTCAACTAGAGACACCAAAAGGCATCAGAGACATGAAAGAAAACACGTCCATGGGAGAAGCACCGTGACCTACAAGCTCATAAGCAAAGTATCTTGACACCTGCCAACAGGACAGTGGCTCAGTATGCTCAAACAAGGCTGACACCAAGTGCCTGAGGTCTCCCAGGGAATTTCTCTTCTCAGAAGCTGCTACTCCAGCAGGTACTCACCTTTCTGGAAGCAAAGACTGACCAGCTCTTCCCCTCCCTCTGAGGGCTCAGTTACTCTTCAGAATGAGGAAATGCAATGGTGTTTCATGGCTGGCTTCTGCATAGCAGTGAATGTCAAACTAGAATGAGCTCTTCAATCCCTCCCTCCATGTCACCTCTGTTTTTTATGAGAGTGGCAGACTCTGTGGACCTTCTCACCAAAAAGCCACTCGGACAGAACAGCATAAGCAGCACTTTGAGGTCACTTGCTCATGGGACTTTAATAAATGCACGGAGGGCACTCAGACTAACAGTGTTCTTCATATGCTTACACTGTGCAACAGCATTTTCTACCCAGCTGGAACAAACTGGGAAACTGAGGCAAAACCAGCAAGTGACCAATACAAAGACAACAGAAAGAGCCAATGTTACAGCAGCTCCAAGCTCTGTGTTTGGAAAATGCTTTCCCAAGAAGAGAGAGGCAAGCACAACTGCCACCAAGCCCTGTGACGTGAATGCTGGCGTGACCATAACACAACAGCAGGCTTTAAAGCATAAAAGCCTCCAAAAATAAACAAGTGGATACAAGGACTTGAGACCGTGATTTCCCGCAGCTTTGTGTCCTGTGACTGGATTGCCCTGTCCTATACAAACAAGGTGCAAGCTCTGTTCAAAGCTCTTCCTGCAGTTGAGACACTTCAGCTTCTCCCATCGGTGGGTTTGCCAGTGCCTCTCCTTCAGCCAATGCAGAAATCGCATCTCTCCCCTCTACCTGAGCATTTCCTTGCAGAAACTCTGAAATCTCCTCACCCACGCTAGCTGTGACTGACCAAAGGTCCAAGAAATCTGGAAAAGGAAAGAGAGATGGACAGACAACCAACCAGGCAGCATGACTACAGAAGTGTGTACTGCTGTGAAAGCCAGGCGAAAACGCTGTAGACAAGCGGATCCAGCTCTCCAGAAAGCAACAACATTGCACCAGAGTTGATTTTGGCCCAACGTGCACTTGGCAAATACTGATAACAAGGATTTACCATATCCCCTCTAGTATTACAGCTGACTGTAAAGCAAACATTTGCTTCCTACAGATAACAAAATGACTATGATGGCTCTGGGTTTGTAAAGGTTAGGGTTGCTGCCACCACCCAAGGCAAGCCTGTAATTCACAGTGTCCAAGCAGAAAATCCCCTGTGTGGTAACACTGCTTGCAGTTTTCCCCTCAGGTACACACTCACCTCATGCAGAGATACAGTTTGGGATGGATTCCAGCAACAAATTACAATCAGATTAAATATTAATTCCCATCTTAATTATATAACCATGACTAGGCTTAATGGCCAGGCAGCCATTTAAACAGGAGAGCAGCGTGTAAACCGTGTGAGCAGCATCTCTTAACTCTGCAAACGCCCAAACTGGTTCACAAGCACCTGGAGTCTTTTTTTTTTCCCTCCTGGGAAGGCAGCTCACAGGGAGGTAGAGTCCAAATCAGCCAGCCAGCAATATGGTATCAGGAGTCAGGAATCGTGAGCCATGAGATAATGCAGCACCCTGTACTTAGGATAGTTGTAGGCTACAGTAACAAAGATCATACACATGCTGGATTTCATCCTTATTGATGGATTTTACCCTCTTCAAGGGAGACAAGTGTGCAGCATCTCTACTGTTGTCTAAAGATGAGCCCTGAGAACACTTGAGCAAACAAAGCAACCGGCCCGGGATCGCATCAAGCACTCACACGAGATGTCCCACGTGCAACAGCAACACCCAGCTCACCCCAACAGCTCCTGAATGTACATGGCTCTGGTCCCCTCAATGCAGAGACACCTGTGCCCTACCACAGAAGCTGCCTCCAGCTCCAAATGGTGCTGCAAGCATGCCCACCCAGACAGCCACTGCCTTTCTTCGCCAGGGAGAGGCAGATTGCCAAACACTTTCTCTTTAAATCATTAGTTGTGCCACTCTGAAGGGGCTGATGTAGCATCAGCAACACACCCACCTCACACGGGGCCTCCTGTGGCACATGGGGCTTGACACAGCTGCGGGAGAAAGTCTGCTGTGAAAGCAAGGGGAGACAGCAGAGAGTCAGCAGGTTCTGCTTCACTTCAGACTTCAGGGTAGCGAAAGGATTGGGCACAGAAAAAAAAAGAGAAGGACAAAGCTAGGGAGAATAAAACCAAGCCTGAGTGGTTCCTCCTCCAGCCTCAGACATCAGAAGAGAAACAGAGCAACGCCAGCAGAAACAGTTCTCAACTTTTGAGCTGCCTCTGCTGTCAGGGCTTGGAGAAGTGCTGTGGCCATGGTGGCAGCCAAATGGCAGCACGCTCCAGCACCCCAGCATGGGCAAAACCTGGCCAGGGTGCAGGCACCAGTGTCTGGCGCTGTCAGTGCCCCCCATTTCCTGAGACCTGTAAGAAATGGCTCTTCCCTGCACCTCTGAGCCCACAGATGGGCAACACCGCAACGCCTCAGTCACAGGACAAGGTGAGAGCAGCAGGGCCAGGCCATCCCCCAACAACGGCAACACTGACTTTCCCCAGGCAAAGGCACTAAGTGCAGGCAGCAGCCTGCGGGGTTAACGCCGCCGAGAGCAAGGCGACGGGAAGGATAAAACAGATCAGAACTGAAGTTAGGTGGTGCTGAAAAAGGAAATCTGTTCTGCAGCTAACAGGACTCAACCACAAATCCAAAGGACACAAACCCAGAGGGATTTCAGCTGATCCCTTGCACGGGAAGCTCAGCCCACTTCCCATCAGCCGGCACAAGCCCCTTGCCAGAGTCAACTGAAGAAAAGGGGTGCTTTGGTAGTGGGTTTATTGTTTCTGGAAACCCTTTCCTGCTACTGCAGGGAAAGCAGTTCCAAAGTAGGACAGGCAGAAGGCTTTCAAAACACCGGGTCACATCCCCAGCTAGTATAAACTGGCACAGCTTCCATCGAGTCCACAAAGCTGGGGGGGAAGGTTTTCCAGTCTACTTCTCTCCTAGGTATTTCATACCCAGCGAGGCTTGAACTTTGGATCAAAACACATGGGCTTCAGGATCAAATGCAGACTTTCCCAAAACCGTTTCAACTCTCTGCCAAATTAATTTCAGACTGAAACAAGCCCGTGGTGTTTCTTTCTGCTCAGAATCAAACCCACCTGTTGGAAAGCACGTTTGCACGTACCACTCCGCTACCTCCCTCCACAACCCTCGGCCTATTGTTAGCAAACAAACACCAACTATTTTCACCAGTTCCTTAATGGCTTGCAAAAACAAACAAACAAACAAACAAGGAGAGAAGCCAAAACTGCAAATTCCCACAAAGCGTTTGAAGTCCTCTTGTCGCAGTGGGTTTGAAAAGCAACATCCACTCCACCACCCCTCTTTAACCTCTCTTTCTGATCCTCGCTCTCCATTACAAACCTCGGCATCCACTCAGCTGTTTGCTCAAGGCAGGAGCCGCTGCTCCCACCCGCCCCCAGCTCACCCGTTTGGCTGCTGCTGGGGTCACAGGCTGCCATCCAGCTAGTGAAACCCACAGGCACCGGTGACAATGGGCCACTTACATGGACCGTTACTCCCTTCTACGCACAAGCCACCGTAACGCTGCACCTACACCCAACGATAACCTGCCCCTTACCGGAGCTCACAACCGCCTGCAAGAAAGGAAAGCAAAACAACCCTGCAGCCACCTACCACGCCGTATTCTCCCCCAAAAGGCTATTTCTGAAGCCACAAAGACAGAACATCCTTTGTGCTGTTATTAATGCATCATCACCATGAATTCAAACGTTCAGTGACATAGGGATGGCTCCTCCACCGCGATCCCCCCGTTCAACGGGAGCAACTCCAGGGCACACACACACACACACACAGACACACACACACGGCTTGCATTTTTTGGTGCTGCTCTGACAGCCCACACCTTCCCAAGCCCTTCTCGGGGACGAGGCAAAAAGCTTTTGCAAAGGGAACAGGCCACACACCCCTGAGGTCTGCAGCTCCCACGACTCTCGGGCTCCAACTTGGACGGCAAGATGGGGAAAAGTCGTCGGGGTGTACGTGTGTGAGCCCACGCACGGAGCTGAGCATTGCAAAACACTGCCACGAGGAGCACAGCTACTCCCCGGTCATTTTGCTGACCCACGGTGCATTTTGCTCACCCACGTGTCCTGCGCTGGCAGGAGCAGGGTGAGGGGAGACCAGGGTCCCCACCACGGCCCTGAGACACACCTGGGCCTGCTCTGGGCCCGCCCTATGCCAGGCAAACAATTTGGCCCTGAGCTGCTCTGATGCAGCAGCCGTCTGTCTGTCTGTCTGTCCATTCAGAGCAAACGCTGCTGGCAAGATGGGGGCCCGGGGGTCGCTTCAGCTGCTGGCCCGCTCGCCCCTCAAACCAGCCCTCTGAGGGGGGGAACACTCTGTGTCACCCCCAAAAGATGACTCCAAAGGAGGCACCATCCAGACATGGGTCAAGACCATGACTGCGGCTGTCACCCGACTCAGAGAGGGACAAAAAGTGAGCCAGAGTGCTGGGGGGGGACATGGCCACTCAGAGAGGAAAAGGGCGACTGGGTGCAGGGAATGGCCACTAAGGGGGAAGAGAAAGCTGCTACGAGCGGGTGAGGAAGAGGGTCCCGGCTGGGGAGCGAAGGCGGTGGGGAAGCGGCCGCTGCCCGAGGCCAAGCAGGGAGCAGGGAACAGGGAACCCGGAGCAGGGAGCTGGGAGCAGGGAGCCGGGAGCAGGGAACAGGGAGC
>WBNH01010087.1:181503-325106 GCA_013401255.1 Urocolius indicus
CCACAGGGCTAACGGCCACCTGAGGGCTAATGGCTACACCTGAGGGCTGATGGCCACCTGAGGGCTGATGGTCACCTTCCCCTCAGAGCCACCTAAGGGCTGATGGTCACCTTCCCCTCAGAGCTAACGGTCACCTGAGGGCTGATGGTCGCCTTCCCCTCAGGGCTAATGGCTACACCTGAGGGCTAATGGTTGCCTTCCCGCAGGCTCTGCTGTCAGCGGGCACAGGCCCATGTCTGTGGGAAGGAGGTGAAGCAAACAGACACCTGCGAGCGTATGGTATCGCCATCAGGCTGCGGTCCCGCCGGGGCTTATTTCAAAGCATAGCTCGGGGGTGTGTGCTTCAGTACGCTTTCCAGCCGATGAAAGTGAGGTGATTCTCGGCTGGCTTTGGAAATAAAGCAAATAAAGCAAATAAAGCGCCCGGCGCAGCCTTTCCACACCCTGTCGCTGCGGAGAGAGGCAGGACCCATCTGCCAGCCGAGGCGAGCGCTGGAAATGAGGCAGGGAGATGAAGGGTGCTGAAAGACGGAGACGAAGCCGCTGCCTCTCTGCCTTGGCTGGGGCCCAGGCACGAAGTCTGCCTGTAAAGCCACAGGTGCAGGTTTAGGTCTGAGGACAAATGACACCAAGACAATCTTTGGGCAGCGGTGGCTGGCACCAAGCAGATGGGCAGGCGCATCCGGAGGGGGTACAGGAGAGTGTGCTTCTCTGAAAGGAGAAGAGGCTGCCTGGTGCATGGGGGGATGCTTTATCTGTCACAGCAGTGTGGAATGCAGAGAGGGCTCCAGCTAGGCAGAATATGAAGAAAAGAACCCTTTTTTTTACCCAGACCCTCCTATTTATTAGCTTGTAGAATGAACTATAAAAGCTTAAATGAAACCAGAAAGGCAGCGTGGTGGGAAGCAGCTTTCCCGTGCGGGTGAGTTATGCAACTGTGAGGCAGTACTTGGCACAATCAGCACAGCCAAGGGCTGGGAACCAGCAGCCCCCTGCTCTGGACAGACACACAGGGATGCTTTGCCCAGCATTGGGACTCAGCTGGGTGGGCACTCACTGCACACCTTGCTGGGAAGGAGAGGGGACAAGGCGACAGCAAATCCACTGACTATTCCTGCACCATCCATCCATCCATCCACTTACCTCCCTGTGGAAAGGAGACAGGAACAGCCACGCTTCCTTCTGCACTACTCCAGCGTGGAGCTAAAGATGAAGAACCTGCACAAACCCTTCCTTGTCCTTGGGCCTTTCCCACCTGCTGCTTTCAGTGTGAGGTGGCTTCAAAGGAGCTGTCAAATCGCTTTAACAAGGCTGCAGAGACATGTCTCCCCCTTGTACCTGCCACTGGTTTCTTTCACATGCACCCCTGCCCTTGTTTCCTCAGCTCCCAGACATTTCTCCCTTCCTTTGAGCAAGGAAACCTTTACATAAAAGTCAATCATCATATGAACATTGAGGATGGTTGGGTTTGAAAACCCCACATACTCTGGTTAATGGCATAACCAGCTCCTTGCCAGCAAGGCAGGGCACAGAGCAGACACTGGCCTAGAAATCATGGGATCCACATCCAGTTCTTGTCTTTGCTCCCCACCTGGTATTACAGTGCTACTCGATTCCTCTCTGACACCTCTCTGTCTTCCTGCACGTCAGTGGAAACAGGAATGAAACCAGCACTTTGACAAAGCCAGCCTCGCAACATATACCTCCCTTGAATATCCATCCTTGGCCAAAGAGAAACAAACAAACAACTTAGCAAACAGCCCCTGAACCCTGAAAGCACCAGTACCCTGACCCAGAGCACCAGCTCCTTTCTCACTGACAGTGAAGTGCCACCAGAAGGGACATTCCTTCCCCAGACAATGGCATTTCTGCCTCAATACTTACAGCAAGCAAAGGCCCCACTGCTGTGCCACAGACTCCTCAGTGTTCCCATCCCTGCGGGTGAGGAGTTTCTTTTTACCTTTCAATAGCTTTCAAACCTCTGACAGTTTGAGCTGAGACAGTGTGAGCGGCAAAGAGTGGCAGCAGCAAGAGGCAGGTGTTTGTAGATCAGCTTTTGTTCCCCCTTTGGGAGACCTTATTTCTGTGCTCAAGCCCAAATCTTTGGTGAGTCAGGACACTACGTGGTACTCAGCTCTTGCTTTGTGTAAGGTCCCAGAGATGAAGAGCTCACTAGAGCAAGCTAGCACAAGCTGACAGAAGTTGCTCTCTCTCAGCAGGAGCTGTTCCCTTGCAGCCAGCCTGTAGCCAAGGGGGCATCCATGCTTTGGAAAGGTTGGTGTAGATGCAAGAGGCCTCAAAGCACAGCAGGATGAATCACAGAGGTCTTCCAAACCAGAACTTCCACAGGCTCTGAACCCAAACCCACACCAAGCGGCCCATGTCCACCTCCAGCTGGCAGCTGCAGGATTCAGACTACCAGGATCCAGTTGTACAAGATCCTAAACAAAAGAAAGGTAAAGAACAGGTAAAGAACAATGCTTGCTCCCCAAAAAAAAAGACCCCCTAAAACAAAAGAAGCCCAAAGAACAGGGAGAAGCTGTTTCAGAGAGCAAGCAGAGAGGAACAAGAAGATTCCCAGCACATTGCATGCTTTTATTCAATAGGTAGCAAAGTATTGCTCCAGTTTTAGGCTCAGTCTGACTCCTGCCTCTGACAATGCTGCCTGGCTGCCTCCAGTGGGCTGGGGCACAGCCCCAAGAGCTGTGGGCCAGGGCCTGAGCTGGTGAGGTGAAGGAAAGGAATGGAAGTGAATTCAAAGTTAAAGGAGACAGCAAGTGAAAGCACAATGGATGTTTTAAAAAGCCCAGTGATGTTCCTATCCCAGCAGAAGGTTGCTTTATATTCTCCTAGTTTAACCACTTCCCACTGCAGAGGACTTTGCAGAGAGATCTTCCCCCTCCCGACACTGATCAGGGACAGCAGCTCAGGCACAACTCCCCACGCTGCCCAAACCTGTAGCTCTGAAGCTGGAGCCTGTTGAAGCTTTTGTAGGTGCACTTGTTCCAAAAGCACTGTCCTTCTCAGGGAAAGCATCTCCCCACTCAGAGCCAGTGCCCTCCAACTGAGCTGCTGCCCACAGCGGGTCAGTGCCTGAGATGTGTTTGGGACTGTGCTTAGGTTCTTTCTCTCCCCAACAGGATTAAACCTCCCGCTCTCAGACACAGCCTTGCTCTGGTTTCTGACCATCCCTGCCTCCAGCCAGCTCTGCAACACTGAAGTTGACATTTTCTGATGGATTTCAGCTGCTCTAATTACCAGAAGAGTTGGCTGCTCTTTCCTTTGTGATAGCATCAGTGCTTGAATAAACCTGGAGCTGGACAGAGGAAAGGATGGTGCTGAAAGCTTAATTGGCAACAACAATAACAAGGACACCAGTCCCCTGCTCCAGCTCCTTGTGCAGTCACCCCAGGGTTAGAGCCAGCACAAGGGATCCACAGACAGCAGCACGGGGAAGCTTTCAACAGCAGCACAAAGCTGGACCAGCTCAAAGTCAGCACAAAACTGCAATCTCAAGTCTTCCCAGAAAAGAAGTCTCTCAGGGACCTTTAGCACCAGGACTCAGTGCCAGACTTCTCCTGCTCTGGCAGCAACTTGGGCGCTGGAGGGAGCGTTGAGTCCCAGACGAGAGGAGTGAGGGTAGCCTCCTGTTCTGCATGTGTGAGCAATGCCAAACAGGAGCAGCTGGTTGCACATAATAACATGCATTGTGTAAGTGAGCAACACAATAAGCAATTTGCTCGACAACCCAGGGACATCAGGACAATTCTGTATAACAGAGAAGAAAGAGAAGAGAGGGAAAAAAAAAACCCCACCTCCCCATGTGATGACCAAACCCTAAGGGAGCCTCAGTACACTCCACATTCATTTCATTACCCTTGCTCTTATAAATATTTATGACACAGCCTATCTCATCATTCTTCCAGGAATGGGTGTTGTGTGATTGTTATGCCCAGAGAGGGTTTTCCCCTCTTCCTCTGGTCCTGCTGCAGGCAGTCAGCAGTTGTGGAAGATAGATAGGGAGCAAGAGTGTGACATTAATTATGGAAAATGCTTCTTAAAATGGGGCTCAGGGGCAGATATTGGCAGGTGCATTGTTAGGAGAAAAACGAATGGAAGAGGAAAAGGCAGCAAGTCATGAGGTTCGGAAGCTTGTGTTTCAAACATGTGCATAGCAAAGGGGATTGCTGCAGAGAAAGGCCTCGGCCCTCCAGCCAGGGCCACGAGTGAGAGGAGACCATCACACCCTGCAGAAACCAGGATGAGGGAGTTTGGCTTCAGGTGAGCTGCAGGTTATGGAACAGTCACGAGGCTACGGAGTATTCTGAGAACCAGCATCCCCTGTCTGGCTGCACGGGGAAAGCTGTCACATCAAAGTAAAGAAATGTAGCCTTTGTCAAGCTTTACACAGAAAACTCAGAGTGGGGTTTTGCCTCTTGAGTTTGTGTTGCTGTCACCTGAGGGAGGCTTTGCAAACTCCACTGCCAACACAGAATCACACAGTCACAGAATGGTGAGGCTTGGAAGGGACCTTTAGAGCATATCCAGCCCAACCCCCTGCTAAAGCAGGTCCCACCTAGATCAGGTCACACAGGAACGTGTCCAGGTGGGTTTGGAAACCACTGGAGCAGGAGCCTCCACACTCTCCCTGGGCAGCCTGGGCCAGGGCTCCCTCACCTCGGCAATGAAACAGTTTTTCCCTATGTTTAGATGGAACTGTTTGTGTTCCAGCTTCTTCCCATCACCCCTTGTCCTGTCACAACAGTTAAAAAGTGCTGCCCCAGCCTCCAGCCACCCACCATTCAGATGTCTGTACCTATTAACGAGATCCCCAGACTTACCCAGAGCCAGTGCTCGAGACAAGTGACTGGGGTCGGGTTACTGAGGGTCTGAGTTAGAGAAACAGGCTGAGACAATCCAAGCTGGGTAGACTGTAGATGCAATAGCTATGTTTGGTTTCAGCTGGGCTCCCTTGCTGGCACATGAGCCTTTCCTCGTGCCTGGCTGGTTAAGCAGCTTGTTCACCGGCAGCTATAATCAAACAAAGACCCACCAGAAGCATCCCGGTGTGTTAGAAAGCAGTTGCAGAAGAACATCACTGTCTTGTAAACATGCATCACTATGAAAAAAAAACCCCAATATTTGCTCATAAACAACATCTGTGGGCTTCTCCTCAGCAGCAGTTACTGAGCACCAACAGAAGTTTTGATCCCTAAACTGAGTGTAACCCCTTGCTGCGGTACCTCCTGAGGCTGCTCCCAGCATAAAGAACACGTGTAACATCAAGGGATCCTGCACAGAAACACTCGTCAGGCTCCTTTGTAAGTGGGAAATGTGCCAAAAGCAAGGATCCGTTCCCAAGTTTTTATTAGCCCTACAGAGCAGGCTGTATAAAATGCCACGCTGGAGGGGAAGCAGCCGGAGCAGGAGGCTGCCTGCTGCACATCCCCATGCCACCCTCTTGTGGCTAAGCCTGGAAAGCAGAGCCGTGGCCACCCAACGACCCGCTGAAAACTCCAGCACGTTATTTTTGGAGTGCCTTGCTCCACCGTGCTGGCCACACGGCGAGGGGAAGCAGCAAGGGCCACCTCCTAGCTTGGTGCTGCTGGAAGCTAGCTCAGGAGCAGAAAAAACAGGGTTGCAATAAAGCCATGGCTGGCTGCACTTTGGAAACTTTGGGATCTGGAGCTGCTCTGAGGAGGGGATCTCATCCCAGTCCAACGAGCTGAAGCTCTGCAGATGTGCATGGTGGACAGATGTTTGATTTCTAGGTCTCTGGTTATTCTCTGCTCAGAAACTGGGACCATATATCTGTCTCTCGAGATAATTTTAACTATAACATTCTGTCCTTTGCTAACATTTCCCATAGAAGCCGAGATCCTGATGCTTTTCTGTGTTTCCAGTGCTGCATCGAGAAGCCTTATGGGCCTTTACCTGCTGGAGAGCAGCAGGAAGGTGTCTGGGCAGCTCCCACAGCCTCCATCTATGTAAAGGTTGCTCAGGACAGGCCAGTTTGCACCAAAAGCAGCTGCTGTCTTTCACAGCATCCTCGGTGCTCTCAGCCTATTGCCATCCCTCAGACAGTTGTGCAAACCTAAATAGCTGATGTATTTATGTATGGATTACTGACCACAACAAAGAGCAGCTTTGCACCATTGTCAGCCTCACAGCATTCCCTCTGCTATCAATAATGCATCGTTGTTCCGTGTTGGTTTATGGTTTAGGTTGCAGCGAGCACTGTGGAGCAGTAGACTCAGCAGAGATGAGGGCAGCAAGGGGGTATTAGGAAGAGAACTAATACCATCTGATGAAGAGTGTGAGAAAAACAAAGCAGAAGAGGAACGTTTGCAGAGTTTCCAGGGCAGCTTCCCCAGCCCAAGCCCTGCTTTGGCCTCTCATTGAGAGCCACATGAATCTATGATTATCCTCCGATTTTCCCTCTGCTTTCTCCCAGTCGTGAGCTAATTCGATTTCAGATAAACACTAATTAACACAGGAGGTCAGCAGCAGGCAGCGGCGTTCACACAGCCTCAGAGATCAAAGGAGCTGCCGCGCTGCCTTTCAACCGCCCAATTAACATTCCCACAAATAAAGCCATTGTTTTACATCTGCTTCAGCCAGGGGGGAGACAGGGCAAAGAGCTAAGAGATCATTGCATCTAATTGGGCTGTTTTCTCTCTCTCTTCTCCCAGGTTTGCCCCGTGTGGAAGGGAGGGGAGGGCAGAGCCCTCCTGATGCAGCTCTGGCTGAATCCCACTTCCCCCTGGCGAGCAAAAAGGGCAGCGGTGCCTTTCTTGGAAAGGGTCCTGGATGGCCCTTAAAGGAGGATTCATCAAATGTGTGTGTGTCTCTGGCTATTTAGGCAATTCTCTTTTGAAGATGAAGAAGAATATTAGATTAATCCAACTGCTGTAATAGCATTACCTCCTGCTTTGAAAGGCACCACCTTTCACGGCGTCTGTGCTCGGACAGAAGCGCCCCACGGCTGCACAAGCCCTGGGCTGCTGCTCTGCTGCTGAAGGTAGCCGTGCTCTCCTTGGAAGGGGTGTCCATCCAGCTTCTGGGGAACTGCTGGGAACATCAGACCTGTGCTACTGTGGGGCAACAGAGAGACTGTGGCTGGGGCAGCCCATGGGGTCTGAATTCCACCCTTATCCATCGGGGAGCTGCCTTCAACTCGGGGTTAGGGCAAATTAGCAAGAGGGCAGGGAGAAGGCTGCCTGGCAGCTGCCTGGGCTGTGCAGACAGGGGACATCAATCTTGAGAGCTGTCAGCCCAGAGCATCCTGGAAAAAGATAGATGGAAACACCAGTGGAGTATCTGGTGTTATTTGCCCAGCAGAGCTTTAGTACCCCTCAGTGCCAGTGTGAGGACACCCCGCAGTGGAGAGCACAGCAAAGCCCCAAAGAAATCCCCACTGCCACCATCCAGTATCCCAAAACAGCACCAGAGGAGAAGCACTCTTGATGGGAAGGGGATGTCTCAGGTGAAGATGCATCAACTCACCTCCTCCTCAACCCACTGGTCGCCCATCCTGGACTGCTTGTGGCCAGTGCCCTGGGGAACGAGGCAGCTTGTGGCTGGCAGGGACCTCGTCCCTTGGGCAGGGAAGATCCCATTCACTGCTTGTTCACTCCTGGTAAGGAACGTTCCCTCCTCTCAGCAGCACTGAAGGGAGAAAACAAACCAAGCTAGTGACCACAAAGGAGATCAGGCTGTGGCTTATGCTCACTAGTGGCTCATGTTCCTTTTCTGTGGAACTCATTTATCCAAGCCAAAGCATGAAAGAAGACCAGGGCTCCCCAAAACCAGGGTGATTGCTGAGGGTTTGTCAAGTTCAGCTCCTCCTGGCCCTGCAGCTGCAATGAGCTTTGCCTGGCTGCCAGGTCTCAGAGCACAGCTGGCTAGGGGTAGGCCTGATTTTGCAGCTCCAGCTTCCCACCTCACACCTTGTGCTGCTTTTTGGGTTGCAGATTATGCAGCTCCACTCTTGTATCTCCATTCCCCAGCTGAGTCAATCTGACCTTTAAAAGACTTACCTCAAAGCACCCCTTTCCCCTGTGATGTGCTCCTGGATGCTGCAAAAGCACGTTGCTTGTCCCAGGATTTAATCAGATTAATTAAGCTGCACTTGTATTAATTTAACTTACAAGTATCTGAGGGCTCAGCCAAATCAAGTGATTTATGGGCCATATCAATCTAATTAATACCACCAACTCTTAAAATAAAAACCTAATAAATGAGTTTATTACACAGATGTAAGATCAACTGATTAGCTGGGGGGGTCTCTAGTGACACGGATGACTTGATGGGAGTTTTATATCCATGTTGGGAAAAAGGCTTTTCTTTTCCCTTCCCACACACTGAGGTTTCTTAAAGGGTATCTTCCACAGGGCAGGGGAAAGGAGAAACAACACATGCTTAGTTATCAAAACACCAGCCAAGCCAAGAGGTCCCCAAAGCCTTGCTGTGCACAAATTGTGTGTGTGGGGTTTGTAACTGCAAGTGCCCACAGGAGAATGGTTTATCTGGCTCCTTGCAGGCAGAGCCTGCCCTGGTCTGTGTGCTTACTGTTAAGCAGCCTGAAACAGTAGCCAGGGGATGGGAATGGAATAAAACGAGAGTGCAAAGCTTTCTAGAGTAAATCTTGGCAGGAAGGAGCTGTGTTGGTTTGGAAAGTGCCCCTGTGCTGCTCAACAAGGTGACTCTGTGTGGCTGAGTGATGGGTGCTACAGCTGGAAAGCCAAAGTGCCTGCAAACGGTGCCTGCACGGGAACAACCCAAAGATGCTGCCAGGTGGGAACCAAACAAGAAGAGTGTTTTTCTGCACAGGAGCTAACTAGAGGGTGAGGAGACACCTCCAGCCCTCAGGCTGAGCTGAAGGAGGAGGCAGAGCTGCTCCTCCCAGCCCCTTCCCACCCTCCCCTGAGCACAGCAGCTCTCTGCTCGATGGCTTTTCAGACACAGGCTTCTGCTTCAGCCCTGGAGTTCACACTCCATTTCCTGAGCTGGGAGGTTGTTCCCCTTGTTTTGTAAATCCCCCCTCAGAGCCACCAGCGATGGAGAAAGGAGCAGGCTCCATCTCCTTCTCCTCTGCTTACAAAATCACTAGTTCTAACGCATTTTGTCTGAAAGGAAAAGGGAAGGAGCTGGGAGGGCTTTCAGGGGGAGAAAATGGGGCGATTTATGGAATAATTACATCAAGACAACACCATCCTGAGGGGCTGTCGCTGGGATTTATTGTGCTTACACAGAAAATTGGCTGATTGGGCTGTAAAAGACAGCTGCAGGCAAACCTGAAGCCTTTTGCTTTCCCATTTGCCTCCACACACACACACAAAAACACCAACGAATTAACTCAGTGGTGTCTGTAAGGCACTGGGAGAAATGACCCATCTTTGGTGGTTTAAAAGAGGTGCCCCAGCAAAGATGCTGCAAGGAGCAGTTTGTCATCCCCAGCACACTCACACAAGCACAGAATCTCAAGAGTTGGAAGGGTCCTCGAAAGATCATCCAGTGCAACTCCCTGCCAGAGCAGCTGGGGGCTGGCTGCTTACCTGGGAACCCCCTTTGCTGCTGTACCCCAGGGTCTGGAGGTACTTTTGTTCCATTCCACCCAGCATTAGCTGTACCTCTGCAAACTCTTTTCACACTAACCCTTGCCTCTCCTCTGCCTGTTACAGTCTCTACATGCCCCTGCTGTCACTCACCCTCTCTCCCCTCTCAGCCCCCAATTACCATTTTGCCTTCGTCTCCATCCAGCTGCATTTTCCATTTCACTGGCTCACTTGGCTAAAAAAAAAAACCCTCCTGACCCCTTTTGTATCACATCAAGTGGCATCTACTGCTTTCCACACACCACTCTCATTTGAGCCATTTGTATTTCTGCTGAAAAAGAGAAGCATTCAGCAACCAAAGGCACCGTTTGTTGAAGGAAAGGGGCTGTGGTTAGTCAGGAGGGGGCCTGACAGGAGCACAGCTAAACTTCCAGCTCCAAGAAGACACAGGATTTGGGCGTTTTCATTCCTCTTCAAAGCTTAGGGCTGTAGGCCATGTCTCCCAGAGATGTTTCCTCATAGAGTCATGGGGGTTGGAAGGGACCTTTAGAGATCATCTAGTCCAACTCCAAGTGTTTCATGGGAAACACTTTTCTTTGTGCATCACCACTTACCAGCATCTTGACTTAGTGACTCCCTGCTCGTAGCAAAACAGCCTGTGGTCCAAGAGGAGGCTACGAGCTCACATCTTCCTTTGTTCCAAGGACAGAGCACAGAGCAGCACAAGGTGAGAAGCAGGGAGGCTGCTGTGGGGCCACGGATGCAACATCAACAGCTTCTGCTAATAAAAACAAGAGTAGAAGAAATACTCAGCCATAACAAGTCATTTCTTTTAGCCATAACAAGAGAACTCACCTTTCTCCTTCCCACCAGAGGGAGGTTTTTGGTGGCCAGACCATCATTTGTAACCACAGGGCAGAATTACTTGTTTTATTTAAAAACATGAATGAGCTGGAAAAGAGTTGGAGGTACAAAGAGACACTATTATAAATAATTACATCCAGGAAGAGCAGGGATGGGGATTTATCACAGCAGGCAGCTGTGGGAGGGTCATTACAGCAGGTCTCTTGTAGAGTGGTGTCTGCCCAACTGTGTGGCAGAGAAATGTTCCAGTGAAAGCCTGAGCTAACCCAGGAACAGTGTTCAAAGGTGTGAAACAGCTGAATGGCACAGAAACATTTCAGTCTGTCCTTTGCTAAATGTTAATGGGGAAGCTCTGTGCAATCCAACTGACCTCCAGCAGAAGAATCAAGTCTGGTCAATAAAAGGATGAGAAGTGAAAACCGGTTTTGTATCAAGAGTCACAGAATCACAAAGGTTGGAAGGGACCTCCAAAGCTCATCCAGTGCAACCTCCCTGCCAGAGCAGCACCAGCTAAAGCAGGGCACACAGGAACTCATCCAGCTGGGTTTGAATGTCTCCAGGGAAGGAGTCACTTGTACTCAAGCATAGCTACAAGCTGTCTCAGAAACGGGAATCATTCTTGGAAGACAAAACCTGTTAATGTGGTACAAGGTTGTAGTCTGGCTGCAAAGAAAAGGACAGCTTGGTGTGAATACAACCACGGAACTGGGATCACTGCAAACAGTAACAATGAAAATCACATCTGCAAGCAAAGGCAGCCCCGGGGGCTGAGGCTCTCATAGAGGCACAGCACAAATGGTTCCCCCAAGGATGCTTTAGGGTTGCAGTGACCTCAGGGGTGAGTGTGTGTGTGCATGTGGGTGTGAAGTTGCTGCAGCCAGAATAGATGAGAGAAGAGGGAAAGGACCCGGGGCTGGGGAGGATACAGAAAGGGCAGGGACTGGGTGCTGAGCCCAGGATCGACAGCAGGGCTGGTGCTGCCTTTCCCAGCCCCCGACTGATGCAATACCCATGCGGAGGCCGGGACAGCTGCCACACGGGGGTGGAGGGGAAGGGAAATCCCTCCTCTCCCTCCCTTTGACCCGGAGAGTGCCCAGCAGGGAGCAGCCTAATCTCCGTGATTTACGGGCTGCGGCTCTAGTTTAAAACACATTAGGCTCCAACTATTTAATTACTGGGCACCACCAAATCACAGAGACAGAGGAGTCAGTCACGTCTGCTAATGCCAACATTTATCATCCCATTTATCTCCTCCCAGCTCCTGAGACCCGTGTCGAATCACTTCCCTGTATTAGCTAATAACAGAGGGGTTTATCCCTTGTACCTCTGGGCAGCCCTCAATGGATGTTACACCACTGCTGGCAGCACACGTCCACCTAGGGATAGATAAACTGCTTTAGAGCACAGAAAGCATTTTAATCATCAGCCAAGCCTCAGGTGCAAAGCAAAGCCTTTCGCTTTGCTGCCTCCTGCCCCCACATAGCAATTCTCAACAGAGAGCAAATACAACCAGTGCCCAGGCCCTCTGTCCAGGCAGAAAGCTGCAAGAGCCTTGAGTTTGCTGAGAAAGCATTAAACAGCTACAGTTTCTGGTTGTAGGAGGGCAGCAGTTTGCATCCCTTCAGCAACATGACCCTGTCCTGCTCATCTTGTACAGGGAGGCCAAAAAAGAGCTGTTACAGGCTCAGAGAGCACACAGGCTCTGGCAGGACAGTCAGAGACCAGACCAACCACCAAAGACATTCAGCAGATGAAGCCAGTTTAGCTGTGGCAACATATTGGGTGTGCAAGGGAAGCTGAGAGTGAGAAACTGCTGGGTGATGGGCAAAGCTGCTGCCTGTGCTCAGCCCATCCTCAGTGAAGTCCCAATAAACCCAGTGTGATCTTCCTCTGCTGCTCCCCCTGCACAACAGGCTTTTCATTTTGCTTCCCGCTGCTGCTTTCCAAAAGGAACAAGAGTTTTAATTGCTCTGGTTAGAAACTCTCCAGCAGTTTCACTTTCAGGAGGAATGCTTGGCCTCCTCTTGGCTCTGCACACTTGTCTGTCCTCAAGCTGGGAAAGAAAGAGACTTTCTCTCCTCCCAGAAGAGCACAACATAGCAAATATCCTTCTATTCCATGGCAGCTTTCTTTGCTGGCATCTTTTACTTCCATCAGTATGATGGTTGTCTCATTATTGCTTATTTTTTACAGCCCCTCATATATAGATATATATTATCTGGTGGTTTATTATTAACATGGATCACCCTCAGTCTAATTCTGTCCTGCCTTTGAGACTGGTGATGCTTAATAGCACCTGAGCAGCCTGAGCTCTGCCTGAGCAGTGGTTTCAGCTCAGTCATGAACAGAGCAGTGCAGGAAAATGATCTCTGGGTCTTCCCAAACTCCTCTGGAAGAGTTCAGAAGTGAAGCTGTCTTAATTGATAGCACGGCCACTTAGGGAAGCAGTATCCATAGAAACTCAGGGACCTTGACAAGATGACAAACAATGCTGTGAGAGCCTAATAACAGCAGAAATACTGAGATGTGGCCAACAGAAAACCCCTGCACCAAGAAACGAGGCAGCTTGTGGTATCTGCTGAAGGGAAGCGTGGCAACAGCTGGAGGGCAGTGAAGCACAACTGCAGGAGGGAAAAAAAAGAGTTACCAAAGCCAGAGGGGATTTCTGTCCTGTGGAAAAGCCCCATGGCAGAGGAAGACGTGGCTACAGGGCTCTGCTCTCTGTATACAGCCATAAATAAGGAGCATCGTCACTGGGACCACCTCGGGAGTGTGGCAACGCCAGCGCAAGAGCCTGGGTCTGCCTTGGAAGAGTCACCTCATGGATGCCACAGAGTCACAGAATGGTGGGGTTGGAAGGGATCTTTAGAGCTCATCCAGTCCAACTCCCCTGCTAAAGCAGGTTTCCCTCTCTCGGTGGCACAGGAACGTGTCCAGGTGGGGTTGGAAACCTGAGGAGGAGCCTCCACACCCTCCCTGGGCAGCCTGGGCCAGGGCTCCCTCACCTCAGCACCAAAGGACTTTCTCCTTGTATTTAATTGGAACTTTCTGTGTTCCAGCTTCTTTCCATCACCCCTTGTCCTGTCACTGGATACAACAGTAAAAAGTGCTGCCCCAACCTCCTGCCACCCACCTGCCAGGGCTGTCCAGCCAGGAGCCCTGGCACAACCAGCACGCTGCTGCCCCAGCTCATTGTGCTCCCCACAGCCCCTTGTGTGGGGAGACCTGACCTTTTTCTTAATTAGCTTAAAACTGCACAATTAACACACCAAAAAAAATAAAAGTAAAAAGGAGGAAAATGAATAAAAAAAGAGGAGAAAAAAAACCCCAAACCCTCAGCAAAAGGCAGTTGGGAATCAAAAGAGGCAACAGTGAGAGCAGCAATGTGTCACCACAAGTGTCCCAGTCAATGGAAACCTTGTTAGGTGGGGAACAAGGGTCTCTGCTAACAAGCTCTTATCTGTGTTTTTGTTTTCTATTGAAGGTGCATGTCATTAGGAGGAGTGTTAACAAGAGCTCTCAATAGCTTCATCTGGCCAATGGCCTCTGAATATTCATGAAGGTGTGAACAGAATGTGGGAAAACCAGGGAAGAAAAAAAAAGCAAGTGAAGCTGCAAGGGGGCTGATTGTGGCAGAGAGAAAGGAGCCAGGGCTCTGTGGGAAAAAGGGATCCTGAATCCCCCAAACAAGAGCCTATTCCCCAGGCAAAACCTGTCCTTCAAGCTGTGCCCGTGGTATTGATGGAGCAAAAGATCTGGGATTTTACTGAGCAGAGCTGGCAGGGAACCAGCTCCTGCCATTGTGGGTGCTAGTGGCCAGGTTGGGGCTGTTTGGAACCAAAATCACAGTGGATAATGAGTTTATTTAAAAACACTCCCCAAGCTGGTGACCTGAGTGTGACCAATATAAAACCCAGCTGTATTTCCCAGCCCTACTTCTGTCTGTGTGGCAACACAAAGCACCTTTTACCCCAACATATCCCACTGGCCTTCCCAGGGATGAGCATCAACGCTCCCAGACCTGCCACAACCTCAATAAACTCCACACTCAGTGTTACCCTCGATGCTAACACCCAAACCCCAGCAGCCAGGCTGCAGATGCCCATTGCTGCTCGCTCAGAACAAGGCAGGCACCTACTTTTGGAGACAGGTAACCCCTCTCTCTGGGCTTATTGTATCCCACGACAGATCTCCAGGGTCATTGTTGATGGAGCCCTGGCCCAGGCGGCCCAGGGAGGGTGTGGAGGCTCCTTCCTTGGCGCTCTTCGACACCCACCTGGACACGTTCCTGAGTGACCTGATCTAGGTGAACCTGCTTCTGCAGGGTGGTTGGACTGGATGAGCTCTAAAGGTCCCTTCCAAACCCTACCATTCTATGATGTTCTCTACTGAAGTGGGGATGTGCTCACAGGGGATGGAGGCAGAGAGAAGAGGGGAGGTCAAGGAGCAAGCCTGGATACTGCTGCACCTAGATCCCTGCTGTCCAGCACCTCATCCACACCTCCCCATGAAGAAACCCCAGGGGTGAGCAGGTGGGCAAAGGAACACTGCTTCTCCTATAAAACACCTCTGTAGGTTGTGCAGTCGCTGTTTCTGCCTGATCACAGGGCCAGGGATTTGGGCTGGGCTGTTTTGAACAGCTCTGCTCATTTTTGGAACAAAATTATACCCCAGAGTTGCCTCTTGTTGAAAGGCTCCAATCTCGTGTGTCAGCGCTGGAGAAAGAGTTTTCATTCAACAAATCAATGAATAGAAACAAAGTACAGCAAAATAATGTCAAGTCATTTCCCTGATAACGACAGCTGCTGGGCTGCAGGGGAGAAAGGGAGAAGCAGGAGAGGAGAAGGGGGAGGTGGGGGGATAGATTAAAACATGTAAAAAGCAATGAATCACAGCTGGGAGGGAAAATCATCAACCCACAAGCCAGCACTGCTCCCACCCAGCCCCACACAGTGTTTACTCATCTGTTCCTCACAGAAAGGTGAATGGAAAGGGGAAAAGGGAAAGGGGGATGGGGTAAGGGAATTGTCACAACCATCCTCTTTAGGAAAGCAAAAGGGCTTTTTTTTTTTTCTGTTGTGAAAAGCCCATGCAGAAAGCAAAGCAGCACAGCACCCAGTGCTGAGAGAGCAGGATGCAGCCTGGGGGAAAGCAAACCCAACAGGGTGAAAGGCAAGTTTAGGAGGATGAAGTTTTGGTTGCCTTGTGGCTGGAAGAATGGCAGGGCCAGAGCAAACAGAACTGCAGAAGAGATGCTGCCAACCAGCCCTGGACATGGGTCACACACCCAGCCTGTGCTGTCCCAGGGCCCCTCAGCATTAAAGGGCCGTGGGGTGATATCAACATCTTACTCAAGGTCAGCCACAGCTGCTCATGCTGAACTGCCCCAAAATAACCCAAACTCCCTCCCTGCAGCAAGGCACATGATTAGATGATACTCTGCAAAGTCCACCTTTTGTGTTCCAGCTTGTGCCCATCACCCCTTGTTCTGTCACTGGCCACCACAGAAAAAAAGGCTGGCCCCATCCTCTTGACACCCACCTCTTAGGAACCTACAAGTGATGATGAGGTCCCCCCCAGCTTTCTCTTGTCTAGGTTAAACAGCTGACAAAAACAACACAGAAAGTGCCACTGGAACAGGAGGAGAAAGTCTTTTGGTGCTGAGGTGAGGGAGCCCTGGCCCAGGCTGCCCAGGGAGGGTGTGGAGGCTCCTACTCAGGAGGTTTCCAACCCCACCTGGACACGTTCCTGTACCCCCTGAGCCAGGGGAAGCTGCTGGAGCAGGGGCTGGGGCTGCAGCAGCTCTGCAGGGCCCTTCTAAGAAACACCCACTGGTGTAGCCCAAAGAACTGCCAGTTTCTATGAAATGAACTTGCTGACAGCTCACCTCGACTCCTCTGTCTCTCTGACTGTGGAAGGGGTGGCTGCAGGGTGGTTGTAGCTCTCCCTGCTTATCCCACCTCCAACTGCAGGGCACTGTGAGGCCTTCAGGCACCTGGAACAGGACAGAAATGCTTTGCTGTTATACAACAGCCCATGAAGAAACCTCTGTCCTTGCTCTCTGGTGACAAGGACACAGCTCCATGTCTAACCAAAAGGCACCAGCAGGTCCATCAGCCAGGGCCCAAAAGCCCAGGGTCAGTTGCTGGTGTGACACTGGTGTCCTGGTGGGCATTGCACAGGGGCTGCTTGAAGGCTCCTGGGGAAGCTTTGCCACCTCGTGGTAGGATCTACACAAACCCCAGAAGGAGACACATTGCGAACTGTCAGCACCCTGTTAGTCACCAACATACTTCTGAAAGCCACCAAAACTCAGGAGGCTTCCCTGGGGTGCAAAGTGAGGAAGGAATGAGAACACTGAGTGCCCTCAGCCCCCTCCCACAGCCCTTTGGGGTGGAACAGAGTGCCTGCAAAGCCCATCCTGCTCACAAAGGCATCCATGGGGCCTGGCATGAGGTGACTGTATTAAGATTTATCTCTTCTCTTGGCAGATCCCATCTGCTGCGGGTCAGTCCCAGTGCCACCTCCTGCCCTTGGCACTTGCCCCAGCTGGGCCAGGGGAGCCGTGACTGGTGGCTGCTGACAGGAGGGGAGATGCTGCTGTTCCTGGGGACCAGCCTCTTTGTGGCCATCTCCCACACCAAAGGGACAGGAAAAAAAAAGGACAGATGCTTTTAGCCAGCACCCAACAAGTCCACACCCCCCCCCATGATATCCATCAGTGCTGCTTCCCACAGCAAGAGGAGGGAAAGGATTTAATTACACACAAACTCTACTAAATCAAGAAGAGAGACAGTTGAAAACTGGGGAGGGGATGGGGAAATCGTTTAATTCAATTTATTTAGCAGCATCTTTATTGCAACAAAGGTTTTGTAATAAAAAGCAGCAAAACTAATGTCTCCACTTTACATGATTAAAAGCCATGGAGCTAGAGAGGAGGGAGGGAGACCAATAAACCCACTGGAGTGAGACATGCAACGTTGTTAATGCAAACAGCAGGCACTTCATGTTCTAAAATTAAACACCTGAACTTCTAGTGTGCAGAACAGCCAAGTAAAAACCACATGAAGGTCTCTCTTCCCCCTTCCAAAGGAGCAGCCTGCAGAACCGTGAGGGGCACACGCAGAGGCTTTACAGCCTTCTGGTGCTCAAGTGAAACAGGCAACTCAAGGCAGTGCCCCTAGTCTGGCCCATCATTTATTTCTCCTCATCAGAAGTTGAGCATCACACCAGCAGCACAACAGCCTGTGTTACACAGACACACACACAGCAGAAACACAACCTGCTCCTCCTGGCAGGGGGTGAGGGTTGGAATCCCTGGGCTCCCCGAAACTCCCCAGGCAGGCTCAGCCTCACAGGTTAAAGCATTACTGCACCATCCCACTCCCAAAGCATTCCCACAGCCTGTGCCCAAGTGCCACTAATAAGAGGGGAATGCCTTTTCCATTCCAACGTCACGAAGTTGGTTGATTTTCAAAGCTTTGCTCGGTGCTTTGACCTCACTGAGTTTATGTCATTGGCTTCATACAAGTGAAGAGGTTCTGGGTGGATCCTACTTCTACTTTGTTCTCAATAAGAAGAGAGATTTGAAAACAAAGAGGGGCAGGGGGTGTAACTGCAAGGCAAAAGGTGAAAACCAACAGCTCTGCACCTTGCACACTCAAGAGGAATGACTGGAAGCTGCAAAAGGATCTGCTTCCACCTGAAACAAGTACAACCCATCCCAACCGCTGCAAAGGAGAAGAGACTGCTGGCACCACCACTCAGCACCTCCAGCATCTCATCACTTAGATCCCCATAGTTCATATATATCTCTTTAAATATACACAGTTAAAACATTCACCTCAAAGACAACCATATAACTAATATCCACCATGCAACAAATGCTCAGCCCTTCTCCTGCTCAGAGCCAGTGAGACCTCTGTGAGGGCTGGAGCTCTAACCAAGGGGCCACACCAACCTCTGTTGTGGGAGCCACGGTGGTGGTTCCTCCTCACACGTTTCTGCTCCACAGATGATTTCCCTTGCATGTGTTCCCCCAGGATCTCACTAGTCCTGCTTAACATTCATATTAACCAAGACATTTTTTAACAAGCTGGAACAGAAGAAGTTCCAAAGAAACACAAGGGAAAACTTGTTCCCTGTTGAGGTGAGGGAGCAGTGGCAGGGGCTGCCCAGATGGGCTGTGGAGGCTCCTTCTCTGGAGACATTCCAACCCAGCTGGACCAGCTCCTGTGTGCCCTGCTCTAGCTGGTCCTGCTCTGGCAGAGGGTGGCACTGGATGAGCTTTCCAGGTCCCTTCCAGCCCCTGAGATTCTGTGACTCTGTGAAGTGACAAAGTCTAATCCCAAACAGGCTGGAAACCTCTTCTTGGTGACAGTACCCTCTCCTGGCCTATCAGCTGTGACTTTGTCCTGGAGCAGGTGACTCCAGCAGCACAGAGCAGGGCAAAGCCACCACTCTCCATGCCAGCTCTGGTCCAACACTTGCCATACGACATGCAGGACTACCTCCTCCATCCCAAAAGCACCAAGGCAATGGTGCTCAGCACTACCATCTTCCTACCTTTACAGTCTTTGCCCTTCTTCTCGTGTCACTGGGAATTTAGCTGGTGACTGCACAGAGCTGCATCAGCCCTCACATAAGGCATCTTCTCTCACATGTCTTTTGCAAGAACTACAAATATGAAGACAAATGCTCCCAGCACTTCCACAGGATAAGAGAGCATGGGGGTCTTATAGTGCTTAACTACTGTAAAAAGAAAAACAAACTGTAGGAGAGCAAGAAATACATCATTTGTGTTGCAAAATGCTTACAGTACACTGTCCTTTAGGAGCTTTTTGATATCTGTACCTAAACCAACACGAGGATTAAAAAGTTCTGTGTCAGTACTTAGAATCACAGCCTGTGCTACAGCAAAAAGCTTGGTTTTACCTGCGTGACACTTGGTTCCTCAGTTCTCAATAAAGCATTGTTTGATGAAGGCCATTTGTGTTCTGTTTAGGTTTTTTACCCAAAAGGATTGATTTCCTCTTAAAAAAAAAAATCACATACATATACATTCAAGGGTGATCACTGATAGAAAATAAACAAAAACACCTCAAAAAAACCCTCCCAAGTTAATTTAATATAGAACAAAATATAAACAACCTTGGAAAAGGTCAAACTGCCCACGTGGCATTTTATACATCTATGTATCTATGAACAGGTAGAGATATATGTATATATCATACAGCATAAACACAAAAGGAACACAACGGGATTCCATAGTCAACAGCTTCTACTTGTCTCTACTCACTGTCGTGGTTGTTCACGTCCAAAAGCATCAGCACATGCAGCCATCTCCCAGCACTGCCCAGAGCTCCCTCCACAGGCACCTCGTGTATCTGCTTCGCTCACAACTGGCTACTGAGAGAAGACATTCTAAGATCTACAGGTATCCCAAACCAACACTGTGACCCTTTTACCGACCTGCTAATGGTATCTTTTAACTTACAAGCACTGTGATCTGAGAAGCAGAAAGCAGCTCAAACCAAACTTAGAGGGAAGTGGCATTTATCATATGCCTGTTTGCTTTGGCTGTCCCGTGTGTCACTCGACCCAGAGCTCCTTCTCACCCAGATATTTTACACCCATGTAACTGCACCACCTCCAGCAGCTCTGCTGCACCCACCCACCAGCCTCACTGACAAACAATGGAGTTTGATGCAGTGCAGACAGACTGGGTTTGATCCCAGAATGTCAGGATCAAGCTGAGCAGCCAGGGAAAGACACAGTTCCAATGTGTGGAGGACAAAGACTGTAAACACTGAGAGTGATTCCAGGTTGTTAGAAGGTGAGAGAAAAAAAAGAATCAGGCTCTGCTGCAATCTAGCACCAAACCAGGAAGAAAAGGAAGTTCTTAGGTTTCTAAGAAAACCAGTAAAACTTACAGGAAGTTCAGAGACAAGCCCCAAGGGGAAGAGTTTCCTGGATTAGAGAGAATCATTTTGCTGTGGATCTCTTTCCTAAAGGACCTGTTGTGAGTTAAGTGACTTCACATGCTTTGTAGCCAAACCTGCTGCTCACTTAAAACCTCCCTAGCAAAAAGACAACTGGGATTGCATATCCTTTAGGCTTAGCAGGGTGACCTTAAGCTATATAGAAGGGGAGTTCTCAAATACAGCATCATAATCATGCTACACACAGCAGTGCTTGAAAGGGCCCAGGAAAGGAGGGCTGAATGGAGTAGTAGAGAAACAGTCCCTTAAATAATGAAACAGCTCATATTGCCTCACATGTAGTGTTTGCCAGGTCCCTCCCCACAAATCCTCTTTAGATCTTTGAATTAGAGTCTTGAATTTAAAGTTGTTAAGAGGATGCATATAGCTGGATCACGCTGCTGTGATGGTAAGGAAACACTATTGCAAAACCAGCCCCAGAAGGACACATGGGGGGAAAAAAAGGCCATGAGAAATGGGCTGCACCTTTCAGCTGGTCTGAAGATGTAGAGTTTCAGCTCTTTAGTTTGCATCTCAGAAGAAAAGACTGTTATGCCCATATCAGAGCAAAACAGCATTTCACTTCCCCATTCAAATCAAGTACAGTCAGGATAGGATTTCAAGCCGCTGAAAGAAATGAAAGGTAAAAAAAAGCCCCCAAAAAGAGTATGATTTATCCTGGGGACAGAAGAAATGATTGGAAAGAAACTATCATGGTGAACTGGATCCAGACTTGCAATTCTTTAGGAGGCAGCTTAGAAGTCTTTCTTCTTAGAAAACAATGAACATCTGGATAGGTGATGTGTCTAACTTGTGACTTGCTTCTAAGGAGTGAGACACATCCCTTTCATGAAGCATAAAAGCTATATGATAGCATTTAAGATGTAATCCGAGTTGTAACCAGCCAGGTAAACTCTTGCTGTGGGTGGTGAGTAAATCATCCAGCATTATGTAATAAGATACCGAGGAACACGCTGTAAAAAAGACATCAATTATGTCATTAATGCTCTTAAAAAGTGAAGATCTGGTGCTGTAGAAGTATGGTGTGTTCAGTTTCAGCTCCTCCCCCAAGAGAACACCCATGGTACTGTGTGATACCACAGACATTGGATTTTATTTACATCTTAAGCTTTAAAGTGGTCAGGTCACTGTACTGTAATTTCCTGTATGGCACCACATTTGCTCTTACAAAAGTGTCTCTGTGTATGTGTGTGTAAGTGTGTGTACATGTGGCAGGCACCAAAATGCAACGTTCCATCCTATTTGCTCTAGTTTCCTACATCTCCTCCTTCAGTGAGCAGCCAGTGGAGCAGAGCTCTGCAGAGGCAGTTACATGGCCTTCAGGGCAGCAATCCGAGAGCCCAGGTTCTCTTGCAGGTAATAGAGAAGGTGGAGTTCATAGTGCTCTCCTGACTCAGGCACCCTGATGCTGTGTCTCTCCTGAGGGTAGATCTAAAAGAGAAAATAAAGTCAGAAGTATCCACAACAGTTGCAGGCCCCAACATTTAAACAGGTCCTGAGAGGCGCATTGGAAGCGTTGATGTAACCTCCCTGCACTGATTCTGCACTTACACATCTTCCTTTTGAAGAAACAAAAGTTAGGCTCAAACCCCACAGTTTTACCCTACAGTTCCAAGCTGCCCAGCAGCTGTGCTGCCATTCAACAAGAGCTGGACAGGCTGGAGGGATGGGTAGAAAGAACTCTAATGGAATTCAACCAGGGCAAGTGTAGGGTGTTGCATGTGGGAAAGAACAACCCCAGGTACCAGCACAGGCTGGGGAATGAACTGTTAGAGAGGGGAAAGGGACCTGGGGGTGCTGGTGGGCAGCAGGATGAGCATGAGCCAGCAACGTCCCCTCATGGGCAAGAAAGCCAATGGCATCCTGAAGTGGATTAGAAGGGCTGTGGGCAGTAGATGGAGAGAGGTTCTGCTCCCCCTCTGCACTGCCCTCATGAAGACCACATCTGGAATATTGTGTCCAGGTCTGGGCCCCTCAGTTCCTCAAGGACAGGGAGCTGCTGGAGAGAGTTCAGTACAGGGCCACACAGATGCTGGAGTGGAGCATCTCCCTTGTGATGAAAGGCTGAGGGAGCTGGGGCTCTGCAGCTTGGAGGAGCCTGAGGGGTGACCTCATTCATGGTTACAAATCCATCACGGGTGGGTGTGAGGAGGCTGGAGCCAGGCTGTGCTCAGTGATGGCCAATGATGGGACAAGGGGCAACGGGGACAAGCTGCAACAGAAGAGGTTCCAAAGGAACACAAGGCAAATCTTGATCCCTGTTGAGGTGAGGGAGCACTGGCAGGGGCTGCCCTCCACTGCCAGATGGGCTGTGGAGTCTCCTTCTCTGGAGACATTCCAACCCAGCTGGATGAGTTCCTGTGTGACCTGCTCTAGGTGGTGCTGCTCTGGCAGTGGGGTGGCACTGGATGAGCTTTCAAGGTCCCTTCCAAGCCCTTGAGATTCAGTGACTCCTCAAAGACAGACACATGAGCTCCACAGCTTGGTTCTGGCCTTACCTGTAAGTCATATGGTTTTCCAGCTCTCACTAAAAAGCTGAGCAAAATACTAGTGTGTGCAAAGTGAACATTCTCATCCAGGAAGCCATGTAGCAGCAGCAAACGGTTTGGTCTGAGAAAAGCAAGAGAGAAACATTCCTAGAGAGCATCCCAGGACCTGACAGTCATTTCACATCCACACACATCTCTTCAAACCAAACAGAAACACCAGTTGCATTGAAGACAGGGATTTCACTGCTGTAAATTGCTCTGGACAGAAACATCTTCCAAATCTGTTATTTCCTCCTCTAAAAGTTCCTCCTCCATAAGCACATCATGGTCAGATCTTTATGTATCTTTTTCATTCTCAGGAGTGTGTCCCAGCTTGAACAACACAATGGTTTAACACTTGCTGGGAATCACTGCTGAGTCTCAGCTCTTTGACAAGAAAAGCCCATGGTCTCAACCTGCTCTGCAAACAGGACTGTGCTGATCCAGCTTTAGAGGGTGCACAAAGCATTCTGATCAACTCATTTCTGTCTAGCTTCGTGTGGCTCTGAAGTGCTAATCATATCACTGAAGAGATGTCTGTCATTTCCTTGGACATAAAATAAAGTCTTTAATTACAACCAGGATGAAAGGGTTTCCTTGGAATAGCCTGTAATTATGCAGATGTTCATTCAAGTCGATTAAGCTTATTAGTCTTTTAAGTCTATTAAGCTTATTTAATAAAGGATTTAATTATTATTAACACAAACAAACAATTTACTCTTGAAAACATTTTATATTGCAATTAAACGAGAAATAGTTTCACTGCTGACATTCTTTTAAGAACAATTCTTATTTTAACTATATCTTTCAACATTTGTAATTCCAGGATTCAATTGCCAACATCAGGGAGGTAAAGATGTGTCTATGGGGCTTGAACCTTCCTGTCTGAGAGGGAGGACTGAGGGGGAATCTCATCAACACTGGCAAGTATCTAAAGGGTGGGTGGCTGGAGGATGGGGTGAGACTTTTTCTATGGTAACCACTGACAGGACAAGGGGCGATGGACATGCAGTGGACCTTATTGTGTTCCAGCTCAACAGGAGGGGAGAGTCCTTTGGTGCTGAGGTGAGGGAGCCCTGGCCCAGGCTGCCCAGGGAGGGTGTGGAGGCTCCTCCTCAGGAGGTTTCCAACCCCACCTGGACACGTTCCTGTGCCCCCTGCGCCAGGGGAAGCTGCTGGAGCAGGGGCTGGAGGAGCTCTGCAGGGCCCTTCCCACCCCCACCATGCTGAGATTCTATCACAAAAAGTAGAAGGCAAGACGCAGAGGCAACTTACTCAGAAGGGAACTTCTCAGCCTGCATGGCCACGGAGCCTAGGTAGTAGCCCTGCTCGTTGTGCTCGGGGTGCCCCATGTAGCGCTCTGTGTAACCTGTGTCGTAGAACACCCACAGCGTGACGGGCGCTCCGGCAACGGCCACCTGCAGGTCAACAGAGCCCTCAGCATCACCAGAGGAGACAGTACCCAAGCCCCCCTCCTCTGGGCACGTCCATCCCTCCCTCCCTCCCAGGTGCCCAAAACACACTGCTCATCAGTTTACAGTGGGCAGCCTGCAGCCCTCAGCCTCCCTCCCGCGGTTCACACGGCTCAGCGTCAATCGACGTGTGCTGAAAGTGAGGAGGATCCTGCAGACAAAGCAGAAGCCACACTACCCATGTCAGCTGCAAAGCTTGCCCAGGGATGTGGGTTCTGTGCAAAATGCTTTTTGGGTTGCAAAACCTTTGCTCATTGGAATGTCTATAAGAGGAACTGGGATCAATAGCTCCCTAGGACTCAGCAAGTCTCCTTGCATAGCTACCACCAGCTTGCAGAGGCTTGTGGGAAGCAACAAAGCCCAAGGAGAAAGAAAAAACAGCAAGAAAAAAAGCCTTTGCAAGGCAGGTATTGGTAAAAGTAAAAGGATAACAATCCTTAAAGACTTGTGTCAAAGTCTTCAAGCTGAATGTTCCTTGGAAGTTTAGATTTTGACAAAGCAAGAGCAGCCACAAAGAACAAAACACATCCCAAGAAGAATATCCAGCACTTGCCCCGTCTCTGCCTTTGAGACTTGCCCAACAGCAGAGTGGTCTAAAGTCAGGAAATCACATAAATCTCTTTTTGGTACCTCTCCCCACCCACAGTTTGCCCTCCTGAATGCTTCAGAACACACTGCTATGAAGCAGCACAGGCAATTTGATCTGGGAAGAGATCAGGCTGCAAAGAAACTGTTCTCTCAGTGTAGGAGGAAGAGAAGGTGACATTTTTCATCAGGATTATTCCCCTTAGTTGATCCACAGCAGAAAGAGCTTGTCTGACACAAATATATCCTCAGCATAGGTGACCTGAGGTTGGTATAGCTTAAGTTACTGCAGGCTCAACAGCGCAATAGTTTAAAGCTCTCTTACACGTTCCCAGAGAGGGAATATTCTGTGCTCAGCTGAATGGGATGAACAGTTCCTCCTCACCCCAGCTCATGAGAACAGACTCTCAGATATTCCAGTGAAACTAGCCTAACTAAACAGCTCCACACTCCTCTAACATGTCGGGCTTCTTAAGAGCTTCTGCCCAAAAGCATCCTGCTCATATTAGTGCAGAAAGCCTCATGGACAACACCAGGCTTTCCCATCAGGTCAGGATTGTGTCTGGCTCACTTGGTGCAGTCACATCACACTCCTTGAGGTGGTTACACTCACCCAGGAATGCCACACTCTTCTGGGTAGAAAAGCTGTGAATTTGTGTGGAGAGGTGGGAGAGCACAGCACTTCAATTGCACAAATGTAATCTCATTTGAGGCATCTCTGTTAGCAGCAATTAATGGGGCTGTACTGGTGTGTTTGCCTCCAAAAAGCTGAGTCCCACAGCTGTACCAGTCCCAGCCACCTCTCAGAGCCTAACAGTGCCAACAGGTTTAGAGGAAGAGCATCTCATCCCCTTGCTTCCCACAGAAACACAGGGGAAGACAACTGAGGAGACATTCCAAGGTCAAACAACAACTTACAACTGCTCTTGCAGTACCCATGGATTGCTGACTTCAAAAGGTGCTGTGGCTTGTTAGCAGGAACTGGCCTTAAAGAGTGAACAGATCTCTAGATCTGTTGTCTGTGAAGCACCAATAAATAACCAAAGCTTGGAAGCTTAATTAGAAATACTGTGGAAGGAATGAACTTCTCCTTCAAGTCACCCAAATAGAAGAGTCTTGAAGAAAACAGGTGGAGCACTCACTTGTCTACAGCAGGCTCAAAAGTCTGTATGCTGTGAACACCCAGGGGAGGTTATGTGACTAAGGGAAAAAGTCTGTCTGCACCACCAGAGTAAGAACACAATGTATGAACATACCCTGAAAATATCTGACCTCTGCATTAAAGCCATAAGGGAGAGGTAACCTCCATAGGACCAGCCGTGAATGCCAACACGATCCAAATCAATGAAGTCATGCTGGGATGCTAAATACTGCAGCCCTTCCACCTGGTCATCAATTTCTATTTGGCCCTGGGAGGAGACAGAAAAAGGAAAGTTTTGTTAGCTACAGACCAAAAAAAACCTCTGTGTTTTCAGCACTTCCAAAGGTAACCACCTCCAGACCTGTGCTGCTTCTGGTTTTGCAGCACCCAGCCACACAGCAGCACTGCACTGTGCCAGGCATGTCAGAGAAACCTGACCCCTTTCCCCCACAAGACAATAAATACATGCTGACTCACCTCTTCATTACCTTTTCTTCCTTTGTCTCCTTTGGAGACAAGATTTTTTCAGTGGTTTCACATGACATTGCCATTCCAAACATGCAGAGAGCTACACCGCAAAGCCAACAGAGCCTGGCACAGGCCCTTCCCCCTGCACACATGGCCTAACTCCCTCACCTTCTCCAGCTTGACAGAGGAACTGCCCTAAATGGGAACCCACACTGGGAATGAAACTATTCTACCTCGTGTGAGCAGCAAAGTATTTCTGGTGGGAGTCAGCAACACCCTTCTGACCCACCTTGTGTTATGCCTGCCAGGCTGGAGCTGCCTTACAACCTCAAACCCTGACACTTCTTTCCCACCCTGAGTGTTTTCCCCACCTCAAACCCACACTGCTCAGCTGCACACAGCTTCCCTCCTCAAATCAAGGCAGGGTCACACAAGCAATGCTGAGCATCTGTGCCAAACCAGTGCCTCACCTCAGGTAACGCCAGGACACAAACCTGCCTCTGGCTGAAAACTCAGAGCAGCAGACTCAGAGCCTCACTTACCATTTTGTATTTAAAGGCTCCTTCAAACTTGAGGCCTCGGTGGCAGGAGCCCCTGTTGTCAATGACAACCACCACATAGCCCAGAGAGGCCAGAGTGTTCAACCTGAAATACTTGATTCCTTTGAAGCGATTGTTCACCAGCTGTACCTGGAAGAGAAGAGCAATGACACACCCACTGATGTCATGGAAACCAGGGCTCACCTCTTATTCCAGTTTCTAATCCCAATTTATTTCTATTTGCCTCCCTTTAAATGTTTTACATGGTTTCATAACAAAATGTTCAAGGTAAGCTGCTCCCTGCTGCAGGATTCCCTCTCCCTGCTTGTGAGCTGGCTCTGAAATCAACTCTCTTCCCCCAGGACAAGCCATTCTGTGTCACAGAGATGGAAGAGCTGACCTGAGCTCCACTGCAGCAGCAATGAGCACAGAGCAAGAGGGGCAGCTGCTGACAGCACAGTCCAACACTGAGCCTGCAAGCTCACTCTCTGTTCTTTCCCAGGAGAAAACATTTCCCTTCACCAAGTCTCACTCCAGCTGCCTTTGACCATAGCAAGGCACAGCAGAGTTGGGGGGGAACCAAACAGGGCTAAGGGGCTCACCTCCTGTGCACTGGTGGGAAAAGAAAGACTGGGGAGCAGGCCCTCCTAAGCACACACTGGCAATGGTCAGTGCTAACAGAGCTCTCCTCACATTCACATGGGGGAAGTGGGAACAGAGAACAGGAGCCCTTAAGGAGGAAAGTGAGATAGAACAGGGACCACCTGCACTCTCTCACAGCTCCACTCCTCTGCTCTGTACCTGTTCTCAGACAAATGGCAGTGCCTTCATCTATGACCTGCTAATCACGACCACTTACAGCACCTTTGGCCAAGCAGCTAGTCCCTTAACATGCAAAATGCTGCCACAGAGCAGGGGCTGTCTGCACAGGAGAGCAGGGAGTGATGCAGGCCAGCCCCACTGCTCACCCACACCCCCACTCACCTGAGGCCCTCCGTAGATGAAGAGCACAGTGGGGTACTTCTTTCCAGGCTGCAGGTTGTGAGGTTTGTACATCATCCCATAGAGTGTAAAGCCCGTGGAGCTCTCAAAAGAGAACACTTCTGGGGGAATGTAATCAGGAAGAGGACCTGCCACAGGAGGGAACAGTCTGGTTTAACAGGGAATGGTTGAGTAACCCAGCTCTGCTCCAGCCCTGAGATCCCAATGGAGCTCTGCCATGCTTTGCAGTGGATGTGGCTGGGACAAGGCACAGCCTGGGAGCACCCTGGCCCTTGGGGAGAGTTTTCTCAGTCCTATCACATTCCCAGCCCTGCTCTCCTCTGAACAGTAGTAACTCTTTTCCCTTGACACAGCCACTACAGGTACCCCATTCCTTCCTAAAGCCACTTAGGACTCACTGCATTAATACATGGAAAGCACGGGATATTGAGTATGCCTTGGGGAAGAAAAGATGAAAGGGAACAGAAACAAAGTGGAAAACCAAACAACCCAAGAGCTGTCTCACAAAGACACGAGTAGGAAGCAGCACACAACTATTCCAGGAGTGTATGGCTCTCCCCAGAGGCCCAGAAGCATGACATATGCTCATTAGCAGGCATAAAACAACAGTACATGACTGCTCTTAAACCTCACCCCAATGCTAAAACTGGCCTTCTACAGTTTCTAATGTAGCCAGTTTATACACATCCATTCCTGAGCTGAAAATGTCACTCAGGTACTGCCAAGAAGTCCTCAAACAAGCATGAGTTTGACAGCCAAGTCCAGTCATGCACCACAGCAGATCCCAAGCAAGCATACTCAGGGATATCTTTCCTTCTGTGATCCTGGTTGTCCCTTTTCCCATTCCTTCTCCATGCAGTTACCTGCTGAATCCAAAATGGTAGCCCAGAATTCCTTTGTCCCGTGAGCAGCATCATCTTCTGGTCCTGTGAGCCTGTAAAGTGCCACACAGTGTGGATTCTTCTGATTACTGTACTTGCTGATGAACATGTCACAGTCCTAAGGAGAAAAACAACATTATCTTGAACCCCTCGCTGTGGAGGCACATGCAAAAAACATTCCCTCTTTTTCTGCATTTAGATGAAAGATGTTCATGGGTCAAATGGAACCAAGAAGTCTGGGATCTGGTGATAACAGCAGATAGATTCTAACAAGTTAAAGTCACAGCAAGACTCCAAAGCCAAGAATACACCTGCAAAACCAACAGTGGCATGAGGACCTTGCCACACATCCTCTTCTGGGTAAATGTGGTGGTGCAGACACCCACCTTGCAATGTCAAGGCCAGTCAACATGGTGATCTTGTCTTGGTTACAAGTGCAGTGGACTGGGCTGACCTGGCATTCCCTTGTCTTTGCTACAAGTGCAGCCACTTGGGACAATCTGGTACTTCCTCCTCCTATTTACAAATACAGTGAGTTAGGGTGATTAGGTGTTCCCTAACCGTACCTGAAACTCCTGCTGCTTGGACTGGAGCTAGTTCTGGAAGGTACCAGAATTACCTGACAAGAACCCTGGCCAATATGGAAAAATACTGACCCAAGTCAGCTGTTGTGACCCTATAAACAGCAATCCTATGTGAGACACCCAGTACATCCCCCTGAGCTGGGTGCCTCTCAGGGTAGATTTAAAAGGTCGATGAGTGATCTAAATCACTTATCCATGACAGTAAAGCCTTACCAGCTGAATGGGCTACTGTCCCAGGTGCCTGGAACCCCACTCCTTGCTGCCACAGGCTCATCTCCTCTGGAGATTGCTCTATAGCCTACTCTAGGGGAAAAGAGCCAGGCCCAAACAGTGGCAAATAATTCATCCTGGTTCCTTTGCCCTGATGAGCTGAAGAGCAACTGAACCAGAAGGTCAAATCTGGTTTCCAGGGTGGGTTTACACACTCACTGCACAACATGGTATAAAAACCTCCTTTTGTTACAGCCTTGTCTGCTGCTTGATGAAGGACCAGAAGAGCCACAAGCCACAGGCAGTCAGCTGGGGCTGTGCAGGGCTTTAGAGGCCAGCAGGTACCTGGCTGACACAGCAGGCGTGAGAGTAACCACGTTCTGTCAGACGCTTCACCTCCCCGGGATTCTCGTAGCTCACGACGTACAAGTGGTGCTCCAAAGGGGAGTCTTTTGTGCCTTGAAAGTACACCAGCTTTTTGGCTTCATCAACATAGATCTGTCAAAACCAAAACAAAACCACACAGCCCTCAGGAGCACTTCTTGACAGAACAACACCCAGTTCTCCTGCCTCCACGTCTGCCTCTGTCTCACTTCCATAAAGCTGAGCTGTAGCCCAACCAGCTGCAAGGAATAAGCCAAATGACTGTTCTTGATGTCCACAGCTCTCTCAGTTATGATCTCCACCTCACACCTTGTTTGCTCAGCTCTCTCATAGAATCATATAATGTTAGGGGTTGGAAGGGACCTTTAGAGATCAGCTAGCCCAATCTCTCATCCTTCACTCTTCTCAGTCTTCCCCATTGCTTGCTATGTTAAATAACTCTGCTTCCCGTTCCTTGTCACTTCTCCACTCTTCAGGCCCTTTCCCAAATCACACATGATATAAACCATCCCAGAAGGAAACCTTAGGCAGCACCTGGCTGTAACCCACTGCCACGTTAAATATTCCTCAGCTGCCCCTTCTTTGGGAGCAGAGAGCAGAACAGATTCAAAGGCAGGTCGACTTGCAAATCTTACTCCTCAACCCCGTTTCTAATCACCACTTAGAAAGGATTTCAAAGACCTTTACAAAGTCCAAACCAGTCAGTTCTTGAAGTCCTGTTTGATTTGAATGATTAAAGAATTCACCCAGCTCAGAGCTAAAAGAGCAGCAGTATGGGGAGCATTCCCTTCCTCCTTGTGCAAGCCGATAGGCTACATGGAAGACAAACACTGTGTGTTCTGGCTAAAAAAACAGTCAGGGCTATAGATCCCTGCCCTATATAGTTTCTCTTGATTCCAGGACAGCAGTTGGACACCATCAAGATATCTCCATGGAACACATGGAATTTCCTCACTCCTGCCTCATGGTACTTTTGCTCCTTTCTCCTCCTCTGTAAGCCTTGAAATTAGTGGGGAAAGCTCCTTGTTGATAAGGATCCACACAGGAACATGCAGGAAAAGAAAACTAACTAATGTTGCCTATGTTGCTCTCTCACACTGCCAAAATCAACCCCTGGCCCAGAACAGTGTAGTCAAGGTAGGGAAGGAAAGAAGAACAACAAAAAACCCCACATGGTCCACACGCTCAAAGGCAACACCAAGGAGTGGCAGAGTTCACTCCTCCCAGGGAGCAGAGCCTCACTAATGCAACATGGACTGACTTGTGAGGCCCTCCAGGGCACGTTACTTTCAGGATATCCATGCAGAGCAAGAGCAGGGACTCACATTGGATCCGTGTCTGCCAAGCACCTCCCATTCTCCACTGGTAATGGCCACCTCCTCTTTGATGGGGCACTTGAAGTCACCTGGAGACAATCAACACACAGACAGAGATTTCACACACTTTGACATTTTACAAAACACACAGCACAAGAATACTTCTTCTTACCCAGCTTGTTTTGCTAGACTAAACCCAAGAGCAACCTCCCTTTGCAGAAGACCCACACCTCTGCCAGCTCCCCACACAAGTGCTAGGGCTGGTATGATTTAACCTTCTGTGACATGTATGTTAAAGGATTCAATCTGAGCCCTGCACGGCTTCTCTTTTGGAAAAATAAGAGTAAGTTGTAACTTGCACAGAAGCAGAGGCTTAATAGTGAGTGAAAAGATGGCATGTGTAGAGACAACCTCAGGTGTCAATAAACAGGGAATTTTGCACTGAGTTGGGGACTAACTTTGCTTTTGTAAGAAGGTTTGATTTCCCTTAGAATGAGGCAGATTTAGCAAGAAAAAGAAGTTGGAAGCATTTAGAGAAATCTAATCAAGCCAGGATATAATGCTACCTGGAAAAAAAAAATAACCTCAAACCAATCAAAACCCCAGCTGCATGAACCTGGGAGCTGCAGTAAAATGAGGTGTATTTTCCTGGGCATGCAGAGCTCAGGCAGTGCCTTCCACACACACCAAGTAAATTCAGTATCACAGTATGATGTTGTGAATTGAAGAATGTGTGCTGTGGAAAAAAAAAACCCAACCCACTCCAGGAGCTTTGCACACAGCTCCATCATGCATCTGAGCAAGACCAAACCCTGCCTGCAGCTCAGAAGCACATGGCCCTTGGGGTTTTTTTCTGCATTTTCATTTGCCACAGCTGACAGCAATTTTCTCCTACCAACATCTCTGTCTACACAGGAATACCATGATTGCTTTTAAAAGCAGAGAGGAAGTCTCTGAATAGCTGTCATATCACAGGTTTTGCTGCCAAGCACACGTGTTCATCCTACAGGGACCAACATATGAGCAGGGAGGCCCTCTGTGAACCTTTCTCCAGCGTATTCAAACTGTGCTCTCTGTCAGCCTCTCTGCTACCAATCTGTCTGTAAAGGCTTACAGGGGCTATCTTGGTTTTACAGGTAGTGAAACAACGTGTGGGAGCTTGTTTCCCATTTGACACTGTAAATTTTTCCCTCTTGTCCATGAGGAAGAATCAAGGTTCAAACTAAAGCAATACAGAATAACCCCTGTATAATTCCAAGAGGAATGACTGTACAGCAAAGGGCTTTCCTGGACAACAGCAGGAGTTTCCAATAAGGCAGTAATTCCTGACACCTGGAAGGACATTTATTTCCTCACTAGTTGGTAGCAAGTGCCCAATTAAAGCAAAGGAGTGATGTCACTTACTTGGAGCAGGGAGGCTGCCACACGAGCGTTTGTACTTGCTCTCCTTCAGAACAGAGGTGACTTTGTACAGGTGCCTGAATCCTGTTTTACACTCAGAGGCAAAAATAAACTCTACCTCATCTTCACGGGCTTGAGGGAAAACATAGAAGATATCATGGATCTGTGGAGACAGGGGATTCTGTTACCAGCAGAATTTTGGCCCTGAAGTCACAGATAAGTTCCTCTTACTGCTCCACACAGTTCATACTAGCAAGGCTAGTTACTGACAGAACCAATTCTGCACCTGCCTTTCCAGCTTAGATACAGAAGTTGGTCCAGCTGTGCAGACTACACATGAGAGGCACCCAGAGAAGCCAGATTTCTGTGGCCTCCTCTGACCAGTGCTACATAGAAGCCCACATGTAAAGGGTTATTTAAAGAAAGATGAGTTGACATCATTGTTCCACTCATGGTGATGCCAACTCTTGCTTCAAGGGATAATTTTTTGAGGGACTCATCAGCATTTATCTGCACAGTGTGAGCTTCCAGTCAAAAAACTGCTCCAGTCAGGAGAAGTCACTGCAACATGCTCAGGCCATGTACATATGGAGGAAACATGGTAACAAGGAGAACCCTCACTGTCTAGGGACCATTCACTGGAGGGCTGTGTGGAAATGCTCTCTGCTGAACGATCCAGCTACATGCCAGTGATTGATGTTCCCACTGGCACAGTTTTAACAGGGATGTCATTTTAGAGACATGGATCTTTATCTGCAGAGGTGTGACCAGCACTTGCTTTCACAGCATCAGCCTGGCACAGTGTCTGTTCTCACAGCACAGGCCCCAGGGCACACCTCTGAGAAACGCTCCACACAAACCTCTTTCACCTGACCAGATGCAGTCAGGGATTTTACTGTTAGCAGAGTCTCAGGATTTGCTCACACAATACATCTTTGTCGGATGAAGAATACTTCATCTGCTGTTGGTGAACAACTGGCACCAAGAAGCTGGAGGATGTCAGTGGGGGACACCGTGGGCTGCCCCTGGCACACCAGAGCCCTGGGCTCTGCTCTTAGCTCTGTCTGATTACTGCAGAGCCTCAAGCAAAGCGACTCTGCTTTCACATCCCAAATCTCTCTGTTCTCTACATCCCATTTTTTACAGCAGGAAGCACAGAATATGCTGAGAACTTGCACAATGGGAACATTCTCCCAGGCAGCAGAGTAACTGAAGTGCTACAAACAGGGTCTCGAACACCAAACGGTCAGGGAAGGCCGACATTCAGATTCTTACATTTATCCAGATGTCTGTTGTCTCTTCATAAATAATGAAAGGTGTAACAGAATCTGGTACAGCATCGATGAGTTTCTGTCTTTCCATTGCATCATCTTCCGTGGGGATGAATAACGCAGGAGGGATCAAGACGATCTGAAGTCGAGTTTGGGAGCGATCCAGTAAGATGGCCCAGATGCTGTTGAGGAGAGAGATATTAGAGAAGGTAACACACAACATCAGTACTAAATAGTAAATAATCTGAGTGTTAAACAGTGCCTGAAAAATCTTAACAACCAACTCATTAGGCACCAGGCAATTGGAGGGAGACGAGAACGTGCCGTGTGTGAAATTTCACCCACATAAATCAATCTCTTCCATAACACAGGAACCTGCTTCACCTCATTTCAATATTGCATAAGCACTGCAGGTTCAAAAGAGGAACTCGTTCTGTTCTCTCAGATTTGAGTTGTGCTTTAGGGGTGTAAAGAGAAGAGAAAAAAATCAGAGGGAATTGTGAAGAAGGAAAGATTTCAATTGCAGTTTCAGGCTACTTGTGACAATACTTGATGTTGTAAACCTACAGCTGGCAGAGAAATACTGACACCTCAATGGGCTGCTAGCAGACCCTGCCACACTTAGAACCATAGAATGGAAGGGTTAGAAGGGACCTTTAGAGATCATCTAGTCCAAATCCCCTTGCCAAAGCAGGTCCCACCTAGATCAGGTCACTTCTGATGACTTTCCATGTAGCTCTAACAATAATCCCACAAAAAAAGCAAAGTAAAGGAGCAACTGTGTTCCTGCAGTTCTCCCACATTTTGGAGGGGCAGGAGGGGAAACAAAAAGGTGAAAGCCATCTTTAGATTCAAGGACTGGAGAAGTGCAATACTGGAGAAGCTTCTGGTGAGTTAGAAACACTGTACTACATCATCTACAGGGTTAAAAATGACATGCAAATGTAAGTGGCACTTACAGCAGGTTTTCTGATCAGTAAGTGTGGTCAGCAAGGATGGTCCAGTGGTTAAGGCCCTAGCCTAGGGCCTGGGGGACCTGGGCTCATTTCTCTCCTCAGCCACAGACTTCCTGTGTGACCATGGCAAGTCCCTTAGCCTCTCTGGGCCTCAGTTCCCCATCTGTAAAATGGGGACAATAGCACTGCACTCTCTCTCACAGGGATGCTGAGAGGACACATACATGAAAGGCTGTGAGAGCCCACTACCAAAGCAATAGGGCCAGGTACCAGGGAAAGAGACAAGGGGGACTCTGGTTTGGTTTTGGAAAAAAAATGATCCCCTTTGCACCAAGGAGTTTTATAGGGATGTAAAAATGAAAGCAGGCTTAAGCTGGAAGAAGATTAGAGACCACTCCTTTCTGCTTCTAACTGCATTGCCCCAAGCCCTCTAAGCAGAGACAGGATTAACATACGCACTATTGTCCTTCTGGCGTCCACCCAGCTCTAGCAATGTACTCTACTCCTTCAAAGAGGATCTCGAAGGGCTGAACTAGCTCTTTATCCACAACATCTGCAATCTGTTGACAAAGCAGCAATTCAGTCACACTGAGATGAACCCTCACGACCAGTTTTCATGCACGACAAGAGCCTGGGCACAGAGGTTTCTTCTGTGCAGCTCATGCAGTTTTAGATTGTTCAGCTTTTGCCACGCAGAGGATTCAACCCCAGACACCAGAATAGTGTGAGAGTTGCACACTGCCAGCACAGCCAGGGCTGGGCCTTGACAAAAGGCACTTGAATGCTTAAGTTTCCCCTGCCATGGAAAGGGGAGGTGGTTTGCACACAGCTATTTTGTAAGGTGTTTACATTGGTAGATGAGGAACACCCTGCATGACATCCAGTTAGCAACTAAGTCATGCTATGCAGCTCTGCAGCCTGTCCCTGCTGGGACTGGGGACAAGTCACAGAGGCACCCCAAGGGCTGTGACAGCTCTCCCTGCCTTTGCTGGCTGATGTCAGCACCGCAGGTGGCTGCTGATGGCTGAAGGAACTCAAGAGTAGAGAATCCCAACCATGCATGGCTGTTCCTGTATGTTTGGTAAGATTAATTTCCACAACTGTCCAAAGATCTTGGACCAGACTATGGAAATGTCTGCATCTGTTGAAAGAAAATGTCAGGGTGAAAACAAAGTTCATCTCTTTCCGTAAGTCCATGCTTTCTGTAAGGTGATAATATTGTCTTTGCAATCAAATGTTCCCTGTATCTGCAGCCAATGGAGCGACCTGTCACATAAGGTCTAACCATCCACACCTAAAACATTCTGCAGCTGAGTTCATAAACCCTTCAGTAGCGGGGAAGGAAAGCACAGCCTTGAGAGATACTGCTGCATACACAGACACCAAGTGTCTGTGTAGGAATGAGCCAAGTGCTCTGCCTCCAGAGAGGTCATTAACCAAGGCAAGTTTCTTGGCACTGAGCTGGAAAATGGATCTTACCAAAAAGAATCACAGAGATGATATTTATTTGAAAAACAAGCAGAACATAGAACTTACTCTGCCTTCTGCATTGATTATCACTTCAGATACCTTGAAAGTGACCTTGGGATTTGCTGTACCTGTAAAAACAGATGTTAGCAGTCAGCAACCAAGTGTTTGCTTCCGAGAGGGCAGACTCAAACTGGGTGTTATTCATACAGAACTGGAAAAGGCAAACAGCAGAATGCTCTTTGATCAAATAGCCTACTTGTACATGTGAGACACAGCAGAAAGCCAGACAGGCAAAACAGGAACTGTAAACATGAGGCAAATAACAGTGGATGTAATCCTGCAAAACAGATCTGATCAAGAGCCACGCTACTGTCACACACAGTCAGTCTACTCACACACAGTCAAAGGATGCACGTGCTAGCTGGAAGCAAACACTCAGGACTGATCAGGGGAGCAAAGCAAGCTTTCATTGACTGTTTGGCTGCTATTCTTGAGGTCTTGGACAAAAAATGATCTGCTGCTGAAAAGCATCTTTGAAAATTAGAGCAATTCACTTCAAAGCCTATTGCAGTTCAGGTAACAAAGCTATATAGCTGTGTTGGACACTGAAAATCTAAAGTTAACTCTTTGCACAGAGCCTGGACAAAGCTGCAACTTGTCCTGCAGTGCCAGAAGCTGGGGTCTGCTCCACAGCAGGAAAAGAGGGAATATAAAGACCAAAGCCGCTGTCTGTTCATCCACAAGAAACTCCATGTGGCAAATTCCACATACTCTGAACATTCTCAATGCTGCTGTGAAGCACTCCCACTTCATCAACTCACTTTATATACACAATCTGATGCACTGAGGTGAAAGGACTTGCCCTAGGTCACAGTGCTTGGCCTATTTAAGTACTTACCTTCTCCCTGGGAAGAATTTTCTGTTATATCAAGCTTTGCCCTTGTAACAATCCAGAGGAAAGGCCTACTGCATCTCAGACTGGAAACTAAAGCCCAGATTAAAACCTAGGGCTTGGTTTGGTGGGTTTTTTTGAAAGGATTTAGTTGGCTCAAAACTGCTGAAACTTAGCAGTGATCAGAGCTATGACAAAATACCCTCAGAAATTTGTACACAAGCACGAGAAAAACAAGAGGAGTCATCTCTCACCTCACAGGCTAAAACTGAGCCTTTCTTCTTCCTCCTTGAAACAAGTAATAAATCAGGATCACAAACAGAAAACTTTTCCTAGTAGATCAGGGAAGCTGCAAGATCTGAAAGTGTTCTGCAGCTTGGGAAGGTCAGACAAAAAGAAGGTATTTTTCCCCCCAAAAAAGGACAATTTCAGGAGTGAGGAGAGAGAATGAAATGAACCAGCGTTATCTGTGAGCAACAAGCCCTGCTGTAACAGCAGGGAAGTCTCAGAACAACAAGAGTCCAACTGTTCAAACTTGTCCCAAACACCTGAGAGTGAACCAGGCCTCTGCAGGTCTGCTGAAGTCCCCCCTGCCCTGCTTCCAATGGCAGTGTGCCCCAAGCCTGCTCTCACTCCTTTACTGCTGAAGCTTCTTGATTGTTTACTGTTTGAGAATATGACATCTGGTAGGCTGTAGGCATGCTGAGCTGCTTGTTCAAAGTCCAAGAGCAATCACAGAGTCTCTCAAACTATCAGGACACTGCCAGCAGCTGAACAGAAACCCTTCCCAAAAAAAAAACCCCACAAGTCCATAATTTTGCAGCTATTCCCTCAGAGACACAGGGCTGTAATGAGAACCAGCTCCTCAACTCAGGTCTGCCAGGATCTGAGACAGCAGCTCTGAAATAGTGACAATCAGATAGGGTTTCTGCCAGCTCCTGAGACATCCAGGCTCAGAGCTCTCAGTAACCACACGACTGGAATATCAGCACAGTCATCAGTCACTAATATAACATGCACAGCAACAGTTTCCCCAAACCCATTTCCATCACCTGGACACCAATTCAAAGGCTACTCAACATCTCTTCAACACCCCCTCCCTGCTCTAGGTTGAGACAGTCACTGCTGTCAAGCACAGGGAACAAAATATGTGTTTCCCAGAAGGAGAAAGGCAAGGTAAGAGGGTCTCACCAGTTTTAGGGTACCGGAAGGAATCTGTTCTTCTTGTCTCCAGCATGGGTGATGTGACATGAATAATTTCCACCTCTGACTCATCATTTTCTTCGTAAAGAATTCTAAGTATTTTACCCCCATTCAGGGCTGTAAATGAATCAACATTCTCTGGTCAGAATAGCTCTTGTCATCAGTCGTTGTAGGCATCAAGAATTCTCTCAGAAGCACGAGCAGGTGAGAAGGATGGAGAAAAATCCAACAAAGTCTGTGACTCATGTTTCATTGAGCAAAACACACTGAGACTCTCACAACTCCTACCACTGTTGTGGGAAAGAAAGTTTCTTCCCCCACTAACGTGTGCTCACGAGGCTACTGTAACAGGCTCAGGGGTGTCTAAAGGAGCAACAAGGTTCTTATCTTGCATAAAGACAAGTAACAGAAGACAGTAACTCTGCTCTGGACAGCAGAGCAAGAGAGGCCACTCCTTGTGCCTGTCAGACAGCCCAGATCCACCACACTTACTTGGCTGTGCCTTTGGGCTCCACCAGTAGCCAGTGTATCTGTCAAACTCCTCCTGCAGCACAAAAGTAGCCACGCCAGCAGATTTCGGATCCTCCTCAACATTGGCCAGTTCTAAAACAAGACACCAAAGAATCAGTTCATGATGCACTGCAGAAAAACCCCAACTCAGCTCTGCATGACCCTAAACATGGCTCAAGTTCCCACCTCCCCGCCCCCACCAGGGAACAATGGCATGATAATCAATCTGACTTCTCAGCACGTTTGTTTTCTGCATCCACCTTGCTCTGTTGATTTATTTAGAGAGGATCTAATCCTCTCTGACATGGCAGCTTCTTTCAGGAAAGGAAAGCTATCCTCCCTTCTTACTCCTATCCAATTAGTCTCTCTTTTCTCTGTACTAGTCAAAGAAAGAAACTGTTCTCTCTGCCTGATCTCAGTGAATCACAACCACAACCTGAAAGAAAATCAAAGGGGAAAAAAAAATAAACCCCAAAGCCACAGAAACCAAACCAAACCTTTCTGAACAGATGAAACTGAAAAGATCCAACACAGAAAAAGTGAAAGCATCAGTACTTCATTCACTTACAGACTAAGAGTAACAGACTTACATAACACCTCAACATGATGACATATCCATAGGGCTTCAATATTTTTCCTGTTACCCTGGAGGTAACTTAGCAGCGCTCCATAAATAATTATCATCTGAGAAGGAGTCATTGCTACAGTTTATTTTTAATGTGCTTACATAATATCTTAATATTTAACATTCCAACAAGCTAAAGCATTATTCTGAAGTGTCAGAAATGTTCATTTAACTCAAATTCAGATGATGGAGTTTAAGTATGAGGTAGGATTTACACACAACACACAACTCATGTTTTTAAGAAGTGTTTTATCCAGTTTCCCATTCTCCCTCCTCCAGGATCCATGTCTAAAATAGAGCTGGAAAAGGTAAGAACCTGAGTTACTGAGTATGAGGGGCCAGCAGAAGCCACAGTGCTGCTCAGAAACTGTTGGGATTGCTTTTAAAACACCCTGCAGCCCGATTTCACTGACAGAAACTTTCCTCCAGCTCTATATTCCACCCCCAGCTCCTCCACACACACACACACACACACAAAAAGGCTGTTCCAGTGAGAAGGAATGTGCTGTGTTTCAGAAGAGCCCTTCCATATTCATTGGACCTGACAAACAAGGGGGAATAAAGAGTGGCTGTGTCCCCCAGGTTTCAGAACCCCTAGTGCCATCACTTTATTCAGTCTAGCAAGAACAAATGCAGAGGTGGTGGCAGAGGTTTGAATTCAGGATGCATTACCATTGTGCACAAACGTTAGCCTCCTTTCTTCTCTGGTTTCTAGATTGGCTACCCAGATGTCATTGCTGTGGATAAAGGCAATCCAATTTGGATCAGCTGGGCAAAGCTTGGGATCCATCCGGATATTTGGACAACTGGTCTCAACCAGGACGGGTCTTAAAGGCTGTTGCTGTTTGAAAGAAAGAAAAGCACAGTAAGCAGTTAACACATGGACACTTACATAAACTAATCTGGGTTATCAGGTCTCTAAGATCACAGTAGTGTGGACACTGACTTCAAACACACAGGTTTACAACAGAGGAATCAACCCATTTCACACACAGGACAAGACTAAGCAGATCCTTTATAGGTTGAACAGACCTCATCAGGGCCTCTTTCACCAGTGCTGAGGATTAGCCACAAAGCAGAAGGCAGCCTGCCTAGAGAAGCTGCACCCTAAAAAGAGCATGGCAGAACATACAACCTTGTCCTCCAAAAGCAACTCAGGGGACAATAAATTCCCCCTGACAACAGGGTTAGACAGACATTAGGCATTTGTTATAATAGTTATTTCAGCTCTGAAGTCCAGCTCTAGCAGCAGCAGAGGTAAGGCTGCTTGTTCTGCAAGTTATACTGCCAAATCTTGTAACACAGTCAGCAGTAGCTGCTGAACAGTGACCTCTAAAACACAGCTTGGGAATAAGAGCTGCCTCCGACCACACGGAAGAGCACAGTGCATCACAGCCTTTGTGTTGCTTTTTCACTGGCATTGCTACTTACAGAACACCCACAACATCTGGTGTCCTGCCTTGCTGCCATGGCTTCTGACACTTCTTGTAATTCTCCATCTGAGTTTTGACACCCACGGAAATGCATCCCTGAGGAGGGCTTCTCCATGTCTTAAGGGTTATCAAGGCTACTTGCCATACTAGTGCAGCACACCAGTGTGATTTCACCCCAAGCCAGAGAGGAATCTCGTGAGGTTCAACAAGGGCAAATGCAGAGTCCTGCACCTGGGGAGGAACAACCTCCTGCACCAGCACAGGCTGGGGGTGACCTGCTGGAGAGCAGCTCCAGGAGAGGGACCTGGGAGTGCTGGTTGTGAACAAACTAAACGTGAGCAGCAACGTGCCCTCATGAGCAAGAAGCCAATGGCAGCCTGGGGGCATCAACAAGAGTGTGGGAAGCAGGTCCAGGGAGGTTCTGCTCCCCCTCTGCTTTGCCCTGCTGAGGCCTCATCTGGAGTCCTGTGCCCAGTTCTGGGCTCCTCAGTTCAAGAGTCACAGGGAACTGCTGGAGAGAGGCCAGTGCAGGGACATCAAGATGATCAGGGGACTGGAGCATCTTCCTTATGAGGAAAGGCTGTGGGACCTGGGGCTGTTCAGTCTGGAGGAGATGGAGGGGGGATCTCATCAATACTGGGATGTATCTAAAGGGTGAGTTGGCAGTTTGGGCAGCACTTTTTTTCTGTAGTGCCCAGTGACAGGACAAGGGGCGAAGGAAAGAAGCTGGAGCACAAACAGTTCCACTTAAACATAAGGAAATACTATTTCACTGTTGAAGTGAGGGAGCCCTGGCCCAGGCTGCCCAGAGAAGGTCTCAGGTTCTTTCTCTGGAGGTCTTCAAAACCCACTTGGACGTGTTCCTGTGTGACCTCATCTGGGTGGGACCTGCTTTGACAGAGGGGATGATCTCTAAAAGTCCCTTCCAACCCCCACCATTCTGTGATTCTATGAAGCCAAAGGAGCTTCTAGGCAGATCAAAGAAGTCCAGCAGTGAGAAGAGATGAGTAAACTCACAGTGAATCCATGAGGGCCTCCATCCTTGACGTGATAAATCCCACTGCCTGCCTGGAAGAGGAAGGTGCCACTCTCCCGGTGATAGTCGTAAGAGGCAATTCCCACCGTGCCAATCCGCTTCCTCTCCCGCAGCAGCTCCTCCTCACGAGAGTACATCCCATAGTCCAGGATGGCCTGAAGAAGGACATAGAAGCACAATCAACACCTCTGCTCTGCACATCTTTACTGTCAGAGAAGCTCTGCACGCTGCCAAGCTTCCAGGAGCAGATGGTTGTGCAGACACCCTCCTCCTCCAGCATCCTGCTGGCGGCTAGAAGCTCGCTCCTGCTTCTGCCTCTGCCATCTGCACTCGTAGGTGCAGGCCATGATCAGCTCCCACACAACTGTAAACCTGGTAGCCACTTCTCCCAAAGCAAGGCAGGCATCATTTCCAGCAGTCACTGGTACAAGAAAGCTCAGCCTGAAGTTCTGCTGTTTCTAGAATGAGCAGGAGAGCCTTTGCTAACTTCCACAAGGAGCCACGGTGACTGGGCTGGTGGGAGGAGAGCACAGCATGAATTTTGTGTCTGGCTGCCAGCCTCAGGAAACAACATGGGGAAAAAACACACCTAATTCCACAATGAGGTTTGTCTCATCTCCTCCAACCTGCCATGGTACAGGGGTGAAGAGAGGACAGGGATCCTCTGCTCCAGCATGAGTCACTGAAACATTAACTGGTCCTCAGGGGATTCATCACCTTGCAGGATGGTGGTTTGTGGAGACTACAGGCTCCTCCAGCAGTCCCCAGAATCCCACAGCACAGAACTGGATGTAAATTAGTACTTGCAATCTGTGCCAGCAAACGAGGAATGATCCAGCACACACAGTTTTTATGACCCCCTAAGGGTTGTAATTCCAAACACTGAAGAGAGAGCTGTGTTGCATTTTGAGATGGCTGCAGTCAGCCAAGCACGAGGAGAATCTTACAATGTTGAAGACAGTAAAACTCCACGTTTCCATGATGGCTCAGAGGTGCAAGCCCAAAGCCCATGCACTTGCTATGCTACTAAGAAGCAAGAAAGAAATCAGAACCCACCGGAAAGAGATCCAAAAGAGGCTTCCAGGAAAGCAACAGCACGGCAGCTTTGTTGATGGTTTTGGGAATTTCAGAGTAGAAGAGTGTGTTCTCCCTGTTCTCCCCAGACATTGCTATTGTGAAAGCGAGGAGAAAAAACAACGGTGTGTCAGCTTTCTGTTCATAACCCAAACATACCCAAAGGATGCTCAGGAAGAGTTGCACAGGCCCTTCCTAGCAGAGGAAGTACTGACAGTGTCTGCACTGCAGCCTCACTCTGGGAGTAGCTCCCTGCTTCACAGAAATGCAAGTCATGGCTAAGGCAGGAACAAGAAAATACACCCAGGCTTACCCCACGCTGCCTGAAGCACATCAGTGTCTTCTTGATGGCTGGGGACTCTTATTTCATAAGCTTTTCAAATCAATGCTAATTCTCCTGGCTGCAATATGGCACGATGCAGCTTGTGTTTCAAAGATAACGCATCTTTAGGAAGGTCTGGACATCTCTTTCCTGCTCCTCTCTCTCAGTGCCACTTGTATCTCCAAAAGCTCCTGACAAAGGCACCTGGGGATCAGCCCAGAAGGAGCCAGATGTGCCCTGAGGAAAGCCACGTCTGACACAAAGGGGCACATAAGAAACCAGAGCTCCTCTCAGCTGAGGTCAGCCTTAACCCACCCTCAACTCAGCATCACTCCAGGATCATCCCCACCCTCCAAAAAGGGGGAAAATGAGACAGATCAGCAGCTTCCTCATTATGTCACTGCCCACAGCACATGCAAGGACTCTGTGAACCACAAATCAGAGCTTAAGCAACTCGCCTAAGCAGTGAGCAGTGGAGCTAGAGCAAGGTTCTGGCTCCCGGGCCTTTGCTCCAGCCATTGCTCCTCTGCCTAATCCAGGTTTTAAAGGGCTTATGTTCAACTACTGCACCTTTGTTCCTCTACCACAAGGCCTGCTCGAAAAAGGCACCCAGAGGCTGCTCATGGTATGGTTTACAGTGCCAAATCACCTCCAGCACAGCTGCAATTTAGAAGTGCACATATAACAACTGATCATTCATTAGTGAAACAATGCAGAAGTGAGACACTGAGGCCAAGAAAATAAGTTGCAGTAAGTTCTTCATTAGCAGGATAAAAAGTACTGAGGAAAACCAACCCACTCCATCAGGAACTGAGGCACAAAGGACTCACAAACTTCTCTTTGTCACCTCTGTTTTGGAAGGAAACTTTGATGGAGAAAAAGGTTCTACCCACCAGTTGCAATTAAGAGAAAGAAGATCAAACTGACAGAGCTTTTGGAGAGGAGAGAGCACACTTGGAGAGAGAGAAATCAGACTGAACAGATAACCCATCCTCCCAGCTAGAGAACACGCCCCAAAGGACTCTTCAGAGCTCTTTTCCAGCTCTAACAGGCCCAGTGGGTCACGTCCCACCACATCATTCCTGTGGGAGACAACCTCTGGAGTTTCAATGAGACATTACCATCAGGGTGATGACATTTGAGCAGCCAACCTGGCCTGAAATCCATCACCATTCAACTGCCAGCAACACCCAGCTCTGAGCACAGGCAAGCCCCAACAGCCTCTGTTCAGTCCAAGCCACGAGCTGTGGCAGCAGGCTCACCCAGATAGTAGATCCTATGGGAATGAGGTCCTTCAGGATCATTTTTCTTCACAAAGGTGAAGTCATGGGGGGCTTTTGCCATCATGTAGCCATGATACTTCCGTGTGTCCGTCAGCAGTTTCCGAAGCTGGCTCCAGGAATGTCTCTCTACGTAGAAAGGTTCCAGTTTTGGCTGCTCCTCTCTCTGGACCTGCTCCTCAGGGCCCGTGCTTTCAAAGATTTCCAGGCCAGGCTGTTCAGTTTCCATGGCTGCTGCCATGTTGCATGTTTCTGGAAGAAGAGGACAGCAGAGGTTCAGCCCTGAGCCGTCATCCAGCAAACACTCACTTCACGCTCTTATAAACACACCACAGCAAAAGCTCTGGATGAAAAACCAGTTTGTGGGGTGGAAAGGAACAAAACCAACAATCATCAGAATGAAAAGGGAAAGGGGTTTCTGCTCTGGGAAACAGGCTGCCATCACTCAGCCTTTCAGCAGGAGGATTCAGACAGCCACACAGATACACTCTCGTTTGTCTTTGCCACCCCCCCACGTACCAACTGCTCATTTCAGTTCATAAAGTAGATAAAGCCTTCCCTGTTAAGCTCCCACATCTGCTTCTTCCTCCTTATGAACTACACAACCATCACCTTGCTACCCTGATAACAGAGCAGGGGGTGATTGAGGCTGCAACAAGATCTGGGACAACACATTGCTTAGAGGAAACGACATCCCAAGTTGCTTTGGCACCCCCAGGCCACACACATCAGGCCCAGGCAGCTGCAACACCCTTATGCCCATTATTCTCCTGTAACTTCTCAGGTCTGATGGCCTCTCCTTGCAAACAAAGCTCAGAGGGATCATCTCAGGGATGTAATTATAAACACTGTGGGGATAAGAGTCTTCCAGAAGTGTGAGGCAGCACCAGAAGAAAAGGGTCACAGTGAAAAAAACCCTCATATTCTGAACAGATTTATCTGCAGCCAAAGTCCCAAACAGGCTGTTAATGTAGCAGATAGCTCCTCCTGCAGTCAGCAGTGCTTTACAAAGTGTATCTGAGCTGGAATTAACAGCCCAGGTATCTGGCAAGAGAAAAAACAAACCCTCCCACTGCAAATCCCAGCCCTGAGGACAGCTCCAAAAGGACTCAAGCTATGGACTCATGCCACACAGTTCACTACAGGAGAGACCAAAGTACAAGGACTGCCAGTCTCAAAAGGAGCTTTTACTCTATATATAGAATGGAAAGACTGCACAACTGTTCTGCACACTGCTTAGGGCAGAGCTTGGTGCCCTGAGTCTCAGAAAAACACTAAACCCAGACTAAATAGAGCTTGTTGAGCAACAAGCACCAAAGGACCACTGAATGCCCAGGCTGGGGCTGCACAGCTGCTCACATACCTCATTGTAACTGAAAGAGAGACAACCCACACCTCAGAGCAAACCCATTCTTACACAAACTGCTAAAAGCAAAGCAGGGCAAGTCTGCATTCCAAGTCTGGTCCCACCTTTGACAACACAACCACAGGTCTTTGTTTTGTCTGAGCTATTTACAACACAAAACCACGGCACAAGTCAAAGAGCCCTGTGAAACTGGAAGGAGGGTTGAGACCCAAACACAGAACAGTGCTCTGCTCAGAGTTAGAAACAGAGAATGAGGCTTCAAACCTGAACCAGAAAACCCTCGTTCAACCTGCAGAATGGCAATGAAGACAAGCGTCCTCTCCCCACCTACACCCAGATGCTGCTCCCCCTCAATCCGACCTGCTCCCCATCCTCCCTTCCTAAGGAAACACATCACACCGGAGGAGCTGCAGGCTTGGAGGAGCCAAGAGCGAGAGCTGCCGCCGGGCAAGGCGCCGTCGGTGCGCGGTAACGCGGGGAATCACCGCGGGATCCCTACCGCAGCCACCTTCTGCCACGCAAAGCGCTGGGTTCCACCTTCCCGCAGCCAGCAAAGCGCGGCCGCCGCATCTTCCGCGACAGCGCTGGGAGACCCCGGTACCCCCGCAGCAGCGGCCGGGCGCGCTCAGCAACCGCGGGACGGCCCCGAGCAACCGCCGCAGGGACCGAGCAACCGCGGACGGCCCCGAGCAACCGCCAGACGGCCCGAGCAGCCGCGGTCGGGCGCTCGCCGCCGAGCTCGGAGGAAGCGGGGGAGACCCCGGGAGGCCTTTCCAGCTCCGGGCCCGCCGAGCCAGGCCGCCCCGCCTCGCCTCGCCTCGCCTCCCCTCCCAGGGTACAGCAGCTCCGTCCGAGCCGCAGCCCCGCTCGCAGGAGGCGGCCCCGGCCCCGCTGGGCCCCTCACGCACCCCGGTGCTCGCGGCGCTCGGCGGCGATGCTGCGGGACCCGCCCCGCCCCGCCCCGCCCCGCCCCGTGTGCGCTTCCGCTTCCGCTTCCGGCAGCGGCGGCAGCAGCGCCCGGCACCGCGCGGAGCGGCAGTTGGAGCTGGCGCCGCCTGGCGGCCGGGAGGAGCGGCGGCACGGAGCCTCCCGCACACGGGCTGAGGCGCTTCGGCTCAGCCTCTGTCCCAGCCCCGTCACCCACCAGCCCATTGCCCTCAGTGCTCTGAAACCCCTCCAGGGACGGTGACTCCAGCCCCTCCCTGGGCAGCTGTTCCAATGCCTGACAGCCCTGGCAGCAAAGCAATTCCTCCTCACATCCAGCCTGAACCTCCCCTGGTGCAACTTGAGGCAGTTTCCTCTTGTTCTATTGCTTGTTACCAGGGAGAACGGACCCAGCCCTGCCTGGCTACAGCTGCCTTTCAAGTAGTTGTAGAGGGAGAAGGTCTCCTCTGAGCCCTCTTTTCTCCAGGCTGAACAGCCCCAGATCCCTCAGCCCTTCCTCATCTGAGATGTGCTCCAAATCCTTTCCCAGCTTGGTGCCTGCCTCTGGATCCTCTCCAGCACCTTCATGTCCTTCTTGTAGAGAGGGGCCCAGAACTGAGCACAGTATTGTAGGTGCAGCCTCATCAAAGCCAAGTCCAGGGCAATGATCACCTGCTGGTGTCTCTTACCAACAGAGCTCCTGCAGCTGAGCAGTGGCTGCACCGAGCAGGTGACTGCATAAGGCCACAGCCAGGCTGCCCTCGTGTGAGCTGCTCAGGGAGCAGGGAACAGTCTTTTTCACACATCATCTAACCCAATGCTTGCCATTTCTAGCCCTCCAAGCAGCAAGGTCTTGGGGTACATCATCGTTACACCCTCACAACATGAGTTCAACAAGGCTGGGACATGTGGCCATGGGGCAGGCCAGGAGGTGCGGTATTTTGTTGATTTTTATCCTCTCCAAGGCAGCTCCAGACATCCCAGTGCCCTGGCAAGACGCCATCCATCCCTCTATCCATCCATCCCTCCCTCTATCCCTCCATCCCTCCCTTCATCCATCCATCCATCCCTCCCGCCACCCATCCATCCATCCCTCCATCCGTCCATCCATCCATCCATCCTTCCATCCTTCCATCCCTCCCCCCATCCCTCCCTCCCTCCCTCCCTTCCTCCCCTCCTCCCTTCATCCATCCATCCATCCCTCCCGCCACCCATCCATCCATCCCTCCATCCGTCCATCCATCCATCCATCCTTCCATCCTTCCATCCCTCCCCCCATCCCTCCCTCCCTCCCTCCCTTCCTCCCCTCCTCCCTTCATCCATCCATCCATCCCTCCCGCCACCCATCCATCCATCCCTCCATCCGTCCATCCATCCATCCATCCTTCCATCCTTCCATCCCTCCCCCCATCCCTCCCTCCCTCCCTCCCTTCCTCCCCTCCTCCCTTCATCCATCCATCCATCCCTCCCGCCACCCATCCATCCATCCCTCCATCCGTCCATCCATCCATCCATCCTTCCATCCTTCCATCCCTCCCCCCATCCCTCCCTCCCTCCCTCCCTTCCTCCCCTCCTCCCTTCATCCATCCATCCATCCCTCCCGCCACCCATCCATCCATCCCTCCATCCGTCCATCCATCCATCCATCCTTCCATCCTTCCATCCCTCCCCCCATCCCTCCCTCCCTCCCTCCCTTCCTCCCCTCCTCCCTTCATCCATCCATCCATCCCTCCCGCCACCCATCCATCCATCCCCCCATCCCTCCATCCATCCACCACCAACCCCTGCAGCCCGTAGTCCGGGTGCGGATCAGCCAGCCCAAGCCAGCGCGGCCGTGGGACACACTGGAGGGACTGGAGGAGGCTGGCAGGGAGGCGATGCCGCCCGGCCCCGCGGGACCCGAGGGCGGTGCGTGCGGAGCCTGGGGCCGGGCCGGGCGTGCGCAGGCGCTGGCGCAGGCGCGGGCCGTGTCCCCCGTCCCCGGGCGGCGCGGGGCTGAGCGCGGAGCCATGGCGGGACCCAGCCTGCGGCCGCACGTGCACTGGGCGCAGCGGCACCGCGAGCTCTACCTGCGCGTGGAGCTCAGCGACGTGCGGGTACGGCCGGGAACCCGCGGGGAGCGGGGCGGGAGCGTTGCGGGCGGCGGCGGGGGCAGAGACCCTGCGCCTCCCGGGTGCTGGGGGTGGCTGAGCTGTAGCTAACGCTGCTTGTCCTTCCGCAGCACCCCGACGTCTCCATCATCGACAACGTGCTGCGTTTCAAAGGTGGGGGCTCTGAAGCTCGGGGGGGGAAGGTGGGGGCGGTGGGGTCCCTTATCGCTGCCCTTGGTGGCTCAGTGCTGGGCACCGGGCATGACACGCACCCCCCCTACAAACCCTTCCATTCCAGGCAGGTTATATCTTATCTCCTAAGGATAAAAACACCCCCTAGACCTCCCCGTATTTAAATACCAGTGACATTTCCATCCGTGTCTTTGCTGTCCCGCCTCAGTGAACCCAGGAGATAACTCACAGGGGGTTGTTTCCCTTTCACAAAGAGCTTGTTTGCAAGTGTTATCAAAGCTCTGCATCAGGAAGCAGGGCTCGATTTGAAAGGTAAAGCAGCTCTGTCCTAAAAGATGGTTTTGTTTGAGCCAGGTGACTGCCCCGTTGCAGCAGCAGCTGGTGCTGGTTGGTTTGCCTGGGGAGCACTGGGGATGTGCTGTTGTGGCAGGAGTTTCTCCTTTATTTGGTGCTTGTGTTGTCTGGGAAGCGTTGTGTCCCTGGTGAGGCCATTTGATAGGGTGCTCTTGCACATTGTGTTCACTTCAGGATCAGTTTACTGTGTGGAAGGGTGGAAATTAACCTCAGCATGCAGGTTTTGCAGAGCCAGCTTCTGTGGGAAACAAGAGATGGATGCACCCTTCTGCTATTGGGAGGGGACTCCCCAATGTCCCCCTCCTCCAGACCCACCAGACACAGGCTACCTGGGCACACTCGCTCAGAGGCTGCAGGTCCCAAAGGCTGGGGATCTTCAGCTGCACTTGAGTTAGGTGTGAGCCCCTCTGGGGCTCTCACATGCTGCCTTCCTCCAAACAAGGACCCTTTTCTAAGCACCATGTTGGAGCTGCAGCAGCTTTGATCTCCAATTCCAGTGACCTCACCTCTAAGCAACACTCTGGGCTGTTGGTGTTATTGGTGTGGTTTCCTCTTGCTTCCCAGCAAGGCAGGGGGAAGCCTTGTAAATAACCACAGAGTATTGTGTTGTATTGAGCTGTCCTTTGCAAGTGGGCTGTGTGGAACTGGACAGGACCTTCACACTGACTCCTGGTTCTTCTTTTAGCTCAGGGTCATGGTGCCAAAGGGGACAACATCTATGAATTTCAGATCGAGTTCCTAGAACCTGTTGAGCCTAAGGTGAGTATTTTTACTCTTCTAACTCTTGCAAAGAGAAAGTAACTTTTGAAAGAGTTGAAAACCTCTGCCTGTAAAGCTCACAGTCTGCTGGTTACACTTTCCCTGCTGCCTGTGGGACTGCTGTGTCCTGGTGCTCAGCCACCATTCCTGCTTTCATGTAAATCACCTCACCGGGGGTAGTGCTTGCATGGGTCAGCCTGGATAGGAGCAGGGCCTTGCTTGTGTCTGCTGCTAAGCAGCAGCTGGACAGTGTGTGAAGGATTCAAAGCAGCGAAGTAATGGCACAATCTGCAAGGTGGTGTTTGCTGCAACCTTGACTGGAGAGCGGGGGCAATGCTGCCACAGTGTTGTTGTCATGTTTCCTGGCTTCTTTTGCAGCCCCACAGTCATGAGCACTGGTGCTTCTGGCTCCTGCAGGTGGCTGGGGTTGCCAGCACAGATAATGCTGAGGCTCCTATTGCAAAATTTCTTCTTAATTGCTGTTGTGTTGTGACAGGAGAGAGCTTGGCTAGAGGAGCAGGTACTTGTGGGTGGCTGTCAAGTCTGCCTGTAACTCTCAAAGGTGTTAGGGGCACGGGAGAACTCTAAGCTCTGCTCCCAGAGCAGGATTTGTGCTGCTTATGTCTGGCTGCCTGTTGGGGACAGCTGCAGTCACACGGAGCCACTGTCCACTTCTGCTTCAACAAGGGAGGAGATCACTCACTGGAGGGTGAGTTTCTGGGGCCTGGCAGCCTGCAGGTTTCTTTTCTGTAGCTTCTACAAGGTATTGAGTGGTAGAGGATGGATATCTCTTGGTTCCAGGAGGTGGTCAGCAGTTGCTGGGTCCCCAGTATGGGGAGAGGTGCCCATCACCACCCGAGCTTGTCCTCAGTGCTGGCAGTCACAGGCTCTGCTGTGAGCCAGGCCTGGAAGGCAAGTCCTTCCTCCTGCAGAGCAGCCTCCTTCCAAAAGTCTAGTCACTCTGAGTCACTGTGGAGGGACTGGAGGAGAACAGACTTTGCAATGTGTGAAACTACAGATGGTCGAGACCAGGAAGTGTTGCAGTCCAGGCTTTTCTCCTTTAGCTTTGATGTGCACCACGAGATGCCTCTTGCTGCAGCGAGAGATGGAGTCTCTGCTGGGCAAGGACCAGGCCTTCATAGCTATAAATTACAGCTCCAGCCTTCAGATGTCCTCGCAGCACCCAGCCAGCCTTGACAGGGCAGTGCTGGGGTAACGTGCTCAGTTGAGGCTGCAGCTGATGGCTCTGCTGCTTCGGTTTCAGCTCAGAGCACCCGGCCTTGGCTCGAGGTGTGGAGAGCTGGCAGTGAGGGTGTGCAGCTGAGAGGACAATGCTGTGTGCTGAAAGGATGGAGGGGTTCTGGGCTGCCATTATGCAGAATGTGGCCGTGGTGGAGAGGCCTCGGGGTGGCAATGACCATGCTGCCAGGTCTCTCAGCTCACAGTGGTCTCCAGGTGCTTCCTAAAGCTGTTGGCTCTTCTTCTTGCTGTAGCAGATATCCCATGGGGTTCCCTGTTTTGGACAGGGACCTATGGGTGATGGTAGTGTTGTGTTTTTACTACTGGCTAGAGGAGGCGGGTGGCTCACTGTACTAAATGCAAGGTCTAAAGCCAAAATCATCGCTTCTGCCCAGGAAGGCCAGTGGCACTAGCTCTTTGTGGTAGGATGCAGTGGTGCTGTGTGGTATGGGCAGGCTTTCCAGCTGCTTATCAAGTCCTACAGCCATCACAGTTGCCATCTTCAACTGGCCTGTCCTTTGCTTCCACGCCTTGGGTGACAGGTACACATTTGTTCTGCAGCAGTTATGTCATTCCTACCTCCTTCTTGAGGCCTTGGGCATGAACTCGGGTCTCAGAGCTTGTTTCTTAGGACTCTTGCTGATGTATGGTCCTGTGCTGCCCTCAGCCTGTATGCAGGGTGACACAAAGGCAGCTGAACATCACTGTGCAGAAGAAAGAGAGCAGCTGGTGGGAGAGACTCACCAAGCAAGAGAAGCGCCCGCTCTTCCTCGCTCCCGACTTCGACCGCTGGCTGGATGAGTCGGATGCTGAAATGGAACTGAAGGAGAAGGTCAGTCTTGTGGGTGCCTGTGGCTTGTGCTGCCAGCTGCAGAGCAAGGGTAGCTGTTCTCCCTCTGCTTGAACTGGAATTCCTTTACCTGGAGCTGCCTGGCATGCTGGTTGTTACAGCTGTTTCACACAGACACCACGTAGAACTGATGAAGTGGTTCCAATTGTGAGCAGCAATTCAGACATAGGCAGAGTGCTGGCCAGAAAAACAGCAGCAGTGTGGATCTGAGCTAGTGGCTGAGCACTGGGCAGGGTCTGAGGCCGAAGGCTCACAGCCCTCACCCCACACTTGATCCATAGGAAGGTCATATCTGTGTGCCATATGGAGCCCAGAGACAGCAGTCCCAGGCATTGTTGGTCTGGAAAGCAGGGATTTCTAATGCTTTCCTGAGCTGCTGGGCTGGCCCTGACGGTGTGTTCACACCATCTGGTAAGCTCCTTACTGCAGCAGGGAGGTGAAAAGCCATCTTCCTCAGAAGTGGCTTGAACAGGCCACATTTATGCAGATCTGTTGTACAACAAACGCTGCCCCGTTCCCCTCCACAGCCCCTGAGCTCAGTGTGGAGAGAAAGGGCTGCTGCAGTGCCAGGAACCAGACAGCAGCAGTGAGGGGCAGACAGCCTGGGCTGGATGCTCTCAGTTCCCTTCAGGTCACTGCTGGGTCATGAAATGTTTCAAGGAACAGCTGTAAGAAACAGTAATAGCTGAGATTTCACACAGAAACCAGCAGGCTGTTTTAGCACAAGCATCTAATGGTTAGAATTAAATCTCTGGTGAAGGCAGGGTAACTAGTTAACACCCTCTAACTTTTACTGTGATGGATGTGACAACTTAAACGCTGTAGCAACTGGCTGCTTTGCTGAGTTTTTAAACCCACTAGCTTTGCAGGAGTAGAGTTAACAGATCACTTGCTAATTCCAGTGTCTAAAACCTTATCCTTCATCTTAAGGAAGAAGAAAAGATTAACAAAATGAAAATAGAATCCCGAGTCCCAAAAGACCGTGAGTAACTGTCACCTTCTGGGGGTGGGGCGTGGGGGCTGCCAGGCTGCTGGCACTGTTCCACAGGAGTTTAGCTTCACAAGCAATTTTGACTGGCCTGTGAGTGGGTTCTTTTTTTGCCTTGTGGATTATTTAGAAATGTAATAAAAATGGACAGAAGTTCCCAAGGGGCTTCAAAGAGCTGCCCAGCAGGTAAAAGCAGGCAGCACCCCCAGCAATCGATAGCTTCCCTTTGCCTTGTAAGCCTCATTCTTGCACAAAGCCTGGCTTGTGGCTGTACTCTTTGCAGAAGAGTTCCCCTCGTGCTGCTCTCACCTGATGTGTTTGCTGTTGATCTCAGCTTTCAGACACCTGAAGAAGGGATACTTGGTCATGTATAATCTCGTCCAGTTTTTGGGATTCTCTTGGATCTTTGTGAACATGACAGTGAGACTCTTCATCTTAGGAACAGGCAAGTCACAAGCACTGTTGTGTTTCCATTGGGGGTTTTGTTTTGGGGTTTTTTTTTTGAGTGTTGTTTGAAATACCCTCTAAACAGTGCAATCTGACAGACTTCTGTAGGGAACAAGACAGTAAATGCATCACCAGAGTGCCCAGCAAAAGCCTCTCAAAAGCCATCCCAGTGTCAAGGATGGGAAAATCCTGTCCTCCTGTAAATCACAGCTGCACGTTCTGACCAATGGTCCTTGTGCTCTGCCAAGATTACTCGTCAAGAACAGTTGGAACAAAATGTCTGGCTGCAGTGTCAGTGGGTTTTAGAAAAGGAGCTGAGCAGGATGTTGTGTTTCTGAAGTGATTCATGCTGGTGAGGTAGAGCACTACTGCTTTGCTTGTAATTACTTAAAGAGCTCTTGATCCTTCTCTGTGTGAACCAGAGCACTTGAGTGGTGTTTCTGGCCTAACTGCTGTGGCTTCAAGATAAGGCCTATAAAGAAGTTACATAATTATGGATAATGAGGTTTTTTTTTCCTTCTCAAACACAACTAGAATCCAGGTGCAGCAGCAGAGCTTTTGGCAACAGCTTCCCCATCGTGGAAATTCATTTGTTCTTTACAGTGGTTTCCTGTGTCTTACAGATTCCTTCAGTGATACATTTCACAGTATCTCTGACATGATGTATTTCTGTGAGACCTTGTCAATAATGGAGGTAGTGAATGCCCTAATAGGACTGGTCAGATCACCGCTGCTCCCTACGGTAATGCAGGTGAGGTGTTAATGTTCTTCTCTCTGCTCCCCTCTTGTTTAAAGTGAACCTTATTTCACAAAAGCATTGAAGCTTTCCTAAAATAAGTGATACAGCCTCACTGGCACTGGACTAGAGAATGTATCATTGAATAGAATACAGGATTCTGTGCTTCTCAGGCTGAGCTGTGGCAGGCTGTCATCTTCCATCACCTCGGGAAGATGGTTCAGGACAGCAAAGCAGGAAGCAGCTGAGGAAAAGTTACCTGATTCTGATTTGGTTCACGTGCCCTTTTTTATCCTGGTTGTGCATGAAAATGTGGCAGCCTGGGGTGGATGAGAAGAGCTGTGGGCAGTGGGTGGAGAGAGGTTCTTCTCCTCCTCTCCTCTGCACTTGTGAGACCTCATCTGGAATATTGTGTCCAGGTTTGGGCCCCTCAGTTGCAGAAGGACAGGGAGCTGCTGGAGAGAGTTCAGTGCAGGGCCACACAGATGATGGAGTGGAGCATCTCCCTTGTGATGAAAGGCTGAGGGAGCTGGGGCTCTAGAGCTTGGAGGAGACTGAGGGTTGACCTCATTCATGTTTACAAACACATAAAGGGTGGGTGTGAGGAGGCTGGAGCCAGGCTGTGCTCAGTGATGGCACAAGGATAGGACAAGGGGCAACAGGTACAAGCTGGAAGAGAAGAGGTTCCAAAGAAACACGAGTTCCTGTGTGACCTGCTCTAGGTGCTCCTGTTCGGGCAGGACTGGATGATCTTTTGAGGTCCCCTTCCAACCCTTAAGATTCTGTGATTCTGTAACAGATGATTTAAGACTAGGTCCCTTGGCTTGCACCTAAATACAGAGCAAAATGCATTGTCCTAAGCAGCAGGTCACAGCTCAGCTGCAGTTAGTTGTGTGCTCAGCATGTGTTTTGAGTGTGAAGAGCAGATGTCCTGCCTGCCTTTGACAGCAAGGATTTGCTCTTTCTTTTCAAGAATGTGACTTTTCCTTAATTTGTTTTTTTTAAAACAGATACTTGGAAGAAACTTTGTTCTGTTTGTTATCCTTGGGAGCCTGGAGGAAATGCAGAGCAAACCCGTGGTGTTCTTCGTGTTTTATTCCTGGAGTATTATTGAACTGTTCAGGTGGGTGGGGTTTTTCTTCTAGCAGGTGTGTCAAGAACAACGTGGTTGTTCCTGAGAGCTCCTTCAATCAGATTTTGATCCTTGGGTCTTTTGGAAGAGAAGCACTAGTGCATTGGCCCCAGAGGATAACATCTCCTTTAACAGAGACTATCACAGCCTTCCTGGGTTTCTTCATCTGCCCAAAGCTGGGGCAAGGCTGGAGTCTGAAAGCAATCCTGCCCTGATCCTCAGGAAACCTGTTGCTTTTTTCCCCTTGAGGGTTCTTTTGCTTTGAATTTCCACTGTGAAGTGAGCTGCACTGTGCTCTGGTTCTCTTTCAAAAGCAGCATCTTGAAAGGTTTGTTGGCCAAGCCAGGCAGTTACATTCACCCACATGGTCAGAGTGGTAACATCAGTCCTGTAAGCTGCCAAACAAAGGTGTGTCCATCACCATCCACGGGGACAGCCTGTGGAATGTTCTACTGTCATTTGGGAATTGGGTTGAATATACAGCATATACATGCAAGACTAATTCTAGTAGCAGCTTCCCTTCTGAACTGTTTCTTCTCATGCTGCATTGGCTGTAGGTATCCTTACTACATGCTTTCATGCATTGGGATTGAATGGAAACTACTAACCTGGCTCCGTTACACTGCCTGGATCCCTCTCTACCCCTTAGGAGGCTTGGCAGAAGGTATGTCCTATAACACAGTTTAAGGAGTCAAGAATCCAAGGCTGGGAAAATAGTTGGGTGGTTGTTTTTTTTTGGCTGATGGACTTCAGAATAGAATAGAACAACACAAAATACAGGTTTGCTCTGAGCATCTTTGTTCCACTGTTGTTTTTGCCAACTTGATGTGAAAAGTCTTTCTTTTGGGCACTGGAAGTGGTTACCTGAACCAAGTGATCAAGCGTGTGCTGAAGTCCTTATGAGCAGCACAAGACAACAGTGCTGGCTTCCCTCTGCTCAGCCAAAGGGCTGCATTTGCTTTTATCTGCTAGACCTGACTCAGCCTAGCTTGAGCTCACACCAGCTCACGGGTCTTGACATTATCTTGCAAATCATTGCAAAGCACAGGCAGGGGCCAATTCTTCCTCTGAAAGCAGCATAGCCTGTTGTGTGATGGTTATGGTGCTCCCCAGGCAGGGCACTGTTCCCTTTCTGCTTTGAGAGTGGCTGCTCCACAGACTCAAGCCCTTAGTCTTCTGTTCTCCCTCTAGAGTGGGGGCTTCACAGTGCTGCCTTCTGACTCAGCAGCTCTGGATTATTTATTTAAGAAGCCTTTCACCCCTCAGTTTCTAGCTGTAAGAGATGTGTTGTGATCATACCTGCCAGAACTTGTTTCTATGAGCCAGGAGTAGGTTTGGGCATTGCTCAACGCCAGGCACAGGAACGACTCCGCCTGTTTGATTGCTGGGAGCATTTCTGCATGGTGAATACTGCTGGCATGGGCCCTGCAGGCTACAGCTCTGTGTGAGAACAGCTTAGACTTTCACAGCTGAGCTGCTGTAACTGCCTCAGCTAGCTGCTTTCATTATCCTGCATCCTTAAAACAGCTTTAAAATTGGTGTAATTAACGAGAGCTAGCAAGTGAGAAGGGAATATCCTGCACAAGGTGGTGAGGGCTGGGCAGTTGTGTGTTTTACCTGTGTTTGATAACGATGCTGACCTTCTGCTTTCAGCTGTCTCTATCATTCAGTCCATTCCAATCTTCAGTGAAACAGGGAAATTCAGCCTGGGATTGCCAAACCCACTGAACGTCACAATCCAGTTTTCATTTTTGCTGCAAATATACCTTATAGTCTTGTTTTTAGGTAAGATCCTTCAATCTGTTTCTGGGTATTGAAAAGGGCACTTTCCTCAGAAGCAGCACGCTTTTCAAAGCAAATGAAATCCCTGCAGCTTGGGGATCAAAGTTGCCTGAGGTTAACAATTATCCTTGTTGCTTGGTTATATAAATTTGTCAGAGGTGGAGGGGAACAACCCTACAATTAGCACTGGGTAGTCCCCCAAGAAGGAGACTTTGGTTACAAGTTAGCACTACCTCCTGATCCCTTTGCTTAAAAGAGTCTTTTTACATGTATTTATAACCTCAGTATTCTTATGTCTCACCTTTTACATTTGTTGGAGCTTTGGAATGACTTAGTGGAAATCTAAATGTAATTTCAAATTAAAGCCATGTTTAATTAAACTGTATTATCACTGATGCAACAGGAGGTCTTGTTCTCCAGGAAACAATACAAGAAGGCTCTTTAAATAGTAGTATATTTAAGAGTGGTGCTCGATACCTGTTTGGTTTCTGGTGTTGCATTTTTAACCTCAGGTGAACTTTGTGGTTTGCACACCCAGTGTGTCTGGGGATCCTCAATCAGCACAATCTCATCTAGAGTTTTGAAGTGAACTCTCAGCACATGCCTCCCTTTCACAGACACTGCTTAAAGAATTGCTTTCACTCTGAAACACCCATTTCGTTCCTCCCCAGCTCTGCACAGCTGATGTTCCAACTTCTAAAGTGACTTTTTGGTACCAAACAGCCTGTGCAGCAATTCCTGCCTCACCCAGCAAGGAAACACTTGCATTAGCTTTCAGTGCTATACACACCCTTAAACCATCACTTTCTTTTGTGTGATGCCTTAGGGGTTCTGTGTAGTCAATTTGCTACAGCCTTCCAGCATGAAAAAGATGCAGTAATGTCCTACCTAAACACGCTCTTCTTTCTCCAGGAGTATTTATGAACTTCCGTCACCTCTACAAGCAAAGGAAACAGCACCTCGGACCAAAGAAGAGAAAGATGAAGTAGAGAGGGCTGCAGTGCTTTTCTTACCTTATCTCAATGACAAGATAAGCCTCTAATTCTTACAGTTTTACCCACTGCAATATAAAGGATTTTGTAGAAGGAGATGATCACTCTAGATCCCATGATCCCATAGTGAGTGCAGGTAACATTCCCACACACTGTGCTTTGTTCCCCTCCCAGTCATGTGTGCATGGCATTTACCATGAAACATTTCAACTTGTATCCTCTCAGCTACCCTGTTAGAAAGAAATCCTGTTATCTGCATATAATATGCTTATAAGCAGTGGAGCAGCACTAAATAGAACTAGTGGTTTTTATCTCTTAATTGGGTATTTGCTCTTTCAATATTGCATGCAGATAGGGCTTCTGACGTGGGGATGGACTGTCAGCTGGCCCCTGCTATTCCTAGGGTGCATCTTGTTGGCAGGAGGAGCACAGTCTGAGACCACTGTGAACGGTGTTTGGGTGTTTATTAACCCTTGGGGTAAACTTGCTTGGCACATACCACCCCTCTTTTTCTTCTACAGCACTACTGATGCAGCAGAATTACAGCTGGAAGTTGCTAATGTCCATTTTGAATGCTGCCAACTTAAGTCTGTTTCTAGTTTAGCCTTAACAGAATGGGAGCACTGTGTGGATCTTGGCATTCCTGTAATAAAACATCCTTATCCAGTCCTTGGGGAAAGGAAGCTGCCACTCTGTGACACAGCCAGAAATGCTTTCCTGGTTGGTAGTGCCAACACTGAAACACAACAAAATAAGAAGTGTAGGTACCAGCTTTCTCCTGGCAAGGGAACAAAGCCCAGGAGAACTCAGTCCCACCAGGTACTATTTAGCATGTGTCAAATCTCAGTAAAGGAGATCCCACACAAGGCTTCAGGGGACCCTGTCCTCTGTGCTTGCTTTAACAACAGAGCAGCTCCCCTCACATTCCAGATTGGTTGCTCTCTTAATCTGGAAACCTTTGTTTCATTTGACTGGATTTCAGCATGCCCTTCTTCACACCTAGCCTCCTCCAGATCCCCCTCAGCTTCCTTAAGCCAGCTGAGAACACTTACAAGAGGTTTGCTCTACACGGTGCTGTGGTTATGAACAGGTTGCTTCACAACTGCTGCTGCCCCCAGGGTGATGCAAAGCAAGGCCAGCAGTTCAGAACATGCACTGAAGTTGAGATTAGCTCAGTGCCACGTTACTATTTATCTTTTTTTTCTACTGTAAACCAATCTGAATCCTTCAGAAAATCATTTTCTATATGAAAGGTAACATACAGCTTACTGTTGGTGACATGTGTGGACCCAGTGATGGTTACTGTAAAGAAATAGTCTTTTTAAGGAGATTTTAATAAAGATACTGGTACAAGCTCCATGCTGCATTTCACAAACTGTGTTGAGGCAAGGAGAGGAGTGATACAACTTCTCTGCAGGGACCCTCGAGCCTCCCAATCAAAGGAGAATGCAGCTTTACTCAGGAGAGTTGAGTGTTATTTACACAGTGTCACTTAGCACACACTGTACCTATGTTTAAAGTATGTCAGAGGGTTGAATTGGCTGAGTAATAGAACAGCAAGGATCACTTTCATGCTTTAATTTCTCCACTGGGCATTGAAATCTCTTCTGAAATCCGTATGTACTCATACGTTGTATTTCTCAGTGCAACGGTGGTACCTAGTGCAAGCTCTCATGGATCATACACTACTGAATTCTAGTCCTTCAGAAAGAATGTGTTTCTATTAATAAAGATTTACAACCAAGTTTTGCTTTAGTTCTGGTATTTGTTCTTTGCTTGAAAGCAAGAAGTTGTGTAACTTAGGCTTTAACTCCAGTGGGGAGCCCAGCCTTCCCCAGGCCACACAGCTGTGTTGCTATGACAATGGAACAAGTCCAAGGTAAGAGTTTGATGAAGAATTACTCTTTATTAATATTTCACTAATAAAACCCCCATGTCCTGCAAGATTAAGTTACTTTCACAAGCATAAGCACTGCTGTGCAACTGCTAACTCATTGCAGCAGTACAGGCTGGCTTTCGAGTCGGGCACAGATTAGTGACAACACCCTGAAATGAGCTGTCTTACCTCATATCTTGCACAGTGATTCCCACCTCTGTTTTCTTTGGACTAATCAAGTCTTACGTATCAAGGATAGTAGCTGCCTTTTAGGATACTTTCACCTGTGAGTTCAGTTATGTAGTAACCATGTTGTGGAGGGCAAAAGCCACGAGAGTCTGCTGCCAGTGACGGTGCTTTCACTCTGTCCTCACATGTACTGAGGGAATTCCACCCATCATCCTAAAAAAAGTAATCTGAGCCACTTTTCCAGTGCCTAAAAGTGACCAAAGTCCTCACAAAGAGATGTACTTATTTAGAGAGCACTGATGCGGGGCTGTTGAGAGAGAAAGTTCTCCAAACGTTAGACAGGCCCTAGAAAGTAAAACAGGGCAGGGAAATTGGAACCACTCCTGTCTCAATCTATACAAATTCCCCAAAAATGGAAACTTCACATTCTTTCAGTGCTGCTGCTGGAGAAGTCTGTCTGCAGTGGAGCAATGTTCTGGTCGTAGGCAGCGTACTCGGAGGCGCCCGTGCTCGCAGCTTTGAGCTGCTGTGCCGCGTGCGTCAGCTGGAAGGCGGCGTCGGGGTGAGCGGTGTCAGGCAGCAGCGTGCACTCCCGCTCCAGCATGTCAGCCACTCCTTTCAGCAGCTCCAGGAAGCCAAAGGCCAGAGCTGCCTTTCGTAAACGATTCAGTTCCTGCAGAGAAGGAAAAGTGCTTGTAAAGGGACCGGAAGGCTTTGCACAAAACAGCTCGTTCACTTGGAGGAATATAAACCTGAGTGATCAGTACAGCTGCTGGAAAGTGGTGAGACCAATCCTCAGTCCTGAAGCATTTCTTTTTAGTGTCACAACTAAACAGTTAACTTTTCCCTTGATCCCTTCTCCTACTAAGCTCCTCTGCTCCCTTTTCTGCATTCAGCTCCTGTACCTGTGTGCTCTGTCTGTCTCAGCTGGGGGTAGCCTCCGACTTAGGCTTCACCTACTGCTGCCTTTAACCACAGTGTCCAGCAAAATGGACATCTATTGATCTTTCTTCACTACAAACTGACAAATTCTTACATGCATTTAGGCAGGGTAGTCATTGCTGGAGTCTCAGGTGGGGCTACAATAATAAACTGCTTCAGCACTCGGCTTACAAGAGGATCAACGATTGCCTGCAGCTACAGTCTAGATTGTGGATTGTTATGACGTGGCCAAAAGTGCCTGGAATTGTGTGTTTCTCTGCTTCAGTTGTAGAAGAAATGCAGGAGACACTTTTGGACTCAGAATGACATCTGTGTTTTTATTCATCTCTGATCCCTCAGTTTTTCCTCTTGGACAACACTGTAAGATCTGCAGAGAAGTTCACTGAGGGAGAATCAGGGGTGATGAGGGGCATCTGTAAGCACAAAACGTGTGTCACCCTGCCAGAGAATGAGGTGGCAGGGAAGCCAGACCCCTGGGTCTCACCTTAACTAGTCTCTAAAATAGACACGATATATTAGACTCTAAAATAGAGCCTGCACAGAACATCCCCCAGACACACCACGTGTTCCTTTGTCAGAAGCACCTCTGTCACTATGGATCAGACTCGGGCTGGCCTGAAACGTTACTCACTTTATAGAAGGTTTGAGTTTTCTCTGGGAGTTTCCTTGCATTTCTCAAGATCTTCTGGACATCTGTCTGCAGAAAAAGGAAACAAAAAAAAAAACCCAGAAGAAATCTTGGCAACTGCTGGGGGAGCTGCAGAAGAAAAAACGCTCAGCTATTTATTGATAAATTCTCCTGACCATTGACAAGATTGCAGCTCACAAAGGCTGGAACAGAAATGGTAATTAGACTAAATCCAATAAAGCAAGCCAGATGCCTCACTGGAGACACAGCTTTGATTGAACAAGTTGTGCTTTCTGATTGCATTTTAATCACGCCATTCTGAAGAGGCAGTGTTTATAAAGATGAAAGGAAAGCAATAAAGCAATTATATTAAATGGACATGACAAACACAAACACACACAGACTCCACTTGGCTACTGCTGCTCAAAGTAAAGCATCAAGTTCCAAAGCTGGCTCATTAATTACCTGCAGGCCACTTGGTTTAATCCAGACAGTAACGTTCTGTGCGTAACTGCGCTTGTTCTTGGGCTGCAAGGGGAAAGGGCTCTTGTTGTCATCCTCTCCATAAGGATTTTCTTTTGCATCTGGCAGGAAAAAATAAACAGGTTTAACAACTACGATTTGGCAAGGTCACTCAGGCAATGAATTAAGCCCATGAGTTATCCAAATGAGTGTGGCCAGTACCTGAGATGGGCCCAAGCTGTGCCATCTTCCCCAGCCATGGAAGGGGCTCAGGACCAGGCTCGAAAAGAGACATCATGAGGTTTGATTTCTTCTTGCTGTCAGCTTGTGAATAGAGCATTCCATACCACTCTGGCCTATTGAAAAGAGCAAATCCCAAAGGCTGAAAATCTCCCACCCCTCTTTGCCTAGAACTCACCTCTCCCCTCCCACTGTGGAGAGGCTCAGTTTGCAATTTATCCTGGCTGAAACACATCCACAATTAAAACTTCACAGCTTTGTCTGGCAGAGCAGAGTTCTGTGCACATTACAGATATAAATAAGCATGATTTATAAATAAAGCATAAATGAGCAAAGCAAGAGCTTTTGCAGGCAGACATCCAGCTCCATACCCCAACTGGACGACAGCCACCATGCCTTCCACTTTCAGGCTGCCGTGTAATAAAACACAGAAGTTGGGGATTTTCCCAGCAATCTGATTAGCTGAATTCTCATCTTCAGTGTCATCTGTGATCCCAGGTCCCAGCTCATCACCTTCTGGGGAAGAATAAAAGCAAACAAGGGGACAGCGTAAGAATAAACTGAAGCCCATTCATTGCATTTCCATGACACCAGCCTGCATTTTCCTGCAAGAATAAGTTCATACTTCTGTAGAAGGGGCAGCTGCTAAATGAACTGTTTGGGCAAACTGGCATGATACTGTTACAGAGATGATCCACAGCATCCTACTCACAAAACAGACTGACCAAAAAACTGGCAATAAAACCTCAGCTTTGAAGAAACCTGAAGTGAAACGAAACAGCACCAAGAGTCTGGCAACAAATACACGGCTGCTTCTGAACCAAACCCATCCCAAATTTCCAGGCGTCCTCTCTTTATGCAATTAGTGGTCATTATGAGAAACTTGCTGTGTTTTAGCAGCTGGAACAGCACTGTGATTTAACTGGTAGTGTCTTCTAAGGTGAAAGGTCTAGCAGGGTAAGAGTGTCAGTAACATACTTCACCACGCTCCAGCCTACGCCACCCCTTCGTGCAGACACACGCACACTTGGCCCCAGTGAGCAGCAATTCATGGCCAAGTAAAACTAAGCAATCTAGTTGTGATTAAGATCAGATTTTTCACAACAACAAATCATTCCAAGATCCAATTAGATGCAGGCATTAAATATTCATCATGCACCAGAAGCTTCACAGCCCATAACTATTTTTAGCTTTTAAGTTTTGGTATGTTTTATTAATACTGATGCTGTAAGGACACTGTTCCCTCTGTTAACTTCCTAAAGAACACAGTATTCAAAAAGATAAAGAGCTTGTGTCCAAGGCTTTAATTTTAATGCAAGCACACAGACAAGTCTTTAGGGACATCTGACATTTTGATAAAGCATAGAACCCGTTCTTCTAGTTCAAACCACCACAAACATTACCAGGGAAGCTTAAAGCAACGAAACTTGCTCACCTCTGTTAAGTGCAATGGGCAGGACCAAGTGTCTGGACAAGACAGGAGGGCTAGAAATGTCAGCTATATCTACAAAACCAACAATTTCTAGATCTGTGGGGAGACAACAGGTTTAAGTCAGATCTGGAAACAGCTGAAACGTATTCAGAGTCAATTTAACAGCATCACTTCTTACACCACCAAGCTTTCTGTTGTGCCCCAACCTTGACTGTCCTGTCTAGATGTTAACAAGCCACAAACTTTCACACGTAACATCATGACATTTAGGATGAGAACTCAGCTTTCATCCCACACATACTGCTGGTCCATCAGCTGTGCTGCTAGACAGACACAGAATTGTGCACAATGTTTTTCACACTGCACACACTCCATTGCCATTTTATAAACCTGAGAGGAAGCAAAGGGCTAACCCAAATCTACTACCCTCAAACTGGCATCACAGAACCTGCAGGAATTCCCATCAACTCTCTTCTGGCAGGGTTAGCCCCAGTGGGGCACATTCCCAGGACTGGGAAGACTTGTTGTTGTGGTTCTGGAGTTTTGTTTGCCCACTGGAAGTTTAAATGCAGCTCCATCTCATACAGAGTTGTGGGCATTTGCTGGTAACAGACTGAGGCAGCCACATCCTTCATGCTCAGCCTTGTCTGATTTCCACCTCACTCCTTGGGGATTCCATTGATTTTTCTCATACATGTGCAACCAACACTTGATTAAAGCCACAGAGGAATTCAGGGGCTGAGCACACCATGTGTTGCATTTTAAGCACACAGAACAAACGTTGCTTCATGCCAAATTCCCATTTTTGGAATGACAGGAGGAACTTTAACACTGAATGGAACATACAACCTCCCTCATCAGGACACACTGCGTGCTCTTTTTCTTTGCCTTTGCCATTTTGGTACGCATGCATCCAACCCCAATGAAGCAGTGTGAAGCTACAAAGGAGAAGTGATCACCTCCCAAATGAGAAATGTTTTCTCTCTTGCAGATTTTAGAAAGAATCAAGGCAATCTTGGTGGCAGTACTTTATGAGCTGCAGTCACTTCCCTGCAGGATGTTACCACCACCGTGTCCTTATTCACATGAAAACTGGGCATGTTTTGTTGATGAACACAGGAGAAACAAGGGAGAGAAGGAAAAATTGCCAGCAGAGCTAGAAATTCACAAAAAAAGGAGAAATTATCCAAAAGTACACTCAGGAATAGGATCTAAGTCACTGTCTGTGCACTTCCCACACAGAAGGAACTCCCATCAGCTCCCTCGCAGTCAGCAACGCTGGGGACTCACTGAGAGTGCACACCTTCAGCTCAGCAGCCACAGCACTCTACTGCCTGACTGGCAAGAGCAACAAAATGCATGATGCCAAATGCACTGCTGAGGAGATGAGAGCAATTTCAATGCCACAGTTCAAACTTAATTCTTAAAGCAAAGCACTGAAAATCAGTGTGTTCTCTCCAAGAACAAGTGGCAGGCATGGGCTACCTACAGACCACCTGCTGCTCAGGGGTGTTCACTGATGAGGGGGCTGAGGAAGGGTTTCTTTGCCCAATTGCTTTTAAAAATAACTTAGTGTTGGTAAGAAGTGCCAGGATTACAGACTATAAAGACAGAGATTTCATAACTGTCAGCCTTTACTTGTGCTGCCTCACCAATTCTTCTTGACTACAATCCTACTGAAAGAAGTCACCAGAAAGATGCCAGTTTATCTCATCTGATAACACAGAGTCTTTCTGATAAAGGCAACTCTTAAACAAAACGCAGCCCTTTCTCCAACACCCCTCTGCCATACTCCATGAAGCTTTTGGGGGTATTCATGGAAATCAGCCTGGAGCTTTTTTCCACAGTCTTTCCCCTAGAAATTGGCACCTTGAGCTTTGAAAGTGCCTCTACCCCACCCCAGACCTTTTACCAGGCACACACAGCTGAAACAGGATGTTGTTCTTGTCCCCTGGTGCCACGCACACCAAAAAAAACTACTCACTCAGTGATTGATCCTTGCAGAGAGAAAGTGGATGGAACAGTAACTACACAAGATAAGAGGTGGCAGTAAAAATGGTAGAAATCAAATGGATTGAAGTAAAAAAGCAATCAAAGATTTGTTACCTGTATTAATTACTTTAGGAATGGGGTCTATTTCCTCATCTATAATGAAAGGTTCTGGTCTGGGGAATACTTGCACATCAGACGTTAAATGGCCACACTTGAGAACAGCATGGAATGGTGTATAAGCCAGGTCTATTAGCTTCCTAGAACATGACCAGTTATTATTAAGGAGAGCAGAATGCATATCAAATGACAATATTTTGTCTAAAGCACACCAACTTAGCTCCCAAAACTTTAAACTACAATTAATTCAGCAGCTTCAGCATTGCTAAATTATGAAGCAAGGCAGCATATCATCACACTGATGGCAAACTAACAGTAACTGTGGAAATTAATACCTCCTCCCTGTCAATCATAAACAGATGTTATGATTTGGTTACCTAAGGATTAACACAAATGTTGGCCTTAACCAGTGAAGGTGAAGATGAGAACATAGTTAACAAAATCATTAACTAAAAGAAAAAGGTTCATTAGAATGTCCCATGTCATGAGGTTTCTTACATCCTTTACAGATACTAACTGGAAACCTTCATAAAGCCGTATTGTCTACAAGTCTACTCACCCAAACATGGACTGGACATTCTTCAGGCAAAGGGGTCCATCAATGGTGAAAATCTGCCCTTCTCCATTGTTTAAATCTATGAGCCTCTCCAGGCAGTCTAAGGAATCTGTGCTTTGAAGCTGTAAAGAGAGTGAAATGGGGTTTGTTTTCTTTTTACTCTCTTTTTATTGACCACTATGTTTCCAGAGAATACACATAGCACAGCAAAAAGCACCTGACTGGATGCTGCCATGAGTTTTTGTTGTCTCACTCCTTTCTGAAAAAGCCCAAACATTCCTGGTCTTCCCCAAACTGTGCTCTTTGTGCTGCATTTATATTGGATTCAATGCAGCATTTGGCCTGGTAACAAATCATCACAGAACATCTCGAGTTGGAAGGGACTCAGAAGGATGATGGAGTCCAACTCCCAACACGTGGCTTTATTGTGTTAGGTTCTGCTTTGCAAACAGGTCCAAAGCAACCAAAAACCCCAGCAGCTCTGAGTCTTGAAGAGCACAGGGATGCCTCCAGTAGCAGAACATTGTAGCAGTAATGCTGAATTTACAGCTCCTTCAGGATAATTCCATTTTTAGGAGGGAAGGCAGATATAAATTCTGAGAACTTTTTAGAGAGTGCTGGTGAAAGCTTCTACACTTATCAGTGAGACAAGGTTTACTTTCAACACTTTCCCAGTTATTCTGATGTGTAAACAATGCCTCAATCCATCAGCTTAATCAAGAGGATCATCCTTGACAGAGACCTTGAAGCTGAAATATCTATTGCATGCCTAAGCAGAAAATCCTTCTGTGATGGACAGGAGAATATAAGTGTCAAGTCAAAAGCAATACTGTTGATAAAACCTATTCTAAGGAACTCTATTCTATGCAGGCTTCTTGTTAAACATTTTTGTATCCAACAGAATTCCAACTACTGTGAAGATTTTTAAAGCCGCTCTTGAGATTTCTCAAAGGTACCTGAAGAGAAAGAAAACAGTCACCTTTCCTTCAAAACAAAGGGAAGTTGGTTGGAACACAGGCTTGGAATTTTGCTCACATTTCTACATAAAGCTATTGCTATTGTGTTGAGCATCTCTGCAACAGAAGTTATTTATTCAGACATTTAATTGTAGGTTAAGAAAAGCTCCCAAAAGCATCCCATGTGATTAAGGCAGTAAAGGTAAGAACAGAGAAAACCCTGACATGATTTATAAAGAACATGACAACAATGCAATAGCAGTGGAACACAGCAGTGCAATAATAAACTTCCAAAAAGATACCAGAGCTACAATTCAAGAAACAACTGAGCACCAGAACGCCAACTGCACTTCAAAACAAAGCACAAGAACATCCAAGTGTGTTTTGTGCTGACCTGCTCATTAGTTCAGAGAAGACCAGTAATTATCCAATGCAACAAAGAAGAAGGTTATGTGTTAAAGACATCACCTCTTCCAGATTTGCCATGCACATGACATACAGCTTGGATGGGAACGGGAAAGGCAGCGGGAAGCGGTTGCTGTCACTGCGCTGGTTGTGAGTGGCCAGGGAGTGTCGCAGGGAGCCTCTGCCAATGCCCAGGCAGCCGTCCGTGACCAGAACCACCTTGAATGCAAGAGCACAGGTGAGATTTCCAAGGCAAGACACGTTTCTATCTGCACACGGCAAGTCCACACCAACACGATGCAGTAGTGTCCCTAAGCAGCGTGCACTTCTCTGGCTGGAGACTCAGTCAGAGAGGAACCTCACGAGGTTCAACAAGGGCAAATGCAGAGTCCTGCACCTGGGGAGGAACAACCTCCTGCACCAGCACAGGCTGGGGGTGACCTGCTGGAGAGCAGCTCCAGGAGAGGGACCTGGGAGTGCTGCTTAATAAGAAACTAAACATGAGCAGCAACGTGCCCTCGTGGGCAAGAAGCCAATGGCAGCCTGGGGGCATCAAGGAGAGTGTGGGCAGCAGGTTGAGAGAGGTTCTGCTCCCCCTCTGCTCTGTCCTNCTGCTCTTCCAACACTGCACAGCAACAGCAGGTATTATTTTCAGCTGAGGGCCAAGGAAAATAAAATCCAATTGAAACTCAGTGTACATCTGCTACACCCAGATTTGTAACCTCTCCTCATCCTCCATCTCTCTCTTTTGCAATCTCCTCAGTTACCACCTGAACTGCTGCCCACCAGGAACGTTTTTCACTGTTACCACATTCTGCAGAGTGTGCTCCCTGCTGCTTCATCACCCCAGTGCCTGAGGTTCCAGGAAAATGAGACATGACACAACTGAGAGACTGAATTGCTGAGATCTCACCTGTGCTTGGGTTTCTCATTCTTTGCTTTGAATGTCTGCTTTTCCAAGGTGCTTTTATCCTTGTTAGATCATGAAGCATTCCCTACCCAATAAACCCCTATCTTTTTTCTCCTTCAGTAAATGTTGCTTGAGACATCTTCCTAGCTCACTGAGCTGTAAAATTAGTGAACTTAAATCCTAACACAAAGACCAACAGGCTCTTAAGTGTTTCAGAAAACTGAGACCTAAAAGCAGACTTTGCTGGAAGAGGCAGCAAATTCAGAAGGCTCCAAGGGCTGAATGGAGTGTGTGAGCTTATGCATGCTAAATGACTCATTGAGGAAAGACAGACCAAAACACACTCAGCAGTAGTCCCATGCTGTTGCTTGAGACCTGGAACTGTAACAAGGCCTGGAAACCATCAGGTTATTGAGGAGGAACGTTACTGTACTTGTGACTATACCCTTCCCAAACTGATTGAGGCTCCTGGGACACAAGACTGCACCCAGGTCAAAAGCCAAGCCTGCAAACAGTATTCTTGGGCCAGGTTTTACAATTCACCTCACTACAACACCACACTGGACAGGAAGCAGTTTTTTTCTTGCTGAAGATAAAGACCACCTTCTGTTCATATTCCAGATACAGCCAAAATACTAATTCTTTGTCCTCCTGTAGCCCCAGTGTGCCTGACAGCATTCTAAGTTTTCCAATCACTTTTACATTTCCATCTGCAACTTACAGGCACTACTGAATATATACTAGATCCTAGGAACAGTGAAATCAGTCCTACCTGGCATGGAATTGCTGCACCCCATTCCTGCTGGACAATGTTGCAAACCCCCAGCAGCGCTGACTCTAAGCAGGTTTTGTCATAATCATCCATGTTGCTTAGGGCCTCCTGTCAAAACAAACACCACTGTCATTGCTGGCTGAAATATCACCAGCAGGAAAACACAGAAAAGCTGTTCAGGGTTGTGTGGTAAATCAGTATGTTTGCTCTGCATCATTACACAATGCAAAGTGCTAACTTCTTACATACGACCTGCAAAGTTTAAAAGGAAAGAGAGAGGAGAGGAGAGGAGAGGAGAGGAGAGGAGAGGAGAGGAGAGGAGAGGAGAGGAAAAGAATAATGGCAGTTGACTTTGAAAGAACTATAATAGTATCAACACAGACCTTTAAGCAAAAAAAACCCACAAGCCTTTGTATGTCTCAAAGTCAAGTAAAAACCTGAAGCAAAGTCTAACATGAAACTTCTAGCTCAGAAAAGCTTCCCAGGTGTCAGAGCAACTTTAACTCAGAGATTCAGAAAGCAAACAACAAGGAGCTTGTCCCACAAAAACTCTTGGCCAGAGAGAGTAACAAAATTGTGTTTCTGTAACAGTAAACCAGCTTTTCTCCTAAAAAAATGAAAGCTTCAGACTTCACACAGCATCCTGAGAGGGGTGCAGCTGTAAAAGTGACATGATACAGGAGTCTGGCTGCATTCTTTGTTTTTAGAAGTTCCTAAGGTGAACTCTTCCAGAGGTGAAAATAAATCAAAGAGAACGCACTGGCATTCACCTGCTAAAATGCACAGAGCATATCCCTTAAAATCCCCAGGTCCTGCAAAGCACAAACCAAAAATCTGGTGTTATTGTGTGCTGATATATGATAACTAGTTATAGATGCACATTTTTTTACTGGATTCAGAGACCTTCAGTGCCTGATTCTGCGTTCATTCTGACATTTCCCCTTTGGACTTTCTCTTGTCTCCCAACTTTCCATCACATCTGTGCAGCCCAAAACACTTATTCTTTGCCTGCTGCATATTCTTAAAAGCACCTTCTCCCTTGACTCAAAACCCTTCTAACCTGTTCTGTCTGCTGGGCCACTTATCACAAGCAAATCACCAACCACAGACAAAAACGTTAATGTCACAGAGCCACTCCAAGAGCTTCATCAGGCAGCTCTTTCCCTCCCTCCCTCCGCACTTTTAACCCAATTAGTCCCACGGACTCCAGTGGTTCCTTGCACAGGTACGATTCGCAGAGCGGGACGACACGAAACCACAGGATTTCACCGCGGTTTGTGAACACGCGCGGGGTTATTTTGTCCTTTTTTTTTTTTAAGGGCGACGAGCCGCCCGCCTTTGTGTTTCACACGCCCTACCTGCAGCGTGTTGTAATCTCTCGTAAACGGCACCATCAGCTCCCAGAGCGAGGAAAACACCACCAAAGCCGTAAACTCCAGCTTGTAGTTGGTTGCCATGTGCTCGAAGAGCATGGTGAGGCCGTGGACAGCCAGGTGCTTCCTCTGGTACTCCTCGGAGCCTTCCACCGACACCGGCCGCGTCATGGACAGCGACACGTCCATCACCACCACCGTCGGCATGATGCGCTGCTCCTGGCCCCCGCCAACGCCGCTCCGCACAACGCCGATCCGCTGCAGGCGGCTGGGAGAGACACGCCGGAGACGCTCATGGAAGCCGCCGCACGGCTCGCGGGGTGCGCGCTGGCGGCGGGGCGGAAGGGCAATGGCGGCCGCCACCCTCCCGGCAGCAGCGCCGCCATGGGTCCGGCGCACACAGCGTCCCCCCGGAACGCCGCGGCCCGAGCGGGAAAGGGCCGGGCGCGGCCCGTCACACGCCAGGTCCCGCGCGGGGGGAACGGCAAAAAAACCGCGTGTTCTGCCAAAAAACACGAGACTGTGATAGCGTGGGGGTGAGGGGAGCGGCTCGGGTGGATGCCGCTGTAAGAAAGGCTTATGGAAAAGCATCCCGGCTGGCTGCTCTCAGTTCTGGGGCTGGAGGAAGGATGGGGGCTGCAGTGAGCTCCCTGGAAAAGCTTGGATGGACCCCAAAGCAAAGCTTGGATGGATCCCTAAAGCAAAGCTTGAGTGGAACCCTAAAGCAAAGCTTGGATGGATCCCTAAAGCAAAGCTTAGATGGACCACTGAAGCAAAGCTTGAGTGGATCCCTAAAGCAAAGCTTGAGTGGAACCCTAAAGCAAAGCTTGGATGGATCCCTAAAGCAAAGCTTAGATGGACCACTGAAGCAAAGCTTGAGTGGATCCCTAAAGCAAAGCTTGGGTGGATCCCTAAAGCAAAGCTTGAGTGGAACCCTAAAGCAAAGCTTGGGTGGATCCCTAAAGCAAAGCTTGGGTGGATCCCTAAAGCAAAGCTTGAGTGGAACCCTAAAGCAAAGCTTGGATGGATCCCTAAAGCAAAGCTTGGATGAACCCCAAAGCAAAGCTTGGGTGGATCCCTAAAGCAAAGCTTGAGTGGACCCTTAAATCTTGGATGGAACCCTAAAGCAAAGCTTGGTTGGACCCCTAAAGCAAAGCTTGGATGGATCCCTAAAGCAAAGCTTGGATGGAACCCTAAAGTCGCCTCGTTCAGACAGCAGTTCCCTTGAAACCTAATCAAATCATCTTTTCCTAACTCTGCCCTGATAAACCTGCTGATGGGGTTTTTATAGAGTAGAATCACATAATCATTACAGCTGCAAAAGACCTTAAAGAGTCCAACCCCTCACCTCACAGTGCCAGGCCCAGCACTAAATAAACCAGATCCCTCAGCACCTTATCTATGTGTCTTTTGACTATCTCTGGGGATGGTGACTCCACCACCTCCCTGGGCAGCCTGTTCCAACACTTAACAAGCCTCTTAGGAAAAGAGTTCTTCCTATGACCGTAGAAAACTTTGGCCAGGAATGTTGTTATTTCCTCCTTTGTGAAGCTGCACCGTATCAGTGCTCTGCCAGTGAGTATCTGCCAGATCTGGCCCTGCAGCATCCTTCAGCCTCCATCACTGTGGTGCAGGAGCAGAGGCATTTTTGCAAGAGAAAGCAAGTTTCAAACCTCCCTCTGTCATTGCAGAGTAAACTCATATTGTGGCAAGGAGCAGCAGAGCTGCTTGTCTGGCCTGACAGCCATATGAGATTCTTCCAAATGAAGCTACATACAATTGTCTTGTTTAAGTGAGCCCTGCTCCATGCAGAGGAACAGTGTGATTGACCCCTGCTGCTCTCTTCCATAGTTGCTGTGAGAACAGTAGGTTTCTCACAGTTCATGCTGTCATCTGGTGGTTTGTCATGGAGAAAATCTCCTGCCCTCCTACTGAGAATAGTATGTAGTAGCAGACAAAGATACTGGCTTCAGAGATAGACCTAGATCTATACAATACTATTTAATCTTCTTAGGGACTGCAGGTATTAAACGGGATTGGTTATTCCTCCAATAATATGTCCTTCACACCTGACCCTCCTTTGTATTAGAACTCTGCCAGCAGGGGCATCATGAAAATGGGATCATTTTCATCTGCCTGTCTCTGCAACAGCATCTCCCATCTGGCTGTTACGTGTCAAAGAAGCTTCCAGTGCTACACTCAACCCTTGGTACTCTTCTTCCTCCTGGACAGCAGCTTTGGAAGGTAAGCTGTGGAGGTTCATTTGATTGCTTCAGATCTCTTATGACTGAGATGGCCCAACCAGTGAGAAAGGACTTGACCTGTAAGAGAAATGCTAAACTTACAAGACTAGAGAGACAAAGAGGGTGATGGTCAGGTATTGTGAAAGGCTGGAGAGCTCCTACAGTTGATCCCAGCTTTGGTTACGTTTCTGCTTGCAAAAGGTCTTTTAAGCAGATGATTTTGGAGATGAGAAGCAAAAGCAGTGTTTCAATAGGAGTGTGTGCACACGTCTTCTCTCTGTGTCAGTCTTTTCACTCTCTCATCTTTGTCAGGAAGGATGGTTTATCTAACACTGTGCAGTTTGTTTTACCTATTATGCAGCTCTGCCATATGCATGTTTCTGTTCTTTTTATGTATGAAAAGCAAAGCTTACATCATCTATTTATCTAGGTACTCCCATGACTCTCTATTACTGTTGCCTTAGTGATCCAACTATTTAAAAGAAGATAATAATGCCTGTCTTGCAAGAAATTTAGGCTGATTACTTCACTGGGTGTTATGCAAGAGGGTAAGTGTGTGTGCTAACTTGCATGAAGAGCTTATCTGAGAATGGCTTACCAAACTGTGATTCACATCCAGCTCAAGAATAACGTAACATTCCCACTCTGTGGGGGAAAAAAATCAACAAAACAGTGATTCTGTAAGGTAAACCATTCAAGCAGTGCTGAAAGGTCAGTTCTGTTCATCCCCTAATCACTGTCTCCATAGTGTCACAGCTACAGGCCCTGTCACTCTGGCATTTACAATTTCTCTTCCTTTCTAAATGCTGTTCAAATCAGTATGCAAGATATGCTGATTGTCCCCTAATAACAGGTGTGATTACAGTTCCACTTTGCCAGTTCTGGGTTCCACAGAAAGGCTTGAAAAGGTGTAGTCATAGAAACAAAGGGATGCTCAGCACCCTCAGTTTTACACTCTTACCAAAGTGAAAGAAAAAGCCTCAGCATTGCTTGGTTTATATTCTGTGGGAGTGCAAGGCTGGAGAGCCACAGAGCTGGGAACTGTGAAGCAGTTTTCATCTTCCTGTTGAGGTTACTTAGGTGAATAACTGGTCTGTTAGGAGGGAGGTTTTGCCAGCACAATCTTGTCTTCAGAGCATCATCTTTTCTAGCAATTTAAAGTAGATTTCTTGACAGAAGCCACATCCTCTCCTGCAGAACACTGACCCGATCGTTGCTATGCCAGAATAACAACTGGACTCAGTGAAAACACAAACCCTCAGAGCTCCTGGGTGTGGGCATGAGGTGGAATCAGAATTCAGCTCAGCTTGGACTGTCTCAGCCAGCTCTTCTGTGCTGAGCCAACCCTTTGGTTATTAATCAGAATGGCTTATGGTCATAAAAAAACAGAAAGGAAAGAAGGCTGAAACCTGAGTCTAGATTTCCTCATTGAAATCCATTTCTTTCTATTGAACGTGAAGTGCTTTTCACAGAACCACAGAATCAAGGGTTGGAAGGGACCTCTTACCTTAATAGTGGAAAGTTCTGGGACTTTGTTTTTTTACACCAGGTTTTCTTTTGCAGGACTCTACATTTTGTTCATGCAGTTTCACTCCTGATGCTGAAGATCAGCTGGAAACTCCCATGGTGGATATAAGTGCAAATTGCTGATCAAGAGAAGTCTTCGGTGGCTCCTGGACACGGCTGTGGCTCCTGATCCTTTAGGAAATGCATTTACCAAGGAGAAGGCGGCTACAACGGAATCGAATCTTCTTCTTGTTTGCCATAGTGTTGATTCTCTCTCTCTATCAGCTCCAGTTCAGCCCCTCTGCCCTTCCAGCACCCCAACCCGTGGACCCTGTCAAAGCCACCTCCAGGGACCTCTCCAGCAACAAGACTGCCACAACAGGCAATGTCACAGCAACACCCAAAATAAAGCACTGTGTCTATGTGGATCCTGAGCCAACTGTACCCATCACTACGTCAGTGGATAAGCCCCCACAGCGAGAAAACAGCAGTGAAAGGGACCCAGATGAAACAACACCCTATGAGTCCAAAGGAGAGTATCCCCAGGACCTGTTCAGTGTGGAAGAACGCAGGCAGGGGTGGGTTGTACTTCACATCTTTGGCATGATCTATGTATTTGTGGCCTTGGCCATAGTGTGTGATGAGTATTTTGTCCCTGCTTTGGGAGTGATCACAGAGAAGTTGCAGATCTCTGAAGATGTGGCTGGAGCCACCTTCATGGCAGCAGGTGGATCAGCACCAGAACTCTTCACCTCCCTCATAGGTGTCTTCATCTCACACAGCAATGTGGGCATCGGTACCATTGTGGGCTCAGCAGTGTTTAATATCCTCTTTGTCATTGGCACCTGTGCCATCTTCTCAAGGGAGATACTCCACCTGACATGGTGGCCCTTGTTTAGAGACATCTCATTCTACATTGTAGACTTACTGATGCTCATCCTGTTTTTCCTAGACAGTGTCATTGATTGGTGGGAAAGCCTCCTTTTACTGACTGCCTATGCCACATATGTACTCACCATGAAACAGAACGTGTACCTGGAACAATGGGTGAAGCAGGAGCTGAACAAGAAGCTGAACGCTGTGCAGGCAGCATCAGCAGAGCACATAAGGAAGGTTGGTGTCCTTATTGTTCAGAGGGCAAGTTGGAAAGAATTCATTCTCGCATAAGCCCCAAAGAAAAACTGCATCTCCTTCCCAAAGGGCATATAAAACCTCAGAATACAGGTACTGGTCAATAATGATGGGTTATGAAAAGAGGGAAGTTCTGCTTACTTGGTTATTGTAAAGAAGTTTAAAAATAACCCAAAACACTTGAGGGACACAGTCTAGGAAAAAGATTGGACAATTCTTGGTCCAAAAAAAGGCTTTTGTTAAGAGGCACCATCCAGGTCTGTTGCAGATGAGAGGTTTTGGAGGAAATTCTCTTTTCCCTTTCCTCTTTTCCCAGCTAGGTGTGGTGCTGGGAGGCTGGTGGTATCACTTGTTGCCTAATCTGCAGCATGGAGGGGGTGCAGGATAGTTGAAGTGGTGCAGAATTGAGAAAGTGTTTTTCTTTCCTCCTCCCAGTCTGTGTTTCAGCCAATGCTCATGGCTGGGAGTCCCAAAAGCTCATGTGTTACATTCCAGTGGGATACAGCTGGGAAGGTACTGCAGCTATACACATACATCACTGTGGACATCACAATTGAATCCAGCCCTTCAGACTGAAGGAAAAAAACCCCACACCTTAAGTTCACAGAGAGCTCTCACTAGTGCATAGTAGCATGGCAGAGAGCTGCTGGACCTAACCCTTGGGAAAATAAGTTATCAATATGGAAGGTAATCCTGAAGCTGGAAAAAAAATAACCCTTTGCCTTGGCTGAGGATAAGTAAGGAGAGAGATGTTTAGGGATGAAGATCGAGGCTGCTTATAGCTACAGGAATTAGGTGGGAGAGGCCATTTGAGTTTGCCTCCACGTACCTGCATCCTCACTGAGGAGCTGTAGGTAGAATCCTCTTCCTCTTGGAGGCCACCTGGTTTTATGAAGAGCACATGGCTTCATTTCTTTCCATTTCATTTTGTTGATGCATAGTTGTGTGTATTAGCTGTCCCACTTCTACACAGACAGTAGCCTCAAGAGCTGCCATTAGGTCCTGAAAAAGCAGAAGAAGCATTAGAGGTGTTCAGTCTCTTTTATTCTTGCTTGCATGCAGAAAAGCAGTGGGTCAGTTGCAGACGATGGAACAAAGAGCCCAGCAGATGGGAGGAAGCTGCAGGTAGGTTGAAACAACTTTACAGGGATCTCAAGTCCCTGTATTTTGAACCCGTCTCTGTGACAGGCTGTGAGTAAAGATGCCAACTTTGATGTCAAGAAACCTGGACCAAAGCCCACTTTGTGCAAAGACCCACCCATGCTTGGCACAATAGCCACAGCTTATTTCAGAGGACACCTGGCTTTGAGTGTCTTCAAAGGAATTTGTATAAAAGTGAAGAGGCAGCTCAGGCTTCCAAAGTGCATTTGGCTCCCAGAGTACTGTTCATTCTGTGCTTTAAACAGGTATAGAGAAATTCAAAGCATGACTTTTCTTACCTGGTTTCATGGCTAGTTTTCACAGAGGTTGGTAGAGTCTGTCCTTCCCCACAGCAGACACTGAAGAGCTCCTTCTTCTGCTGCTAGTTAAATTGCTGACCCTTTGTCTTCCCCATGGCTGGCCAGCCATCGTATGGAGAGGGCTGTTGGAGAGGGTGTAGTGGCTGCATACAGATATAATGTATGTTAGCTTCCTTATATGGATGTTGCTTGTTACTCTATGCACTTAACCTACCTGTACTAATTAATGTTCAGCCAAAAGCTCATTAGGACTCTGGTGTTGACTGTAAGAACAGAGCACCAGAGCTTTCGAGTTGGAGTCAGGACACCTGACATGACTGTAGCATCACCTTGTAGCAGCATGTAAATCTACATGGTTATGAACAAGTTTATGACTAAAAGCATTTCATGCTTTGATTATTGTAATTGATAACATTGTAGTGCTGCTGAGCTGCTGAAACCATGTGAGCCTGTTGCATTTATCTCAGGACAGGCTGGCCTGCTCTTTAGAGCGTGTCTTTCAGTGTGAACAGCCAGTCGTGGCAGCCATAATGTGAACTTGAGTGCAGGGACTGTTTAAATCCGTGCTGAAGCTGCTGCTTTGGCTGAGATCAGCCTCTGTATATCTGTACCCTAAGGGCAGAGGCAACCAAAGGTGGAGATGTGCTGAGGAGGAAACTGCTATTGACTGCTGCACTGTCCCTTTCCACAGCCCGCGCCGGCCTTGCAGCGAGGCAGCAGCTCAGCCTCCCTACACAACTCACAAATGCGTGGCACCATCTTCCAACTCATGATCCACACCCTGGACCCACTGGCAGAAGGTGAGTGGATGCTCCAAACCTGAGGGACCTGGGTTTGTAGCCCCGAGGCCTGAGCAGTTTTCACTGGGAATACAGCTTCTGTCTGTCAGGGTGTTGGGGATCAGCAGCTCCCCATTGTCTGAGCATCACAGGTAGTGGTATGTGAGGGGAGCTTTGCAACAGGGAGACCCTTCTGATCACATGGCTAGTGAGGACAAACACCTCACATTTTAGCCCTGCCATAACTGCTTTGCATGTGCCAAACTAGTTACTGCTGTAGTGGCAGCTGCTGGCTGAGGGGGGATGATGACACATGGAGTGGCTGCTGTTGCTGGGTCCCTGCATATTCTGCTGTCTCTCTGTCAGCAGGGACAGCAAACAGTGAGTTACAGGCTTCCTCTGCCTCATCGTATTTCACGTCTTCCTTCCTCTTCTTAACTCAGACCTCACCCCAGCCTTGAAACAGCAGCATTCAATGCTGACTACATTCTCAAGAAAGAGTTGCTCAACCTATTGGTCTCATTTAAAATGGGAAAATGAACCTGGGGAGAGCTCCTGACCTGTACAGCTCCTCAGCTGCCTGCACAGCCCTTCTTCACAAGGCATACACCTCAAGCAGAAGAAAAAGAAGTTACCACCCCTGAAGAGTTATCATTTTAACAGTGGTTAAAAATCCCAGCTGAGATCTAAAACACACAGCACGTTCTAATTATGATGCTTAAGCCAATCTGTACTTGGTTTAGACCAACACTGAGCACCTCTAGAAGCCCTCCTGCAACACTGCAGTATCATCACTGCCATGGTAAACTGTACCCACAGCACTTTGCAGGCAACAGGCCAGCTCCCCAGAGCTGAGGGCTGATCAGCTCAGGACTGAGCTGCCCAGGGTGCAGAGACACATCATCAGACAGACCCAGGCTCTTTGTGCACAAACTTTGTGTATGAACTGCTGCTTTGTATGAACTTTAGTCCAAACACGGTGTGAAGGTTCATTTTCCAAGAAATGGTGAAGCACGTTGAAGATGTGGTTTAGATTCTCTTTCCTAGCTCAGCACAGGCTCTGCCCCTCCACTGCCCTATTTGTTCTAAAGAGATTATCTGTTGTCCATTCAAAGAGAGATTGAAGCTAAGCAGATCAACACCTCCCGTGTCTATCACAAAGGTTACAAAAAGGACTCTCCAGGTCAAAATCACAGCTGCACAAACTGATGGAAGGAGCAAAGGAGGCTTGGTAAGAACAGCAAGAAAGATGAGTGTCTGATTTGACAGATTTTAGTGAAGGTACCCATCATGTTACTAGTGGTAGCCTAACAAGAGTCAGACTCATCAAAGTCCGCTCTACAGTCTCTGCCTCCTGTCCCTCCAAAAGGTGATATCAACAGCCACATGCATATACACAACAACATAAAAGAAGACATGCCATTGCCTCCAGCCCTACAAAGTACCAAACCTGAGGGGCTACTGCCTCTGAGACTTCTCATCCTTCCTCTACCTCTAAATGTCTTTGTGCAGCATCTGCCATTACCCTGGCCAGCACAGGCTTGGCTTTCTGGTCCAGGCTGGTACCCTAATGAGACCCTGGGACCTCAGCAGGAGCTGTGGGGGCCTGAGGCTGCCAGCCCAGACCAAGGAGAGCATTCAGGTGCAGCCCCAGCCAGTTCAGCCCAGAATATGCTGCTGGGGGGTTTCAGTGCAGTTGTAAGTCACTGGCCTTGCTAAGAAGACTGGTAATATCGTGACTGGTGAATATTGAATAAACAGGACTGGTGGAGAGGGTAATTTGGATTTTTCTCTGAAAGACAACGTCCTCTCTCATTTGAGCCAGGCAGACTTGGAGTTAGTGGATCTGGCTGCAGCAGCCACTAGATGGGAGTGTAACCACGTGTACTGAAGTCCAGTACTCACGCAACAGTCTCTTCAAAAGCTTGTTGCTTGTTAGACCCGTTACTGTAACAGTGCCACGGAGTTAAGGGCAAAGCCTCTGCCCCGGGTACATGCCTGTTCCTCTCAACACTGCAGGAACAGAGGCAGCTCCTTAAAAAGATGAGAATAAAGAAAGTTACTGATGCTACAACAGCACAGGACTCCAAATGGAGGACTCAGGTCCTGTGTATCTTTGTAGGAGAGATTCTTCACCTTGATCAATTCCTAACTAAAGAGAAGGGAATGTGGAGAAAAGCAATCATTTCTGAATAGCCTGAGAAGCACAGTGCCTTGAGGATCTTGAACAAAAAGATTAAGTGACTTCCTAAGGATGACTCTGAAAAAGGATTTGAACCCTCCAAGGCATTATCAAGGCTGCAAGCTCAGCCTCTGTGCTAACAGTGCTGCAGCCCTTTGGCACCCTCAGGCCAGCTGAGTGCCTGCTTCCTGCTGATCACCAGCAAAGTCCTTCTCTTTGCTGTGTGCAGCACTGTCAGCCCTGGACACATTTCTGTAATTAGGTTGCAACTTAAAAGATGATCCCAAAGCAATTTGTCTTTCCTCAAGGGTCTTTGTTCCTTCTTGCCAGTGCCTGTAGCATCAGCACTTCGAGGCTGTGGTAAAGAGCACTCTAAAAATGAAAAAGATTGCCAACTACTGCTCAGCACTTCCTCACAACCTACTCTCTAGGGTTTAACTATTGCTCAGCAGTTCATAACTGAACGTTTAACTATTGCTCAGCAGTTCCTAACTGAACCTACCCTGTAGGGTTTCCTTCTTTCTGCTGCAGTAGCATTTCATTTGAGCACTACAGAGGTGGGTTGAGAGAGCAAGGATCTGAAATGGGGAAAACCTGCCAGCTCTAGGCAGAGGTCTTAGGAATACAGTAAAAGTCTGACATGCAAACTTTGTTTCAGTGTTCCTAATGCAGCACCCCTCATGTGAAACAAAATCTCACGTTTGAACAGTGGGTCAGGTTCATTATGTTTGGTTTTCCTTTTTGTGTTAGAAGGGGATCATTACTTCAGTCTCTTTTCCCTGTCTCCAGAAGAGCAGATGTTCTACTTTAGAACTTCTACCGTTTACATTGCATCCTGAATGATATTTTTGATGGAAGTTTCTATTTTCAAAGTGAGTCCCCCCCCCAAATAGCAGCTTTGCTCTTTCCCCCACCTTTCTCTGAAAGTGTGTAGAAGCAGAGCATGAGATCTTCTCAAGATCTTCCAGTTAGACACTGGGGGGGAACTGTTGAGGAATTAAAGAGAGCAAGGATTTTGGAAAGACTGAGGAACTCTTATTTCTCAACCTCTAGTCTTGCCATTGGAGTATCCTTTAAACTGTAGTATAGAGAAGACAGAAGCCTGCTTTTACTTTTGAATGATGAAAAAGGTTCCAGCAGCCAGGCTGTCAGAGCTGTCTACCCTCAGTATGCCCCAGTTAACAAGCTAATGATTTTGGAAATTAGAGCAGAAGAGAGGAGCAGGCAGTGTTGCAGGATAGAGTTGAGCCAGGGGACTGAAGGCAGCTATAGTTTTCCCCTTCATTCGCTAGCACTCTGTCTCTTGTTTTAAGAGGATCATGATACAAAGGGGCAAAAGGAAACTTGAGATAGACTCCACTGTCTAAAAGTGGAAGTAAAAAACCCAATCTCCATGTCATCCACTTTCATGCCAAATGTAAAGGAAAAAACCCACCCCTTCCTGCTGTTCATGTTTGGAAGTCAGTCCTGTTTGATTAAATGTTAGAGCCAAAGTATTAATTAAATGGAAGAGCCAAACTCAAGGCAGAAGCCCAGTGCCACCTCGAGTCCAATCTGGATGCTGTCAAACCATAGGACAGGAATGCTCCTGAAGAGCATCCCAGAGCCCCTGGATGCAACATGTCCCATGTGATGGGCTCTCAAGACCTCCCAGCAGTGAATGCCAAGGGAACTGCCCTCCTGACAAGGCTGTTGAGCACCAGCTGTGCCTTACCCACAGCCAGCACACTGTCCAGCTGGGCTAATCCTCAGCACCAGCATGGACTGAGCTGACAGATATTCTCCCTCTCTATGCTGACCTGCAGATCTGTCCAGCTTACAGCTGGCCTTTCTTCCAGCCTCAGTCCATCCTGCCTGAAATACATGTCAGGGGAATTAACACCTTTGAAAATGAGGCTGAGAACTGGACAGTGGCCCGGACCTAATCTGTTTATCCTGGCAGAGAGATGCTCACAGGGCTCTGCTCGGATCGGTGCTCTCAGCCTGCAGCCTACGTGAGGGCAGGGAGCCAGGAGCTTGAATTGAGATAAATCTCTTTTGGGCTGAGCCTGACCGCCCTGACCCTGCTGACAGCAGCTTTTGCAACAGCTTCTGGGAAAAGCTGAACAGAAAGATGCATTGCCCAGTGCTTAGGGGAGACTGGAACCAAAAGGTCACCTCTCTTTGTTGCCAGGCACCAATGAGTGGGCTTGTGCTTGGCATCAGCAGAGAGGAAATGAAGCAAAATGTTGCACATCCCCTCTGGTAGGCTTCAATATCCACAAGGAGCATGTAAGAGTCAGGCTCTTCACTTCTAGCCAGCCTTTCAATGAAGAGCTCATCATTTCATCTCTGCCCAGCCATCCCAGTGCTCATTGCAAATCCCCGTGGGTGAAAAACATTCCTGTCAGAGGAATCTCACTAGAATAGGACTTGGCCTGAGAGGCCTTAATGTCAGAGCTGGTCCCAGTTATTGGACATACACCAGAGTGACTGTTGTTCACAAGGTTCAGCTCAGAGGGGTGTATCTGCCTGAACAGCTCAGGGCCTCAGATCCGCTCTTTCGATTAACTCGGTATCATGGTGATGAATAAAGTGGCAGAGCCTTGCCCTTGAGGCAACTGACAACAGCACATTCTGGTTGCACAGTCAACACTACAGTAGATTAAATCACTGTGATAAAACTTTCAGAGGAAATTAATTTACAGCCCTGCACATGAGCCAAGCAGAGCACAGCCAACTGCTTGTGGCTACTGCCCATGTGCAAACCCCGTGACCCTCAGCTCGGGGCGCTGGGGATATAGATTAGAGCAAAACGAGGCTTTTCTTGGAGCCAATGACTTGCTCACTTTCAATGACTTGGAGTTAAGATATTTGAGCACAACAACCAACTATGGAGACACACAAACAATGTCACAGTTTGCTGTAAACTGATAATAAGGCAGCTCAGCTAAGCAGAGCATGGTTTACGATGGAAGGAGTCCTCAGCAGTCCCACAAACAGATTACCAGACACTACACTAGTGAAGATCATCTCTTGGGTAGCCTGGGCCACGTTGAACCTGGATACTAGGAATTTAGGTGAGCTCCAGCAGAGGAGACACGTGTGTATACTAAGAGAAAGGAATCATTTTCCAGGTAACCAGGCTGCAGGCAGCACAGTAAAGCCTCTTCTCAATAGTCACATGGCAGAAGGAAGGTGTCATTTGTAGCTTACATGTAATCTAGCCTGAAAAGGAATACAGCAGTCCTTTGGGAACAAAATGATACTGCATCAAAACTCTTCTTCTTTCTGGATTTACTTCCTATGAAGAACAGCTACTCCCTGCATTACTGAACTGGAAAGGATTTCTCTTTCCTCTGGATTCTCTTTTAAATATGAAAGCATTGGTTCTATGTCAAATTGCTGGCATAATTGCAGTAGTACTAAGCATTTAATTGTAACACAGTTCACTAGCAGCAGCCAAAACCTAGGGCACAGCCAGAAAGACAACTCACAAGCCAGTGCTGACTGCAATCCACATGAGAGAAAAAAGGCCAGACTATGCCTGTGGAGGGAGAGGCAGGTTAAAGGGGGCTTTGCAGGGCTGACAGCTGCTGACAAACACGTCCTTCTCATTCACAGCAAAATTTAAAGACAGGGTTGACATCCTGAGCAACATGGCCAATGCCAAGGTGGAGGCTCTGGCTGGACAAGGATCAAAACCAGAAGGTGAGTGCAAGAAGAGTCAGTGCTGTTTGCCTTGTTTTGCACCGCAATCCCTCACCTTCCCTGCACTCAATACCATATTCCTTCTAACCACTTCTAGTAGAAGAGGAAAAGAAGGCACCAAGAACTGTTCAGGTAACTCCTGCCAGTGACTCTGAACCCAGCAAAGACAAAGAGAAGGCAGATGCACCACAAGATGGCCAGGTATTGAAATAACATCACAGGCAGTAAGTGCCCAAGTCCAGACCAAACTGCTTCTGTACTTTCCTTCTTCCCTCTCTGGAGCTTTTGGGACAGAACCCAGCCCATTTCCCATCAATGGCAACTGGAAATGTGACCCTGTGTGATGAGATAAATTAAGGCATTAGCTGAAATGTTTTGGCTTACAAACAGAGATCAGGTCCAAAACTAGCTGTTACTGCAGAGTATTTTCTCCTCATCAAATGACGCTTGAGAGGTCAGAAGGCTACTCCATGAGAAGGGAAGATATGAGCACCTGCATATCCTGTGTTCATCAGTACATTTCTGTTTTGTTTCCCAACTCCCTCCTTCAGTTGAAGGAATTTGGCTGTTCCGATGCAGAAAGGTTTTCAAGGCCACACAGTAAATTTTTCACTGGTGACAAACCCCCATCTAAAAGCTGGCTCTAGTTAGCCAAGACAAATTAGTGAACATAACACACTCACTGGCACAGGGTATGTCTGCACTTTGTCCCAAACCAGCAAGATGTAGGCTGTGACTGCCCTCAGCCACGTTACAAATGTGACCTCTGCCAAGGCAAGGTGAATAAAAACTCTGCAACTCCTTGTTATGGTGAAAACATATTGGCTTCTTCTTCTTCTTGGCTTTCTTTTCTCTGATCTGCAGCCCTCATCGGACAGTGATACCTCAGAAGACAGCAGCTCTGAGAGTGAGGAAGGCAGTGATGACGACAGCACAGATGATGATGATGAAAATGACAAGCCATTATCTCTTGAATGGCCAGAAACCAGGAAAAAACAAGCCATTTACCTTTTCCTCTTTCCCATTGTCTTCCCTCTCTGGAGCACTATACCTGATGTTAGAAACCCAGTAAGAACCTATCTACCTTCTGCTACTGGATTCATTAGCTGAACTATAGATTTCCTTTCAGCAAGAGTCCCCAGTTCCATTTTTCCATGTCTAGAGTGCTGTTACTGCTGCAGGGAGAGGGGCAGGAGGCTGACCTGCAGCATAACATAAGTCCCAGAGCCTTAATTTAATAAACCACAAAAGATTAGCAACCTCTGGCCATCTAATCAAGCTGACAAAACCCACATGCAATTAGAGAGACCAGAGTCTATGTTAAAGAAATTGATAGCAGTCAAGTGTTTTCAGGTGACAAATTTTCACTAGGGATAAGTTAACATTCTTCCATGTTTTTCTTTTCAAACTTGATTTTAACAGGACTCAAAAAAATTCTTCGTCATCACATTTTTTGGATCCATCATCTGGATTGCTGCATTCTCTTACCTCATGGTGTGGTGGGCTCACCAGGTGAGAGGTTTATTTTTCCTCTCTGCAAGTAAGTAGAGCAAGTAGATGGAGAGAGAGGGATCAGTGTCACTGTGGCACATTATCTGATGAATTACAGCTGCATTCATCCATCACAACAGTAGAAACTTTGTTCTGGTAGAACCCAAAAGGGAATTTTCAATTTCATTCTTTTGCATTTGACGAAGAGTCATTCTTTTTTTGAGAGCTTCCAAGGGAATTTGTTCATCAGTGAAAGGGAATGTGCCATCGAAGATTTATCTTAACACTGCCTTTTCATTGATGAATGCTTCTGTGCAGAACATAATTACTCCTTACCTAATTAAAATGCTAGGAAAATCCAGGTTCTGATTACAGAAGCCACTCAGTGATCTCAACTCCCATTGCCTTAATGTTCATCTGCTATTCTGGGAAATAATCCCTCAAATCTTACAGAATCAGACCCACACTTTGTATTTAGTAATATATTGCCCACTCACGGAGTAGTTGATCAAGCCATAAATCCCAAAGTCTGTCATTGCCCAAAGCTCACACGTAGCTGATGTTAAATTTGGAGAGGGAAAGGTAAGAGGCATCTAGCAGAGATGAGTCTTGGGATGGAAGAGTTGTGCTGTAGCTGACCTGACCTTGGCAACAGGATGATCAGACACCCCACACTACAGAGCAAATCTGAGTTCAACATACACTGTGAAATGTAACTTTAAATCCTTATAAAGCAGAAAACCACCATCACCTTTAAGGGGAAATGGACTGAACAGAGCAATGAAATTCCACATCCCAAAACTAACCAGCCCTGCTCAGCTTGCTTTGTGTTTATTAGGTTGGTGAAACAATTGGGATATCAGAGGAAATCATGGGGCTGACCATCCTGGCAGCAGGAACATCAATCCCTGACCTCATCACCAGTGTCATCGTGGCACGGAAAGGTTTAGGTGACATGGCTGTCTCCAGCTCTGTGGGCAGCAATATCTTCGATATCACTGTTGGGTGAGTATTAGTTCAGTGCTAACAGATGCATTTCTGCTGAAATACAAAGCTAGCTGGTTTTACTCCAAGCACGGTCTTAATTAGTTTCATTTTAGCAGTAATTAAATGAAGGGCAGCTAGGCAAGCAGTTTGGATTATTCATATTTTTAAAAAGCCCAAAGCCAGGCAGCAAAGGCAGCTTTTTATCACTTAAGCCACCATCTTCATCTCGTTCTGAAGCAACAGAAAATTACTGAGTGTTCAGGAAAAAAAAGCCAAAACAAATCTTTGGCTAACATCAAATATTTACAGATAAGACACTAGTCTAGTCACTTGGAGACCTGCAGATCCTGCAATGGAGGCTCAGTGTCTGTGCCTCTGTCATTAATGAAGTGTCAGGACTCACTTCTTCAGCTTGCTGAGACATTTCACTCATAGGGGTTGTTTTGAACAGGTTTTTAGGTCCTTGGATTGCATTACAATAGTGCAAGTATTATCCAAATGCATTGTTTTAAATCAGAACAACATCAATTTTAGATTTGTTACGATTCTAGAAATAAAATAATGCAGTTTTCAGTGCAGCTGTTTGGAAATATTGCTTAGTTATGATGCAGAAAATGAACTACCTTCAGAACTTCAATTTCAATCACTTTTCCTTTACTTGCAGTTTGCCAGTTCCTTGGTTCCTTTATTCTATCTTCAACGGACTCAGTCCAGTTGCAGTCAGCAGCAATGGTTTGTTTTGTGCCATTGTACTCCTTTTCCTCATGCTCCTCTTTGTGATTATCTCAATCGCTGCATGCAAATGGAAAATGAACAAAATACTGGGGCTCACTATGTTTGCTCTTTACTTTGTGTTTTTGATCATCAGTGTGATGTTAGAAGACAAGATCATATCCTGCCCAGTATCTGTATGACGTTTGGACACTTGAACATATATTTAAGCATACATCCAAATCAAAAAGAGTTTAAGGTAGCAATTGCTCTACTGAAAAAAAGCAACCAGGTTTAAAAGAAACTTACTGAGAAGAAAATAACTTTGATATACTAAAACCCACAAGTCTCAAGTGGCATATCAGTCTCTACTATTCTTTAGGATCAGAGAAGTTCAGATAATGAAGTGACCGATATCAAACAACACGTGTAGGCTCATTCATGGAAAGGCTGATATGATAGAGATGCATGAAGTTTTTGTATGGCTGATCCTCTCAAATGAATGCAACTCACTTTCAGCACAGAATATTTACTCACTATAGAAATATCTTCAGGAACAGTCTCTAAATTACTTGGTAAACTGCTCAAGCTCACTGAAATCAATGAACTTCAGTGGGAATGGAACCAGACCTCTATGGCTTGCCTTTCCAGCACTACTCTGCTTATAATCACTGTGTGGACACACATTCTGCAGCTCAGAAGTGAACTCTTCACATTGCATATCAGCAACGACCACAGACGTTCCCGAGGGTTCTGCTGCAGCTTGTCTGCCAGGACTTCCCTATGCAGAGGTAGATGTCATCCTTTCAGTCAATGACACCTGTAAAGCATCCACACCTGGTACTCTGCACATCCCTCCAGGACAGCGTACACAGAACATGTGATGTGCTTCTGAAGAAAGACTTTTTGCTGGCCCTTGAGGCTGTGGGAACTGGCTTTCAAGGAAAAACCAAAGCAGTACCTGTTATTTCTGCAAGCAGAAGAGCCCAGGGTTTGAGAGTTGCAGAGCAATCCTGAAAGTTATCTGTATGCCTCCTTTTAATTCCATATCTGACCTTACCATAAGTGTTAGGGATTCTGTGGCAAGTGCTACTGTGGAAGTGGGATATGATATGGAATTGCATCTTCCTGTAACAAGGGTAAACAGCTCTGGGGTTAGAATATCACATCACCACGAATAAAAACAAAAGCTAGGAATACAAAAATATTACAGCAGTAAATTGAACTGCTCCAGTTTTGTTTTCATCCCAACACTGACATTTAGAGATTGTTGCATCCTGCACTAATTCTTGTCCTTAGCACTGTCTTCTTCACAACCACTATGACAAAATGCCACTGACAGCGGCTACCAACTAACCCGAAGGGTTTCTTGTTAACAAGGCCTCACATGAGCAAACAATGTAGTTAAGAGATGCTGATCTTTCTGTCAGTTCTAATCCATCTAATAAAACATCAATGAAAATAACCAAGAAAGGTTTTCAGCTTTTTATTGACTCACTGTAAAACTTCTCTTTTTGGATGAGACAGGAAAAAAAAAAACAACCCCAACTTAACATTGTGAAAACACTGACTTGCAGATCTGCAAAGAACTACAAACCAAAGCAAACATCCAACAGACTGGTTTTTGGTAAATAAAATTTGAACATTACATATTTACAAATCTACAACCTTTCATTTAAAAAGTGCTGCTTGCAGACTAACCAAGTACCATTTTGAAATCCCCGTGAGATGGTGTCCAGGAATATCCCTCTGTATTATTACCATTTGCATCTTATACAAAGGTTTCACACGCAGGAATTTTCTCTTTCTTGGGGTACTAAATCCTTGAATCTGCCAGTGGGAAGTCTAATTCATCAGGCTGTAACTGTACCAACAGCAAACCTTCTCAAAATGGGAAAGAGTTAGCAGTGTTAGAGAGACAGCACAATTCCTATTCACATTTCAGTATTTCGCCTCCAACGATCATTCCAGTGGAACCATAAGTAAAGCAAAATATATATATTGCACTGCAAATGTGAAACCTTTGGGTCAAGGTTTGACATCAGCATCATTTAGGACACAAAAAGGAGGAAAAATCAGTTCATACAAAATCGTAACTTGAAAATATGTCTCAAATATTTTATTTCTCCATCTTTGCATATTGGAAAATAGACTCAAATTGCTTCTCTAATAAAGGACAGTGAGGTTTGGAAACTGTTTCAATGCTGAATTGTGTGATGCTTGAAAATTATCCATCTCAGGACTTGTATTTTGAACATGATGACGTGAATAAGGAGAGTTTCACCGCTTAAAGTATATTACTATGCCAACTATATTTCATTAGAGTATTTCTATAGTGGACTGACTTGCCACAGAATTTATATAAAACAATTCATTAAGTATAAGGATTTCACTTGATGAACGACTCTGTGATCTAGTAGGTTAAAAGCACACCCAAATCAACGTCTGCAATGCTTCAGGAGTGCCACTCTGGGGATCCAAGAACGCAGTAAGATTGTTTGGCTGAAGGATGCAAGTACAGTATATACTCTTCTGATAACACTGGCAGGACTGGTGATATTGGAATGAAGTGGAAAACTTGTTGGCTTTATAAGTCTGAAGAGAGTGAGAAGTACTTACAAGGAAGCTGAGGCTACAACGGAGGAAGCGGGTGACGTATTACAAGTGTTGCACCTCCTCCTGTGTGAGCACAGGCAGTTGCAGTGTTATGTCCAAGTAAGTGAGAGGTGGTTAGAGAACAGGCTCAGCTGCTTCTGCCAGGCCAAAATAGGAAGGGTGAAGCTTGCTTCATAGGTCAGTACCTCTAACACACCACGCAGCTCTAGAAAAAGCACTTGCCTTCCTTCATGGCTTGAAGGTCCTATTGAACAGTGGCTGCCCCAAGTAGTAAGTGACGTGGGAAACAGACCTGCAACGAGCTAGGAACGCTACACCTTACACACAACACAAACATGAGTGAGTTTATATACACAGCAACTACCGTATGCAGCTTTTACTTGGTAAATACAGTGTCCCGACTGCACCCAGCCGGGCGTACATGCACACTAACAGGTACTTACAATGAGCATGGCCAAAAGTAACCTGCTGTCTTGCACAACAGTTCAGAGGAACAACGTGGCTACCCATCAACCCTACACTGATACACTGCTTACCATTGGACCTGGCTGGAAAAGTAGGGATATTTCATGCATGAGGAATACTTTACAAGCATGGCAGTACAAAAAGAGAGCATCACAAAATAAATTAAGTGTGAAAAGTGTCAGGCATAGCACTGCTAGCTCCAGCTCAGGGTGGGGGGAGAGAGACTTTCTAAAAGGTCAGCTACATAATTAGCAGCAAATTAGAGAAGAGATATTACCCAATGAAAGCTGCTTCCAACAAGACTGCATCTTGCATTTATCATCAGCACATACCAGCAGCTCTATAGATTTTTGAATCCTCTCTCCTTTGGGCAGCATCATCTCACTACTTGACAGAGGACTGGCAGGAGGTTACACAGAGCTTCGTAGCAGCATTACTTCCCATTTAAGCCTCTAAGAGGCTCAACTCCATTTAGTGAAGTCAATGTGAGCTTTAAAGTTTATCTCCTTTCTGCCTAAATATTGCTGTGTTATTACACTCACAAACTACAGATATTTTTTAAAACACCTGCCAGTAGGCAGCCTGAAATATATAATCTAATGGTAACAGCTGAATATTTAGAAATATTGTAACAGCAACAACTAAAAGAAATGAGAATTTGAAACCCATTCAGATTACTTAAAACTATTTGTTAAAGTATGGTTTAATTTGTTCAGGGTGTTTTACACCATTCAGTGTCTGTTTTTTCCCACCTCCATACAAGACTTGTGATATTTTCTCCGTGGCCTGCCTTCTGCTGAGGAGTTGCTAGGTGACTGAGAGCACAGAATAACCTTTCTTTTTAAATCTCTTGAACAAGAAAACACGAGTCAAAAGCCACAACTCTCACAAGGACCAGAGTGTTTTTCTTCACAGAAAAAAAAAAGAAAGGTTGTTTTGCCTGTGAAATAGAGACCAAACATTCCAAGTACATTTAAGTAGGCACAATATGCCCCAATAAGTTACATTCCCTATATATTCCCTGTAGCAAGTTTGCTCTATGTACTTGAGTCAAAAAGCTTTGGATTAGCATTATGCACGTGTCATATTTAGTGTGTTTCAAACTTATCTACCAAGATGCTGAACACTGGATGTTTATGAACTCCTTGCTTTGCATTACATCCATAATGAGGTCACATTAATAAATGCCAACAGCTGAGATGGACTGACTCCATCCATAACATGATCTGGAGGACTCTTCAATACGCTTTCCCTTTACTAGGGAGTGAAGGGAACAGGAGAGGAAGAGGAGATTTCTATAGAAGTGTTTTACTGAGACATCAGTGTGTTCATTAGTAGAGTTTTTCTTACAGAGCTTCACCATACCTTCCTTCTGATTGCTGTGGTAACGTGTTTTCCTATGTGTGCATGAGAGAAATCCTGATTCTAGAGTACTAAGCAAAGGTTAACATTTTCTATTCTGCTTTAAAAACAAATCAACTCTTCCAAAAGTAACTGGACAAGTTACTATAAATAGCAGTGTACTGCAAAAAAAATAAGCACTGTATTGCTTCTGCAGCAAAGTCCATTTCAAATTCACTCCAGGAGTTTTAAAAAAATTAAAAAAATATCAACTTACTATAAACAATTTAAAATATGTATAATACAGCTTTGTATGCTCTTCATAACATCATGAATATTCTATGTAAACAATAGGTTTCTGAAGGATTTACTTCGCTCACGTTCGTTTCAGTGCCTCGTTTCTGTCCACTGGTTCTCTCGGAGGGAACTGTAATACGTCGTCCCAAGTTAAAGAACTGACTTTGTTTTAGAATCTTCCTTTCTACACACTGATTTGCAGAAAGGACAAGGGACAGGGAGTTAATCTTTTGGCCCATTTTTCACTCTGTCCATTTCCACAGCTGTAGAGAGGCCTCGTTTTCCCAAGGCCTTCCGCCACCGTACGGTACAGACGTCCTTGAACACTGAAGACTGAGATGTTCCTTGTGACTGAAGTGGTTACTTTACACAGGTACACATCTTTATCTAAGTATATTTAAAGGTATGGTTCTCCAAAAATCTTCCTGCATTCCATCACTCCAGTACTTGGTGGTCGATCACAATTATGAGTATTCTTCACCTGATTAGCTGTGAGACGATCGTAGGCCATCTTGTACTCCCTGTCAAAAGCATCTGCACAAAGAGAAACAATTTCTATAGACCACGCTCAAAAATGCCACCCAAACACAATGCCAGCTAGTCTGCTTATCATCAGAACATAGAGTCACTTTATGCAGCCCTTACAGTGGAATGCACACATCTAACCTACAGAGCTGTGTTTTCTTCTGGAAGCTAACACACTGCTTTGCATCCATTCATCACCCGTGCTTATCTGAGTAATTTATAAACTTACCTATGTCAATGTTATCTCTTCCTAGGGCAACAAGTGAAAGAAATAGTATTTCTCTGTACAGGCTCCTGAAATTGTAAAAAGGAGTGTCAATTTATATACTGCAATGTCATAGAATGACAGAATCGTTCTGGTTGGAAAAGCTCTTCAAGCTGCTGGAGTCCCAGTGCTGCCCTTCACCCTGCCCAGCCCACCACGAACCCACGGCCCTCAGCACTTCAGCTCCATGGCTTTGGGATCCTTTCAGGGATGGGGATTCCCCCACCTCTCAAGGAAGTCTGGCACAAGGGCTGACAATCCTCTCAAGGAAAAAAAACTTGGGAGAACAACTCCCTCCTCACATCCCAGCCTCCTGTCAGGTAGTTGTAGAGAGTGATAAGGTCTCCTCTGAACCTCCTCTTCTATAGGCTGAACACTCCCAGTTCCCTCAGCTACTCTTCTTTAGAGACTTCACCAGCTCCACTGACTGTCTCTGGACACGCTCCAGCACCTCAATGTTGTTAAAACTAAACTGGCCCAAAACCGAACATAGCATGAGGTGTGGCTTCACTAGTGCCCAGTACAAATGGACAGTCACTTCCCTGCTCTGGCTGGTCACACTGTTTCTGATACAAGCCAGGATGCCCTTGGCCTTCTTGGTCCCCTGGGCACGCTGCTGGCTTGTGCTCAGCTGGCTGTTGATCAACACCCTCCTATACCACATATGAATCTGTATCAAAACCAGCTTGAAGCATTTACAGCTAACTTTTTCTTAGAAGTGACATTTTGAATATAATTCTTGATTGTCACCTCCAAACTGTTGTAATTTTTTTCACCTCTGGAGAATGCCCTGGACTCCTTAACACAATCACTTCTAGTAGGTTCTTAATGCAACGTCAACACACCAGTGGATGCCTGGAGTGCATGCAGAGTGAGGTATGGCCTTAAGGCACTCAGCCACATTCCAAGCTTGACAAAGAGGTGAGGAGTTTGCTTTTCTGCATTTCTACATTATCTTGAAGAAGCAGGCAGACAAGCAAATGAACACCTTGTCAATACTCTAGCTGTTTATCTTATGATAAACAAAAATCTGTAGCTCCAGGCAAGAAATACAAATTCCTAAGAAATAATGTTCACTAATTCCATTGCTAATGGAAAAAAAAACCTTCTAAATATGAGACTTTGCTTCTCTTCTTAACTCCCCTTCCTTTCCCTACCGGAAACTTATAACCAAACACAAATTCCACCTGTGCATGCAAGGAACAAGTTTTTTCAATGACAAAAAGCACTTATATAACATTTAATAAAAAAATATACAAACACACACACATACACACTCCCCTGCTTGTTTTCTCATCATTCATAGTGAAGAAGAAAACAAAGAGAGAGGGGAAAGAGTGAAAAGTCAATGTCTCAATTTGTTTCCTAATGTAAGCTTGTGACAGTTATGACAGAAACTGAAATATAGTTACCATGCTGAGTGATAAACTTGAGAGTATTGGTAAAAACCTTTTTTTTCTTTACTAACACACACTATGACAATACAATTTGAGAGTAGCCTTATTCTTATCCAGCTTTGCTTCAGGGAGGAGCATTTGTGGTCTTACCGCTGTCTTTTAATATGTGGCCATTTGTTTAGTCTCTCCAGTATTTGACTCATTGGTCCGTACACATCGTTCATCTTAATGCTTTTCACCATACTTCTTAAGAGCTCTTGGTTAAAAGAATCATCATCTTTCTGCAATAAATGGACCATTGGGTACTTCTGGGCTAAAAAAAAACATTGGAAAAGCTGTAAGAATAAATGTTCTTTGCATAACAAGGAGAAAGTCTTTTTAAAGAGATGGAAGGCTACACAAGCTGTGAAAATGGGGACGTGTGGTGAACCAAGAACAACAAACATCAAGTCAAAACAATATCAACATAAGGAAACAGAAAAAAGCTGTAAGGAAACAGCTGTAATGGGTCATGAGCTCTTTTCAGGCATGTGATCCAACACAGGCAACAAAACTTGTAGCAAATGCTGAAAATAAGAAAACAAGCAAAGTGGATGAACGGTCAGTGTAAGTTCAGTGGATTACTGAAACTTACTCCTCCTTTCCCAATGAAGGAAAAGCCACTGGAGATATTGGCTAATGATTTGAAACAGATATGCTGAAAAAAAACTCAACTTGTTCAAGCAGTTCAACATACAGCCACCCTCCCTCCCAAAACAATGCACACAAACTCAGAACAGCAACACCAAAACTTAACACTCACTCTCAAACAAAAGAGTGCGGTTTTGACCTGCAAGACAAAAAGCAGCACAATCATATCAGTTATATCTTGTAGGAACTATCCACAAAGACATCTTTTCTCAAAAGACATTCTTCAGTTGCTCACAATTAAAACTGTTCTTTAAAAGAAAACATCAAAAAAAAGACAAGGGAAAAAAAGCACTTACTCTGAGCATTCCACAAGATATAGAGAGGCTGCCTTGGGTCCTGATGCAGCTTCATGTTGTCCCACAGCATCTGAATCAGAACGTATTTACTGTCCTCTGACATGCAGTTTCGTGGAATCTGAACAAGAGAATGTATACATAAAGATATTTTATTACCAAGTCATGAGAGAAGACTTCTGTATTTAAAATATATCTTCATAGCCATAGGACTCATGGTAAAAAGCTTTAATATTAAAACTGGTGTAAAAGCAGAGAAAGCCAAATCTGAACAGGATGACTGTGACATCATAAATTAGTATTTTGCACATCTTCCTACAGTCCTAAACTCATAACTTCCTCTTCTTTCTCCTGCTTAACTAGTCATCAAACTGCAATGAAATCAACTTTACAACTGAGGATCACAAATTACAGTGTGACTACTAAGAGCTAAACACTTATCCCACACAAGTACTGCTGAGTCCAAGTTCTGTCTGGCTTTATGTATATTTTCCTTCAGCTGACACACTGTGTACCAATTAAGGACTTGGCCCAGCATATTGTAAGACACATTTCTAAGAGTCACTGAATTATCTGATCATTTCCTACATGGGAAAACAAGCATTTCTCACATGCCAACATTTCCTATTTGATTCCATACCTTGGAGTTTTTATTACAGTGCTCAGAAGAAAGTATTAATCCTGGCAAGTTGCTGGGCAAGTCCAAGCGTCTGAAATACCACACCAAATTCCAGAACACAATAGGGTGATGATCTACAAAATCTGCCACTGTTATTGCATGATCCCCTTCATTTTCCAGTAAGCTCTCAAGCTCTTTCCATACCACTAGAGGACTCAGGTAAGGAACCGTTATAGGATCAGGACTAGGTAAACGCCATTCTAGGCCCAAGGAATCCTATGGTAAGAAAGAAATAAATGTCATTAGCTGGAATATAACTCTCTTTACAAAGCCTTATGAATGCTTTCCTTCCCTATGAGACACACCAATAACTAAAAGCTACACCTTATAGTAGTTTAAATAATAAAACCTAACATTTCTCCTTATTTGGGATGGTTAATTCTGTTCTCCTAATTAACGCTGTTTCACACTAATCTATCATACACTTAAAAATCCTCCACATTTAAGGCAGAAAAGCTACCTACTGTTGGTTCTTGCAAAGTAGCAGGCAGGCTACCAGTAGGAATGATGTGGCTGATTTTCTGGTTTTCCTTTTCATCTTCTTCCAATGGACCAAAAGTACTGATGCTCCTTGCCACAGGGTGACTTGTACATTCTGACCCAGAGTTATTCTGTCGTCTTCCTGAGGGGATCTGGATACTTCTGGCACAAATATCATCATGCTGCTTAGACTTGCTAGAGGGGAAAAAAATCCAAACCAAAAAAGACAAAGTTAAGAATTCCAGTTCTTTTGTTTTACTCTGAGTGCACAAACATGTACATAAACATATAGAAATCAACTGTAAATAATCAACCTGACACCTCAAGTTCTACCTTGTCAGCCACCACATTCATTTATGTTACAATGAAAGCTTTAATATATTACAGAATGGTGGGGGTTGGAAGGGATCTTTAGAGATCATCCAGCCCAAACACCTGCTAAAGCAAGTTCCTCTCAATTAGGGAGCACAGGGACATGTCCAGGCAGGTTTGGAAACCTCCTGAGAAGGAGCCTCCACACCCTCCCTGGGCAGCCTGGGCCAGGGCTCCCTCACCTCCACAGTGAAAGAGTTTTTCCTTATGTGTAAATGGAACTGTTTGTGTTCTGGCTTCTTTCCATCATCCCTTGTGCTGTCACTGGATACAACAGGAAATAAGTGCTGTCCCAATCTCCTGACACCCACCATTCAGATATTTGTAAACACTAATGATATTTGTACATTTTTTGTTTGTTTCTCCCTTGCACAGATAATGAACACAAACATCCTAAAAAGAGTTCATAAAATTTGCAGAATTACAGGTGCCTACATGATTTTTTATGTCAGGGATGAAATGGAGAACACCATGCTGTGGCCAACTCAGAGGTAAAGGAGAGGTAGCAAGGAGATCTCCTCTCAAATCAATTTCTGCTATTCAGAAAGGACTTGATTAAATGTATTTCTGTTGATAAAGAATACCTGCATAACCATAGAGAACCTGAGTAATACCTATGCAGAAAAGAAGGTTTACCTATTTGAATTTATATCCTCTTGAACAGACATGAGAGATGTAGCGAGGCCAACAGTAGCTGTGGTGTTACAGGACTTCCCGCTCTGGTTTGAAAAGAGTGATGGGAACTGCATGTTTTCTGTAGAAGGGCTGGACTTCAGAAAATAACTGCAGTGAAAGCAAAAAGCTTAACATTACCTATGAAAAAAAATCCCTCAAACAAGCCCCACTTCACCATTATGAGCATTTACAATCGAGGAGAAGTGAAATAACATTCTCACCGTCCAGGTCGCCGAAGATCTCGGATTTCTATGCTCAGAAAGGGCAGAAATAAATTACCACAGAATGGACATGTGGTATTGAGATTTGAGTCATCTGCTGTCCAACCTGCCATGATTTCTTCATCATGAACCAAACAGTCACAAGTTCGACATCGTGAACAGCTTGAGATGAGGACCTGCAAAAGCACAAACCCGACTGGAACATGTTGTCAAAATTAACTCATTTTTTAAAGCATAGTTACAACTACTGTCCAAAATCTCTGCCTTTAAATGAGCATTACTCACCACTTGCATACAAATCCATTCCCATGTCTGTTGAGAGGCTTTAGGCTGGAACATTTGGGTTTAAACTTATGCATTTCAGAACAAGTAGTGAATCTAAAATCCAGCCTGTGTTAGCAGACAGCTGATATGGTAAATAACTGGAATGAGCATTGCCTGAAAAATTCATTACATGCAGGTCTCTCTTCTATTGTTGCAAGCAGGTTGGGATCTGGAACTATGCTCATTAAATGCATTTTAGCTAAGTGGGTTAGGTGATACTTTTATGGCTACCCAGAGTAAAACCAGCCAGTTATTCAATAGTATTTTTATTACCAATAACAGGTCATTTGTAATCTATTTGCAACATAACAGTACAGGAATATTTATGCAGCTACATAATATTCTTAGAATTTAAGCACTCTTGTGTGCTTACTGCCAGTATAACAGAAATGAGATTTTAAAAAGATTTAAATGACCAGTTATTAATCCAAACTCACTGAAAAACACCCAAGAGCCACCCAAACCCAGTGTAACAGTGAAAAGCAAAATGACCTTACTAGAAGCTACAACAAATAGAGAGCTATCTATTCTGTATTTTTAAATGTAAAGGGCTATTTAGGAACTTGGTATCTTCACTTGAAACAAGCTCAGCTGTGCAAGGGATTTAGGTGCTTGAATTCAATGGCATCCAACTCTCAAAACCCTTCAAGAACTGGAGCTTTAAGGATCACAAGATACGATTGCAATAAAGACTTTTCCACAGCAGGAGCTGAAATGAAACCTACTCTGTCAGAAAAATGTTTATCTGTCTTTCAGTGGATTAGTGTTAAGCTTTGTACTCTATCAGAGATTCAGACAGCATTTACATTTGAAGACATGCTTTTCAATATCAAGTCAATAAATCATTCTGTACCTCCATGGCGTAGTTTTGAAAAACACTGGTACTACTGGTACTGCAAGATGACACCAACTCTGATTTGTCAGGTAAAGGGAACCTGGAAAGAGAACCTATCAACAGAAGAAGCCCAAAGTATTAGTTATTCAGAATATGTATTTTTACTAAACTGCTTTTCTGATCAAACAATACTACAGCTATAAAATGTGAGATGGATGATGGAAGTCATCAGAGACACTCAGACAGAAACGTGAAGCTGCCATCTGCCCAGCACCAACAATGGCAAAAATAAAATCTACCAACATAGCATTTCCATATGTTCACTTTTCTCCCTTTACAACAGTTGGTAGCTTGGAAACAAATTTTACAGATTAAGTAATTCATTTCCACACTTTCTGTCTGGATGAAAATTAGGGAAGGATAAAGAGATGCTGCTTGTGACTGCAGATATCCCTGAGCTCTGTCTTTGCCACACTGAATGAGCCAGGCCCCCCAGCCTCAGGATGCTCCAAGCCCCTGGCCGTGGTAACATCCCCCTCTCCAGTTCCTCCACAGCCTGCAAACTGAGAAGCCAAATCTGGCACCCTCTTCTAGGTGCTAAGTGAAGGAAACTGAGTCGACAGATCTTCCTTTCATCCCGATTCTGCTTAACACGCTGTACTCCATAATGACAGTAGTACAGAAATGGATACAACAGTCACTACCAATTATCCAGAGCAGATTAGGAAAAACATAAAGTTTAAAGTCTGTCTGATAATTAGCTTCAACAGTGGGTTTCAGAAAATTCCAACAATTTTCCAGAAAGGACTTTTTCTACGTTTAGAAGATGAAATCAGATTAGTAAAGGTCCCATCTGAAAGTTTTCATAGATGTTTTCTGGAGCTGTACAGCTTACACAAATAAGATGATTCCATGAATACTGAAGGACACAAAAGGTCTCTTATTTGCACAGCTGTAGCATCCAGAGACTTATGCAAGGATGGTATGCTACTGTGCAAGGCGTTCCACAAGAAAGAACATCCAAACCAAGGTTCTACAATAAAAATATCCCATAGTTATGGATATATCAGTATGGGTGAAAGTTTGCAGGTAGGAAAAGTGAAACTTCCTTCTTCCACAAAAAGGGCTAATGACCAGGATGATCCCAAACTAAGAATTATGAACAAACAGCTTCTTAAACCAGAATATTCTTGTTCGGATTGATGAGTGCAATACAAAAGCTGTTTCTTACCACACTGGTCAAATTGTTTTGATGAGCCATCATGGGAAGTTGAGCTTTCTAGGCTTGTCCTGCTGAGGCCAATTCCTTTAATTTCTGATGTGGTATTCTCCTGAGGAGAAGCACTTTCAAAATCATTGCAGACATCTTCATCAGTTAGAGAAGTAGATTCTGAGTCCAGAGCTCCAAGAGATGAAACACTTGCTCGGTCTGAATTTTGATCCTGAGAGAAGAAAACAAATTCCACTGAGAAAAGGAAAGGAAAGCAAAAACATTTCTGAAAGCAAGAAGCAGTCTTCATCTCAATAAATTCAAGGCATGAGCCTCCTTCCTTGGAAAATCATTCACCTCAGATCTATACTCAGAACCCATGTGACACAAGGCAAGTTTCACCAAGGATTAAATAGCTACACGAGGATTCTTTTTTAAAGAGTGTTCTGATGAAAATATCTAAATGAAAGCTAAAACCTTTTGATCCTAGAACTTCTTCCCATCACTGCTAGAAAAACTATCAGCAGCTGCAGAAATACATTAGGACAGGCAAGGCATCATTAACACTTGGGTTCATTAGTCTCAGATTGGTTTTAAGCACATCGGGACAGTCCACCAGCAGCAATATGTGTCTATTTTCATTCCCAAAGACTAGGAATAAAATGAGTTTTGGCTTGAGCTGGTAGGAGCACAGAAGACTCTGAGCAAATGGCCTCAGCTCAGAATGACACTTCGGTAACCAATGCAAGCAGATTTCCCTTTTTTAATAAGAGCAATAAAGACTTGAAACCATTATTGTTTATATATTCTTTCTTTAGGTAAATGAAAGGAAACCAGAGCAGTCTTGTCTGCCCTGTCAACACTCTACAGTACACTTATGTTTTCCCATTAAACATAGTCTGAACCCATGCTAGACCAAAACTTTGACTCAGGACAATAAAATCTGGGTCCTGGCAATTCAAATATGATTAAACCAACTCAATGTATGTAGTGCACCATGATGCACGTGATTCAAACGGGGGATTCATCACATATGAACCAGTGATTGAACCTTTACAAAGCTTTTCCCTTCAGTTTTGGAGGAAGGCAAAAAAAGGTAATTATAAAAATGTACCTTTGAGGATGCAGCATACATTGTGAACTTTGAGTACCACTTGCTAGCTTTCTCTGCAACCCCTTTTCCAGCAGAAAACATGCTGCTTTTTAGAACATCAAACTTGGGTGTTAACAGCGTATCCAAGTTGAACGATGGTGAAGACACAAGTGTTAATGCACTAGTTGCATCCTGAGGCTGTTCCTTTGCTGGACTGTTTGGGGAATAAGCTGGGGAAGACCAAAGCCTGTCTCTTGGCCTTTCTTCAAGCTTGGCATGGTAACTCTTGGATTTGGTAAGAGCGGATGGCCTGGGAGAGTTTGGGGGAAGGCTGGACCTCCTGCAGGGCTGGATTAGTGTTGGGCTCTTTTTATGAGCATTTCTGTCATCATAGGGTTTTTGCAACTCAATGCTTGGGGCACGACTTGACAAAGGGCTGCTCATATTATTCATGTACATGACTATTTCTTCAGCTAAATCTCGTCTTGCAGATGGAGTAGAAGCACTTCTATCATCCTCCTCCTCCTCTTCCTCTTTTTGCTGTTCTGTCTCAGCAACCAGCAGAGACAGTGGATCAAATCCAGTTTCAACATCCGTCTTTTCAATCGGCTTTACAGGAAAGCTGCCTTTCCTTTGCAGCCTTCTAGATTTTTCACTGGAGGATTTCACTGCTGTACATGTCTCAGGTTCTGCATCCAGGTCTTCCAGATCAAAGATAACAGGAGAATCTGTTTTATCTGTAAAACTGCAATCAAAAGCTGCATCTTCATCACTAGATTCTTTCTCCAGGCTTTCTCTCTTAGATCCTAAAGAGGAACTTCTGATATTAAGAGTTTTTGGCCTTAAGCTTTTCTGCAGGGCACTAGATAGGATTTTGGCATCGGCACCTAGTTTTTCAACAATTTCTCCAGGGTTTTCTTCCTGATTGATTCTGTTCATCATGAGTCCCACTAAGCCATCTCCACTCAGGTTACGGTTCCTGCTTTCCCAGGGTATCTCCCTTAAGTCAGGTTCTACTGCACTTTTATGTCTCTTTCTCAAGGATTTACTTTTTATAACTTCTGCTTCACTGGCATCCTCAAAAGATGATGTGAACAGCAATCCTACTGAACTGTCTAGAAAAACAGATGAAACAAGGTTGTTGGTTTTCTTGCATAGCAAGAAATAAACAAAGTTACAAAAGAATGCAAATTTGTCTCATGTTTCAAGCAGTTTAACAAGACTAAGATGGAATTCACTATATATTGCAGTCACAGTTGACAAGTTGATTATGATCATAACTTTTAGGAAGGTTCATATGATAAAACATTTAAAAAGGAGTCAAATCATACAACTCAAGTATACTTTGAGAGACATCATCAAGAATGGCCTCATATATATTTAGTTTCCTCTTCTGAAGACAGATTCCATGGTTAAGAAGGGTGAAAGACAGGGATAGCAAAGTTATCTAGGAAGTGGCAAAACAAGGCAACACTTTCTAACCTGATGGATTAGATATAGTGCCAACAAAAAGAGTTACTGTCAGAGAATCTCCATTGTTTTGCAAGAGCATACAGAGGGAGACTTTAAAGTGCGGTATTACTGCAATTGAGGCACAGCTGACAGTATCACAATAACCAGATTTGACATTGCTAGGGACTCGTGAAACTGCCTGAAAGTTTCTTTTAATTGTACTGCATAGAAATTTCTTGTCCACCCTGAAGGAATTTATTAGTTGTTGGAGGTTGCAAGAAAACAAACAAGACAAAGATGCAGAATATTCAGAGTTGTTGTCCTGCCAGCAACATATGCAGACTTCAACCTCAACTAACTCCCATAAAGCTGCTCCTGTAAATTTCACTATCCACTGCCATTACAGCAATAAAATAGTGCATGTTTAGTGGGCAACAGAGCTCAGGCACACTGATATGTATTGACAAAGCTGCATAGGAATCAGAATCTACTTGCACTCACCTGTGCTAGCTTCTGCTACTGAATTGTCAACTGTACCGTTGAGCCGCACTATGCTGGAAGTGGCGTTGCCATTACTTGAGTTCTGGTAATTCAGTTTAGGTAAGCAGTCACGACTCCCTTTTGTGCTCTCCACTTCAGACACTGTATATAGAAAAGGACAGACAGTTTTTAGGATCAAAGTAACTTAATTTAAGCCTCAAGTTTCCATTACCTATGAGCTGTTTTACACGTGATTCAGTTGTCACTTGATCGCGTGTGTTGTACACATTCCCCAGTGAGCAGGCTGATACCAACTTGGGCAGATGTTTTCTAGTTGGAATAACTGAACCATGGATATTTAATCATTAGCATTAGTTTTACAACTGGAAGTTCAATCAACTTCAGTAAACAGAGTGCAAGTGATAAGATTTTGCATATCAAAACTTGTGGTGATCGTGGAGGCTAAGACCACCCTGATTTACCTACAATGGACAGGCATAAGAGTCTTTTCTCCTGCCTTTGCAAGAGCTTAGGGCCAATAAGACTATCTTCTTACAGATCTCATTACCCCCATGACCACACAAGAGAAATGAAGTGTTGCATTTCTATTCACCTCTTCAGATATGAAATTACTTCTCTCAAAGAATTCAAGCAACATAATATTCTCAAGTCACATTGAAAAGTGCAGAACATTTCCAGCACATATTACTACAGAAAGCCACAAACTTGGCTTAGCTATGGCTAAAAATACAAGATTTGAGCATAATTCCCATTTTCTGTGTCCTCAGAAGTTTAACTGAAGCTAAATAACCTGCCAGCTTTCTTACAGGTATGTTATGACCACGGGTAACAAAAATTTCGAAACAAACTGAATAAAAAAATCCTAATGCTAGAAGGAAGACTGTGGTGAAAAGAAAACACTGAAGTAACTTTCCTGGTTCCGTATTTCCTTGTACTTATACACCATTTCCACTTGAGAAGGGGGTAGTTAGCTCAAGTAGCAGGGGAAAGCACACTGAAACATTTAAATCATGGTGTTATCAAGAGAATACTTATTATTAAGAGTATTTTTGATGAATGTCTATAGACATCTTTAGTACTTGGATGTTTTTACTACACAGTCTGATCTGCTTGCATATGCTTGCATAAGGTCTATTCTGCTCAACTGCATGAAAGGGAGTCATGAGCAACAGATGAAAAACCTGAAGAAAAACAAAGGTCTATAGCAAATTCAAAGCCCTTTTCTTTTCTGACGCATCTCCTGAACTCCAGGGAGCTGAGTAACTTAGACCTCTCTCTCAGACCTGCAAAAATTCAGTTGTTCTCCTCTTATGGGATTTATAAAGAAAGGAGACAGGTAAAAAAGGTTTTCCTGTAGACTATGCCTACAAAGCAATTACATTTTTTGAAGACAAAAATATTAAGCTGTAATTACTGTTAGGCCTTTATATTACTATTATCACTTCTTTGAATTGGAGGGGGAAAAAAAAGAACTGTAATTTAAAAAGTTAAACCATTAGACATCCAGAAAATTACATTTAGAGAAAAGAACTTAATGCTTGTTTATGCCCATGCCTTATCACATCCACTCACTGTAAAAAAAACCATCATCAGCTGTCCTACTTAGCTTTTGCTGAAATCCTTATTTATCCAAAATGACCTAGATATCTGTATTCATAAGATACATACAAGAACTGGAGTCACTCTCTCTCTTGTCCTCTTTTTGTTCTTGTATATCTTGCAGACAAGTTTTCCCTTGCTTGGCTTCTTCTTTGAAGGATGTGTTATTGCCAGAGTCTGCAAGTCCCCCTATCACAGCAGGGCAATGACAAAATAAAGACCATTATGGTATTTAACAACATAACATTGTTAAACACAATGAATTGAACTTCCACAAGAATTCAAAGGCCTCTTATCAAGTACATTCTAATTAATAGTGAACATTTTACCACCAAAAAAAGTTGAGATAAATGATTGGCTTACTTTTACAGCATAAACAATGAAGTGATGCTCTACAGGATGAAATTAAAGGGGTAACTTGCAACACCTCTTTAAAAATACTGTACTATAGCACTGTTTTTCTCTGCTTGTGTTGCCTGGTTTATTTGATCAAAGTGTCACATCTTTTCAAGGACTCCAAGAGGCATCTAAACATGGTTTCATTGAGCATGGTATGTTTCTGACAGTTAATGCATGTCATTTCATGGGTTTACTCTAGGAACTAAGAATACTGAAACAATGCAGCAGCAACCATGAGTTGGTTTGCAAAACAAGATCAAAATAAAAACAACGAACACTACTCCAAAAAAATATATCCTAAAAGCATTCAAGCCACTCTCTGGTCATTCTTAAGACACAACAATGCCTCAAGTGTAACTAACTAGTCTGATTGATTTCAAGCACTAAATTTACTTAACACTATTATAATTGTTTCTCTTCCAAGTTGTTATAAAGCATTAACACCAAAATAAAGCAGATAGTATTCATAGCGACTGAATCTTTAAGTGAGCACTTCAATTAATGTGTACTCCATGTCTTTTGCCCAGGTCAATCTAAAGTCTCCAGCAGTCTTGCAGCATCTTTAAGGGGTTTACTCACAGGCAGTTTAGGAGGTAACAGTAACCTGTCCAGGATCAAGAGGATACACAATATGGCTGAAAGTTATCTTCTTTCCCTCTTTTCCCTAAAAATGCTGCACAGAAGCTCTATAGAGATTGTGTTGTAAAGGTAAAACATTCTGGAATTTATGGAAAACTTTCAGGATTGTCTGAAGAGTCAGCATGGTGTTTGCGTGGAGCCTTCTCTGGTAGCAGGGAAGGGGCTGCAATGGTGGTCCAAGTCAGAAGCATGCACTCAAACTACATGCTTTCATGCAAAGAAACCCCTTCCAAAAAATCAAATACTCTCAAAAGCAAATACAACGATCTAAATGACAGTTACTTAGTAAAACTTGTGAACTTCCTTAGTTTACATGCTGTAAGTTGTGACCAACTTTTCTAAGCTCTTATATAATGCTTTGCAGAGATAGGTTTTAAAAAAAGTGGTTTATCAGGAAAGGTCAGCTTCAGAAACAGGCAGAAGTGAATTAATCCAAGGTCATCCAGATGGCTAGTGACAGAGCCAGAAGTAGGACTGCAGTCTCCTGGGTCTGGGAGAAATACTCAAGCTTTAAGACCATCTGTTTGTCAGGGCAAAGATTTATTTGTACGTATTTGGAGCCACAGAATAGCCCCAGTTGGAAGGGACCTTGAAAGATGCTCAGATCTACATGTATATTGTAAAGGTCTTCCAAGGTCAACTACAACTAAACTATACTGCTAGTACATTGAAATATACTCTCTTGCTTTACTAGTAGTAAGCTAGAAATACTGTGGAAACTTGCACCCAAGGAAAATACAAACTACAGGTAACCAACAGCATGGTAATACAGCCATTTAAACATCACCTACATCTTTACTGACAGGGAAAGAAAAGAAACTCCAAATTCATAGCTTCAAATATTGTACTTACAGATAAAAAGAAATCTTGTTATTCCAGTTGGCACTCAGAGCCTACAAAACTCATTCTAATTACCTCTTAACTAACATGAAAAAAAGGAGGAAAACAAACCAAGGAAAGGTCAGACAGAAGTTTCTGCCAATTATGAGACTGTCTATTGCATGAACTAGGATAATTATCACATCAGTTTCAGGTTCAACTCTCATCTCCATTAAGAGCTGATACAATAAAGCAAGAGCAGGCTATTTTGGATTTAAAGACAAAAAAAATATAGCTGTTTCTTAAATTTATGCAAGAACTTCTTTGTTCTTCCTCTAAACCCATTTTATCATCAAACTGATAACAGAAAGCTTTTTGAAAATAATTTTCTTATCAGCATGAAAACAAGAGCAAAAGAAAAGGATGTGAATACTGTACCAGGAGTGGCTGGATGTGAGGTGCTTGCTGGTAGCTTTTTCAATGCTTTTTTAAATTGTGCTATTCCTAAGACAACATTCCGTATTTTCATCCATAGGAAATAGCCACCTCGATTGCTTGAAGGCCAGGTACTTTCTAAAACAGCCTGTTTGGGAAACATCAAAGTCAAATCAAGTCATCTTAAGGAATAGTCAGGTGTGAAAAGATTAATTTCAAATGGGGTTATATTAACAGTTATAAAAGGAGACTTCTAAACCTCAAAGTGGAGAACACAATTGTTCTGTCTCTCATTTCTTCTGTTACTAGAAATGACAGAATTACATCATTACTGCCGCCTTATTTTGCTTGCTTCTGTTTGCCTGGGTAAAAACACATTTACTTCTCTTTTTATTTTCTCTTTCAAAAATACTTACCTTATTGTAGTAGCCATAAGTAATGGCATTGGGGTCAATACCAGCTTTCTGCATTTCAAAGAGCACCCTCACTGCCAGCACAGGCTGACCATACTGTCCACACAGCTGCATGAGTACCCGGTAGCATACCTGGAAATACATACAGCTTAGTATTGTGCTTCTATAATCATATATGGACACTGTTTAATAAAAGCCATGAGCTACTTCAGGGATTTTCAGGTTGGATTTGTTTTACCTCATCAGGTGGATCTATTTTTTTGGTATGCATTTTCTGTAGCACATCATACGCAGTTCTCAGAGCCCGGACTTTGGAATGGCACACTTTCACATATGCAGGAAGGCAGATAAACCAAAGACCATAGCAGTGACGTAATAAACACCTGGACCACATCTGTGGTATAGAGGAGTACTTCTTAGCAATTTTATGTGCAGATTTAATTTCCTGGAAAGAAATAATATCTATTATTTATGTACACTTACACACACACACACGACACAAACCTACATGTTAGAAACTGAACATGTGTTGGGCTAGGTGATCTCTAAAGGTCCCTTCCAACCCCTACCATTCTGTGATTCTATGGTATCTACAGAAACTGCAATAGAGGGACAGAGAACTTATGGAGAGAGTCCAGTGCAGGGCCACCAAGATGATGAGGGGACTGGAACATCTTTCATATGAGGAAAGGCTGCAGGAACTGGGGCTTTTTAATCTGGAGNTTATCATTCTATGATTCTATGATTAATATGAACAATGTACTCAAAGTGGGAAAGAAAATGAAAGCAGAGTGAGCGATACCAAAAGCAGCTCTGTGCAATACTTCCCTCCTAAAGAAGTTGCACTTCTTCAAATGTATTATTTTTTTAAGTCTATTTCTTTCCGTCTGTATTTTTAGGAAGAAACATGTGAAAGAGACTCTCTTAAAGCCCTGGACAGTGAAAAGCAACTGAAAAATGGATGTGGAAGCCTGATAGTTTATGCTCACGGGAAACAGCATGAAGAACACAAAGACAACACAGCAAATGACAATTTGTACTGAGAGGCCCTGTACAACAGCATGCAGGCAAGGAGCATGGGTAAACATCCAAAGAGCAGTCAGCATGGTTACCCTATAGTCACTGTATCAGTGAAGAACCATTACTTAGGCTGTAGCCACTGCCAGTCAGTCTTTACAGTCACACTAAAGCCAAAGGCAGCAAGCTGTCACTTTCCAAAGTGCCTCACGCGACAAGAATACCTGCAAGTACCTGTTTAGTTCTTCTGAACATTGGTGATGGGCTGTTGGGACTACTGGCTTTTGAGGACAGTTTATTATTTGGCGCTGTGAGAAATCCTTCAGGTCGTTCAAACAAATCTAGTTTTAATACTGGAAATCCATTATAGCTGTAAAAGAAAGGTGTCACTTAAGTCGTGTAAGGCAGTTCCAAAGTAAACATCTCACATAACAGCAAACAAAATCAATTACAAAGCTGCACTAGAAGCTACACAGGAAATAGAAAACACAAAAGCAAACCTTTGAAGACACTGTTGACAAAGTGGTTTACTAATCCATCTGCATGATTTCATAAACCTGCAGTCTCTTAACCTGTTATTCCAGCATAAGCAACTTGAATTGATAAATACATTTGCTTCCATAGCATTTTCTTTAATTAACGTGTCAAATGCATTAGTATTGATTCTCACCAATAAAACAGAATGTGTGCTCAGTCCCCAGTGAGCATCACATGGCAGAGGCTTTTAAAAATCAATATGAACAATATCAAACCATCTAAAAGATTGCATTAGATTTTAAAATATTTCTCAGACTTAATGAAGAAACCAACAGACAAAACCTTTTGACATAATTACTAAATTAGCAACACCAGCTTCCAGAGGTTCCTTGAAATGTACTCTCTCTTTCCAAAGAGCATCAGCAGCTTGTGTGGTTATCAGCAGTAGCAGCAGGCCAACAGACTGGGTCCATTAATTTCAATTTCTAACCTTAAAAAAAATGTCAGCAGCTAGCACAGTGCAATGGGAACAAACAGCCAGCTTTATTAAATATTATTACTTCTGTGTGCACACGCAGGGAATCATTAAAACTTCAAAAGAGCTGGCACATTAGGCATTTTACACACACATTTTCATTTGAGCAACATAAATGGACAGGAAAAATCTTGCCTATCACAAGAACCTAGAAATTAAACTCTACAAGGGCAGCTGTTATGCTTTCAGCTAGCATCCTTCCATGTCCTCAGCTTACCTGTATTGTAGGGGGTGCTCTTCACCATTTGGCAGATGAGGGATCTCAGGTGGTGTTATGAAAACTGTATGTTCACTCTTGTATGACTCATCCAGCTCTATGAGTCGTGTTTCCCCCGTTTTGTCCATATCTACCTGGAGAAGTTAAAAGAAAAAAGTAGTTACTGGTGTTATTGTATCTTCTGCTGTTAGAGCTATATGGTCAAGCAAAGACAAAGTCTGTACCATCATCAAAGGCCTGCAGCTTAAAAGGATGCCTTGCAAAGTTATAAAGAGAATAAGAAGTGTCACATCATGTTGGTAAACTTTACCCCAACTTAATCATCTACGTTTCATGGTATACTATGAATTTAGTGTTTTCGTTATAAGTAGCTGTTAATCCTTTTGAATACAATCATATCTGAGACTTCATTTTCAACTGCAGCAGTAACTTGAAGTTTATTTTTAAATACGGAACTAAGAGCTGTTTATTCCCCTTTTTTAACCACTGAAATCAATAACAAACATTATCCCATTGTCTGATGTATACAGAGCCTAGAAGCAACACTATGGAGCAATTTCAGTCACTCACACAGTCGTTAAGGTCATGCAGGTTTGCAGAGATGCAGAAATACACATGAATTCAAAGATCCAATGGCATAATAGCATGTTACCATACTAAAAGTAAATGGGGATAGAAGTAACTTACTGCTTTTGCAGAAAAACACTGACCTGAAAGGTGAAGGGGTAGCTTCATGATTTTTTTCCTCTTTCAGATAACTCAAGAGTTATGTGTGTGAGAAATACAGCAAATATTGTGTGGCCCTGCCCTCTCACAGCTAGGAAAGAAATTCAGTTTGTGGACAACAAAGGCAACTTGTAACAATACTATCATTAAACATAAATCACAGCTGCACTTGTTTTGTTTTCAGCTTTGTAACTTGGCAATCTGAGCACAAATCTTTGCTTTGCTAGCCTGCCTGTGTCAGAGAGGAGAAATCTGCACTTCCCAAATTAATGCCCCAGTTTTAAAGACAGCAGCAGAGACATACTCCAAGGCTCCAGGCAAACTTCAAAACATCAAACTGTAGGATCAAGTGTGAGAAAATCATCCAATAAGTTTACCCAAAGAATTGAAGCAAGACTCAGCCACCTCAAACGAGACATTGAGAAACTAGGCACAGTTTCCCTTTGAGGCAAAGGACAGACAAGCGTTTAGCATTCCAAGCTTCCTACTGCTACTGCTTGTGTTACAGAAACCACTAGGAAGAGAGCAAATACAACATGTATTACATTCCACCTGAGAGCCTTTACTTGGTATTTGCACTGATATTTGTGTTGCTTGTCACCAATTGCATCCCCTCCAATACCGCCTAAGCGCTGCTTCTGCTTGTGGCATGAGGTGCAGATCCATCTCCAAGAACCAGCACTGTAAAAAAACCCCCTTACTTCCATATGCTTTTTGTCCAAATATTGATAGTTCCAGTGTTCAGTCCAAATACTGTCACACTTTATGTTCATAGGCATTACTTAAATGGCTTAAATAGCAACCAAATGACAGCCAAGTGCGATGCTACTTCAAAGAAATGAATGAGCAACCTGGGGAACTGAAGGATGCAAGTTCTTCATCCCTTAAGAGTTTAGCAAGAGACATCATGTACAAAGAAAGCATCTTCCACAGTTCTCTCTCTCCACTGAGGTGGAAGCACATCAAATATTTTCAGTGCAATTCTTGAACATTTAAAATTTGATAAACATACAAGGAGGTGTTCTTAATTACACACTTTACTGAGAGAGACAGATGGAAAGTATTAGCAAATCAAATCAGCCAAGAAGCAAGGACATATGGCTCCTGAGAAGTAGAAACAAACGTAACCTCACTTGGCAATTTAAATACTTCTCAGAATGCAAAAAACCACGCTCACGGTTACAAGTTTTACCAGTGAAATGCAATAAAGCCAGTAGCTTAAATATCTATTGAATTGAGATAACTTTTTAATTCCTGGAAAAATGAAAACTTGAGACACAATTACAGCGTATCTTTCAGCAGACAAAATGGGTAATCAATTAAATCCAGTCTCTGCTGCTGCTGTCTAGGCTAAAATAACATGTAGAAGTGATTATCCTTTAGCTTAAACTACTCTTATTAATTATTTGAGGCAAGTTTTAGATTATATTTTATAGATAACTAATTTCACAGTACATTAAATTTGTCTCAATTCAGTGGCTTATAACTACCCATCTTTCAACCTACGACTTTGCTCTTTCACAGAATCATGAATACTCTTCCAGGTATTGGTTCACCTAGTGAAAGACATTAAATTTCAATGATTCCAATGAAGTGAATGTTTATTTATATATTAATATCAGGTCAAAGAGCATCTTGGCTCTAGCTCATATAACAGTCCTCGGTGTACTTCAATATTGTGACTTTGTATTGTATGGTTAAAATACCAGAAAGAAGAGAAATAAAAAAAGAGGAGGCAAACATATCACTATTTAAAGGAACTCTACATAGAAGTCCACTCCTTCCTATCAATGAAAACCTCATTTCACAAGCAATTCTGAAGCCACTGCAAACCCTAAACAAGTGGCAGTTCCAATGCCTCAGTTTCCCCATGTGTATCACTGGCATAGAAGTAGTTAAGCCATTAATAAAACTGAAGGAAATCCTCACTGATAGAAATAGAAGTACAAGTGTTTTCTGTAAAATTTATTCTCATGGCAATATAATGAGCAGGTTTTTTTTATAGTGGAAAAAAAGCCACCCACTGCAACAACTGGCAAAGCAACTGGCATTCAAACTGAGGAGTCTCTGCTTCAGCTGTACACGTGGCTACTTAACCTTTTAGAAAAGGTGAAGGCTCCAAGAGCTCCACAGATTTTGTGCAGTCTCACAGTGGCATAACCAATCTAACTATTGCTTTTTCTGAAGAACTGTCTGAATTCCCCAGCAAGATAACTTTAGCTAGGGCATCCACTTCAGTGCCCTCAAACCATTCTGTAAAATGAAATACAGCAGACAGATTGTGACTCTTACATACTCATCACCTTCTGAATACAAATTGTGTCTAACATTAGTCAGAGAACTAACACAATGGAAACTAAATACTGCTCAGGAGAGTTCAGTCACTGGGGTGTGTACATTCCTGCCTACGAGAGCTCCCGTTTTGATAACTGGCATACAGCAAAACAAGCATTATGTGTTGAAGGCCTTTTAAGAGAACTGTAGGATAACCAAGTGAATGTTACAGAAAGGTTTGCAATTAAATCAATTTACCACCCACAAATACCTGCAACTTAAGCTGTAGAACTGTGAAGCACACTTTGGAGAAGTGCTACTAATAAAACACTGAGACTAGCCAAAGCTGTAAAGAGCATTCAATACCATCAGGCCATGCCTTTACATTTCTCTCAAACTTAACTGCTTTCAGATTTGTTTGCAAAACAACTCCATCTAGCTCTTCTGCACTTTCACAGCAGACATAACAATAATAGAAAAGGCAAATAGCAGTTTGCATAGTCTTTAGCATTAATTCCTGTGGAACAAACAGCAGGTGACCTACTTCACGGGAAATCCTCGACAACTGTGCATTACTTAAACAGCAGTGTCCCAGAATGGGGTGTTACATATACCTGTACCTTCACAGTGCTCAACATTATATTAATGTTGGTCAATATTACATTAATCTTGTTTTTTCTTATAAACTTTAGTATTTTTAAAAATCTGGGTGATACTTCCACAGAAGACGAGAAAAAGAAAATCCACTTTGAACCAGTCTAGTAGAAGTTCTAAGGTTAGTTCAAGAAAAACACCAACTGAGATTGTGCTGCATTTTCATACTCCCTGTCACAGAACCCTTAACAATTGCCTTTCCTTCTAATTACAAACAAGAGAATAGCACAACAATGGATAGCAAGTAATTCCTTCACTGTAACAAACACAGTGGTAGAGTAATAGAACCCACTAAAAACGTCACCTTACATAGAGCTTATGTGATCCGACATCGTAAATCCTGCTTCTTTTAAGAAACCCATAGCTTTCATACCCATCAATGTTTGATAAATCATTAGAAAATGCTCTCGTCCCAGAGAGGAGTATCAATAGACGCAGTGTATTGAAAACATTTACATCAGCAACCTGGTTTTGAACTGGGGGAAGCAAGTGACAGCTGTATGAATGAAAGAATTGATAAAGATTCATTTTACCTATTTACTTTTAGTACAAATCTTCTAAATACTCTCTATGAGTAAATAGATAATTCCTATTAGAATGAACTGGACAGTACCTTGTTTTAAAAAGGCGAGGAACTTTGTATTTATAATGATTAAAAACCAGTGAGACTGCTTTTCATCAGCCCCATTCCTAAATGGCTGCATGAAATATTACACAATCTATTAAAATGCTTGTGGTTTTATCTAGGGAATATAACTCTCTGATAAAGCTGCTCAAAGTTGCTACTTTGCAGCCAGAATATTCCACTTCTTACTACGGGCCAGTGTTTCAGATGCTTACATACATGTGAAAGTTAACACCTGTAATTTGTTCTCACAGTGTTATGTTTACACTTTCAAGAATGTGAAGCAAAAGCCAAAACAAAGCCCAACAACAAAGGAAAACGAAAGGTTCCAGTGACCCAACAGAAGGAAGTGAAAGGAAAAAACACATGTAAACTTGCACTTCAAGATAGTGCAAGCAACAGCAAAAGTTAAGGACTGTATGCATATGAAGACATGCTTACTTTATCTACGCAGTCATCAAAGAATGCCAGGCTTGCGTCCTTATCGCTGACAAAAGAGCACTCTTCAATGAAGCGAATAAACATCTGAGTTTTAGTCATCAGCGTGTAGAACTTCTGATGAGAACGGTCTCGACTTTTGAGGAAACCTACACAGTGAAATCAGAAGCATGTAAGAATGCCCAGGACAAAAAGGCCCTCACCAAAAGCCAGTATGCACTCTAACTAACGAGCAATAGTCTTTGTGTAATCTGCCAGCACTGCAGAACTTTATCTGCACTTACATTTCTACCACCATTTACAACACTGCACATGTTTCTATTCTTTAAATAAGAGAGAATCTAAACCAACAAATTCATCTACATAAAACAAGTTGATGACTCTTCACCTTGTAGTTCAAAGAGTGAACTTGCGTCTGTGGCTGTTTCAGAAGGTGCCTCTGTTATTGGCCTGAGGTAAGATCTGTAACCTTTTAGTATTGAGGCCATGAAACATAGGAAGGCTTCCTGGATCTCCAGATCTAACAGATGCAATTTCTTCCCAGAATTAAAGTCATAGTCATTCATTGCTAACTCCATTAATGCATCTTCTCTTGGTCTCTGTTGTACTGTGAATAAAAAACCCATCATAATGTTTCACATCATTTTTTTTCCCCCCAATATTGGCAAAAAAAAAAAAATCTTTGTCCTACTAGATTCACTGTCTACTGAGCTCCATTAAATCTGAAATATATTAAAATATGCGTGATTAAATTCAACCATGACATGCAACAACGAGTTCAGCTTGACCTTATACAATTCATGTATCTCTGGATAATACCAAAAGCAAGACACGTTTACCTTTTCAGCACATTAGTTACTACAGCAACAGAGAGAACCAGTATGGACAGAGCTTAAAAGAACCATCCTCCAAGCAAGCTGTTTATACCAACATGTGAAAAATTATACAAGAACTGATTAAAGCAGCATGCCCAGTATTTGTGCTGAACTTTTAATCTTCCAATGTTTATAAACATTTACTATATTTCTATCTTAAAATTTTAGGTAAAGTACTATCAGCTTGAGTGTCAAGGTTACCTCAATTGTCAAGACATCATGGGACTTGAACAGGCTTTGGAGATGAAACAAAGGTCTTTAGTAGGTCCTGGCCTACTCTTTGTCTTACTATTCCTTTCTCATAAAAGCTCTGCAATTTTTTTTGGTACAAGGATAACATCAATACAAAGGGATATCTACTGAGAACCATCTCCTGCACCCCAAAAGATGGGTTTCCATCTCTGGACTTAAAGCACAGATTTCCTGTTCTGTACAAACCCATTATGTTTAGTGTAACAGTTGACTTAAGGATATATTTCATTAGCTGTATTTATCTGTTAATGTGGCACACTGTATCCAATGTAAATCTACTATACACTTTCCCACTTACATTCTGCCAGCTGTTGATATAAATTACTTAAAGTGTTCATCAGATTTTTACAAGGTTTCTTTGGTAAGATCTTCCATGCAATAGCTTTCTTGTCTCCAGTTCTGGAAGGAAAAACAACCCAAAGCATGAGAATGCATTGAAATAAGTGTATGTGTGTGTGTATATATATATATACATATAAATATGCATTAAGAGAATTTCTCAATCCTACTAGTCAAATGGGTGACCATAAACAGTTTGTCCCATTAAAACAGGACTGAAAAGGAAGGAAAGCCAACTAAAGTAAAATTTGGTTTATTATATGGAGATTTCATCACAGCTATCCAACCAACATCCCAAGCTTCAGGATGATGATTATGCAGCCACAGTCTTTAGCACCGAAATCAATCCACTCAGAACTCATGAAACATGGATTAATAGTATTAAGCACCTGCCATTTACAAGCAACCACCACAAATGCTGTGTTCTGAGCTGTAACTACTTAAACTCGACTGAGATGATCAGAACACTCATAGTAATCTGAAATCAGTTTGGTAACTGCTTTTGTGTTTAGTGCATACAAATTTGGACTGAACTGTAGCATCAATATGATGAAAGAGAATTACAACGTTCTCTGTCAACAGAGGGCACCAGAAGCCTTGAGACTTTATTGCTCAAAGCTGCAAAAAATTGGGAGTATTTGACATCTTTGTCCCTAAGATAAAACAGAAAATGCACAGAAAGTCAGCTAAAAGCAGAATGAAAACAGAAGTAACTGGAAAGGAATTATTGTCTATGAATAAATGTGTAACGAATTAGACAAATACCTTAAGTGCACGAACACGTTCCTTTCTCAGCAATAAAAACAAACCTGAAGTGATCACAGCCAAGTTTGAACTAGCTCCTAAAATCTTCAGAGCTGATTTTGCTATATAAATGTGGCAGCAACATAAAATCCTTCAGAAGAATTCCTATTTACAAATGTTTAATAAATGTAACCTTCTTGAAATTAACACAAAACTTGAGAGTTGGGCACAGAGGAACCTCACGAGGTTCAACAAGGTGCAGAGTCTTTGCACCTGGGAAAGAATAACCCCCTGCACCAGCACAGGCTGGGGGTGACCTGCTGGAGAGCAGCTCCAGGACAGAGACCTGGGAGTTTTGGTTGACAACAAACTAAACATGAGCAGCAACGTGTCCTCGTGGGCAAGAAGCCAATGGCATCCTAGGGGGCATCAATGAGAGTGAGAGAAGCAAGTCAAGGGAGGTTCTCCTCTCTCTACTCTGCCCTGGCTAGGCCACATCTGGACTCCTGTGTCCAGTTGTGGGCTCCTCAGTTCAAGAGGGACAGGGAATTGCTGGAGAGAGGCCAGTGCAGGGACACCAATATGATCAGGGGACTGGAGCATCTTCTTTATGAGGAAAGGCTGTGGGACCTGGGGCTGTTCAGTCTGGAGAAGAGGAGACTGAGGGGAGTATGTCATTAATAGTTACAGACAACTCAATGGTGGGTGTCAGGAGGTTCGGGCAGCACTTTTTTTCTGTTGTATCCAGTGACAGGACAAGGGATGATGGAAAGAAGCTGGAACACAAACAGTTCCATTTAAACATAAGGAAAAACTCTTCACTGTTGTTTGGTGAGGGAGCCCTGGCCCAGGCTGCCCAGGGAGGGTGTGGAGGCTCCTTCTCAGGAGGTTTCCAAACCTGCCTGGACGTGTCCCTGTGCCCCCTAATCGAGAGGAACTTGCTTTAGCAGGGGTTTGTGCTGGATAATCTCTAAAGATCCCTTCCAACTCCCACCATTCTGTGATTCTGTGAAGTGAGAACCAACATGGTTCATCTAGGAAGTGTGCCAGTGTGTGCAATAAGATTGTAATGTAACAGAAAAAAATGTTCCATGAGGATTGTACCTCCACTATTGCATGTTGAACAAAAGATCATGCTCATTTCAAGAAGGATCATGCATTAGAAAGTTCAGAGATTTAAAACAAACAAACCTCCCATAGTTTTGCCCCAAAAGCTAGTTTTTGCCTTTGAAAGCAGGACGTAAAAAAAAATTACTAACATGGAAAAAAAGTGTTAAGAAATACTTACTGAGAAATTGTATTAGTATCTAGGTCAACACAGCTAACATCTGGTGGAGGGTCATAGAGATCAAAATATCTTGAATCGATTCCCACTATGAATGGGCACGGTGCACTTAGTACATCTGCCAGTGCCAAGGGGCAGAGAGGAATATATGGGCAAGGCCAGTGGAAGGGAAATATCATCTTTGAAAATATGTAGAAACAAAAACATTGGTTAAACATGTACAATAATATAGACCATGCAAGTATAAACCACAGTTCACACTAACTGCCACTTCAAAATGATTCCAAATGGCAGATAATTGTTACTAAAAGTCTAGATGCAGGTTACTAAATTAAAAAAAAATGAACTGGTTTCTATGCAATTTAATGTGTTTATCTTGGAGGAAAAAAACTCTTCAGTGTAACAGACTGTATACAGCAGAGGTAGCAAACAATGCTTAGTGAAGACAGGCAGGAAAATAACCTGCATTTAAAACTCTTCTGCAGTGTTATTTGGGAAAATAAGGAAAATTTAGGAAAATTCAGTGCATTAGCATGACCAAGCTACATGTTTATTTACAGTATTTACACAGAAAGAATCAACAACAGTTACCCTTTCTCTTGTGCCTTTGTGGGGTATTATCAGTAACATGAATTTTCTCTTCAATGAACTTTATTTTTACTCTTATATTTAAGTAATCTTTAAGCCTAACAGCACTACTTCTAATTTTAGATTTGATCCAAAAGTCATTCTTTATTACCAGGTACAGGTGTATGGGTAAGTGAATATTACTTACAGAGACTAAAGCCTCCGTCACACTCGTAAGGACGGACGGTCGCAAGGAATGGATGAGAATTTTATGCTCCGTCACAGCAAACACGAGTAGAGTTACTGCATTTTCAGGTCCTAAATTCTGAAGTAGTGTAGAGAACTTGCCTCCACTGTTACAGAATATAAACACACTGGTGAGTTATAAGGCACCATTAAAAACAAAAAAGAAGACATGTTCAACAACACAGAAAACAAAGTGTTAGAGAAAGAGTTCAGAAACCTAAACCTGTAAACCTTTCATTGGAAGAAGACTGCCGTGCTGACTAGTTGTTACACGTCTCTCCTCATTGACAAGTGGTTACTTTCCAATAGTTGCCATGATTCCTGAAGCTATCCTTGACTATTTTCAGGACACACGCGTGATGATTTTACTTTTTGAAAGACAACATACATTTGTGTAATCATTCTTCCACACAGAGACATGAAAGCTGAGACAGTCACAGAACACCTTCAACACTCTCGCCATACAAAAGCTGCACTACCTTGGGAGTGCAGGTACCAACTCTTAGAAAGGGGATCTAACCATCTAGAATTTGCTTCGAGAAACACTAAACCACAAATATTGTTCATTAAGTATATAACCTTGTCAGGGCACAGGTCCAGTCACATGAATAAATATCAGATATGCCAGCTATAGAAGGCACCAGGCAAGGTTAGTTAGTTTGCACAATTAAAACTCCAAGTACCAAATCTTGCTGTAATTTAAGTCAGAACACATTTCACAATCAAACAGAAGATACTGTTACTTGCCTCAGTGGAAGGGGTGATGACACAGGTTGGCTAAGAATCAGGTTATCATGTGGTGATAGCTGGAAGAAGATTTTTAAATGTATTCTTTTTATTCTGAACTTTGGAAATACATATTAGAAATTACACAACTACACAAAGAACACCTCAAACCAAAATCTAAACTCAGCTGAACCTTATACAGCCCAGCACTGTAAGAAGTGATGCCCAATGCTATGCTCCAGTGTCTTTTGGTAAATACCAGGCTAAGTTTGCTCTTCCTTTTGTAGCCAGAATTGAATACATTGCATATTCATAAAGAGGAATTTAAAATAGCTAATACTGCAAAAAATTGCATATATTAACTGCTGAAAAAGGAAGTCTTCTGTATTTTAAGGGCAGTGAAGACCCATAGTTCATACACAGCTTTCAGGGGCAGGAATCATTTTGGATTTAGAGGGAAAGAGATGGATAAAATACATGAAGAGGAGAGATGGCAGGTCATAATGTAAAGTAATATTTTCTTCAGAAGACATGAGAATGAGGCTCTCAGCTGGTACAAGCTGCTCAGCTCAGCCCTGATAAAAATCTTTAAAATTCGCATTAGTTGAAGATGCAAGACAAAGGTCTTATTAATTCACATTTCTTTCTTACAGTGACAAGACATGAAATCATTCATTTACTCAGCATGAATAAGAGGATTCAAATGAGTACAAGGATACAGACACACAACCAATCTATCAAACCTCAGATGACATTTTCAGTCATAGTAAATCCAAGGTAACAAGATACTAGCTATCTTAATCCTCCCTGCTAAGAGGTCATGCATTTTCTATTCTCTATTGTATGAAGCACATATACAAATAGCAGTAGGAGTTCAATAAGTCACAGTAATTTGTACACCTAAGCTGAAAGTTCAGGCAACTTTTAGCAAGATTTCATTTTTGAGTATGTTGCATCTCAGGCTTTACTGTAGATGATAAGACAATAAAAGCCAGCTGATCAGATGAATAAGAAATACAAACACTGAAGCACTAAATCATCTAACACTGTGCCTAGACAGACAGAGAGAATGTGTAACAGTAACAAGAGTCTGTGCAGTGCTGCTTTCTTACATATTTAACATAACAGAGCTTCTGAAGGCTGGTGCTACATTTAGCTTCAATGACAAATGAGGATGGCCACTCCACTCTACATGCTAGATTTGTCTTCAAAGTAAGTCACCTTGTGACAACCACCATCATTAGCTTGTTTAGTGAAAGAATTCTGAGACCTCATTTTTTCAGCCCGAGGTAACCTTCATGAACTACCTTCAGAAAGGAAGCATCTGGCTAATGTCCTATGACTTTCGTGTTTCAGCAAAAGCAGATCAAGAAAACAAAGCATCTATCCAAAGTGCATGGCACCCTTAGGCAGAAGGGCCACTTAATGTCCCCATTCTTCCAAGGGAGAAACACATTGCTCGGTAGGCTCGACCTCTGCAGGTCATAAACACATTGCTAGAACAGAAACATCTGTGTAATAAGGGGATGTACAACATGGGGAAGGGAGCTCAGCAAGTTTCAGACCAGAAGCAATCTATCAACAGCAGCAGCTAGAAACTGGCAACCAAGAATGTTCCTGAATGTTTTATTAATGGCTATAGTTTCTTGGAAATCCTAAAGTCAAGCACACATCATGCTCTCTCTCGCTTAAAACAGTTGCCAAGAAGGATCTGATAATGGGTTACACATCCAGAATGGCATACGTGCACTCTCTAAAATGTATCAGGTGTCATTTTAAGACAGTGTATAGGCACTTGTGAGAACAACCCATATTCAGCAGGATTTGCTCTACTATTTAGCAAAAGACTCCCATATTTTAAATGAACAAGCTGGGGAAGTCACTATTTCCTCAATGAAGAATGGAATCCTAAAAGCTTGTCATTTTCAAGAATACAGGTATCCTCCATGCTATTTTGGGGGAAAACATCTTGGACACAAACCACCACCTGTCATTTTATTCAATGCAGTATCAAACAACAAAAAAAGTTCCTGAAAGCACCTGGTGGGAATTACTTTTTCGTAGGCTTTATCTACCACTGCTTACTTTAAAAACAGTGTGTTCTCCATCTGTAGTATCAGCGACTAAAGTGATATTAACTTGACACATTACAGTTTGCTGTAAACGTGTGTTTAGCATTCCCTAGCACAAATATTTCATTTGGAACACAAAAAAAACCCCAAAATACATAAACACTCTGTTTGGAAACTTCTTTAGAATATCCAAGGACACTAAGCAGGATCTTTAATATTAATTACATCCTATGAAGACACAAGCCAAGGTTGTATTTACTCTGACAGACTTCACAGGCATGTGGGCTACCACATTAAGACTGAAAACTGCACAGGGCTCTCCATATTTTATGCCATACAAGTGGTAACAGAGAGTAACATCATCTTGTACCAGTTTGTTCATAAACACAGGATCAGTACTACAACTGAAACAGAGCTGTCTTTTCTCAGAAAAAAAAATATTAACATTTCTCTACTAATTTTCCCCCTAGGAGGGAAAAGAAAATGAAGATTTACTAAAATTTCACTGAAGAAGCCTTTGAGATACAGATTTTCTGCCTCCTACCAGCAGTGATTTTGGTGAAATTTCAAGTAACAGGTAACCTAATTCTGGCAGTTATACTATTTCACTCACACAGAGTAAAATATTCTTGGTCTTGCAGCTAGGACAGAGTAAGGGTGATAGTTGATGAATGTTGAATGTGCGTGGCTCTTGTAGTTCTCAGTAGGAGCTATCCATCATGTAGAGGACAGCATGAAATCCTTTGGGAAAGCAGGTAATCACGAGTATGTGCTTTACATCTGGTTTCAATTTTATTTATTTATTTTCACACTCAGACTTTTACAGTAGCAAGGAAAAAAAATAAAAACAGTTCAAAAGCTACTGGAAAAGTCAAACCAGATGCCAACTTTGACTAGTTTTTCATCAATTTCCATTTACTCTGAAAAGAGAATTAAATTCAAAGCTCACTAAACAGTTTATTGTAATATTTCATTGAAGTCCGTAACTAAACTGGACACAGGACAGTGATGAATCTGTAAACACTAAATGTATGAATTTAGGAAAACAATCCTGAACAAAAAACCTGAATATAAAAATGACATTTTCCATTTCCTCACTGTTCTACAGCTGGTTTGTCTCAAGACATAGTTATTAAGAAGAAATTTACACTTACTTGAACTAGGATTCTTGGCCTCTGAGGGGATGGAAAAGGAACTTTGTGCATGAAATGGGAAATGTGTCTAGAAGAAAAGAAATATACTGATTTAGTAGAAATAAGCTTAAGCTGCTTTACTTCAAGACAAAATTGTTGCCAGTAAGAGAAGTGATATGGAAATGGCACATAATTATTCAGAAGACAGAGAGCAAAAACCCAACACCCAAAGCCTATAGAGATATTTTGACCTTCAAAACCTATTTTTCTACTAGTGACAACCAAAATAGTTCTCAGTTTTATTAACTGATTACAGTTTTAAAACTTCTCTAAGTGTAAGAGTTCCACACAAGACACACCTTTACATTAAAAGGATGCAATCATTAGAAACTCAGGAAGAAACTGATAATCCATCACAAACTGCATGCTCAGCACATACTTGACTATGATTTCTGCAACTCTCAGCATTACTATGACAGACAATCAACCAAATTTTGAAGAAATGGAGACAATCCCACAAATAAGCATTGATGTCTATAGAAGATTCATCTTACAAAATTCAAAGCTATGTATTTCCTACACATATTTCAATATATTTGCATGTTACACCATTAGATGTATGCAAAAAAACCCTATTTGTACTGTGTTTAAAAATTTTGAGTACTTGTGCTCGGTTTAACTATTTGTTGCAGTTCTGCAGTCACATGAACCTGTCATTAACCAGAAGCAGTCTTGTGCCTCTTGTCCACCACTCCTCAACTGGCCACCCTTGTGTCTGTGCAGCCACGTGGCAAATCAGAACAGGAAAGGAATCAGGCTAACGATGGATTTGGGGTTTTGTCTTTATTACTATTGTACAAAGATGGTGGCAGAAATATGGTACATACAGCAACCATCAAGGCCTGCAGGGGCAGGGCTGACTGAAAATGGGTAAGCACACTTTTCTCTTTGAGCTTTTATTGGCATTAAAAATAGCCAAAGAAACTTGGCTACACTGTATTAACTTCATGCAAGACAGTGCAGTTATATTTAATCAACCACAGTAAAGTCTCCAGTTAGTTCACAAATCAGAATAAGCAAATAAATCTGCACAATAAAAATTAATAAAACATGATATTTACTGTTCATTTGATTCATTCCCAAAACTCAAAACCCTAAAAACACTTCTTGGCTTCAAATAATCTTTCAATTATCAGACATTTACACTACCAGAATTTCAAAACGAGTATAGTAGGTACAAAGAGGAATAATGAAGTGGATAATCAATCACAGAAAATGCTTAATCCACAAAGTCAAAGTCTCATAAAAGTTAATATTGAAGTTTAATAAGAAAAGCCCAATATGTAATAAAGAAGCAAAGAGTGCATTTGAAATCTGATGCATTAAAAAGCCTGTAACTGTTAAATGGTGTTAGGCATCAATTACAGATATCAACCACTTCCTGGATGTATGGATTACCTCTGCATTTTAAATATCAAATTCTTTATGGAAGAAGAAAATTAAGTTTATTTATCTCAAATAGAGGCAGATTACTAGCTGGGAAAAAATTAATTGTTAAAAAAACCAATCTGCTCTATTTTTTCTCATCACACAACAAACAGGCATTTGGGATAATAAAAAACCATATGTGCCATTCTTTTAACAATGTATGCAACAATAAAAGAGGAGTTATAATCACTAAGCTACAGAGTGCAAAGCTAATTTAAAAAAGCTTTCAGAGATACCTTTGCATGCACTTAAATCACAAATAAAAATCTAGGCTTTTTCCAGAAGTAGCAAAAATTCTGTTAATGGATGGAGAAAAGTGCTTCATCTAGTGTAACCATTATATTTAACGTTTGATGACTCGAGTCAAAAGGATATTATAGGAAACTTAAAAGAAAAAAAAAAAGACATCTCCATCAGCTAAAGTTACTGTTATGATCAATTTTTGAAGTTACTTACTTCTCAATGGGTAGGACATGTGGGCCAGAAATGGAGTAACGATACAGAAAGGTAAGAAACTTCTTGAAAGCATCAAAGAAAGGCCAGTGAGAGAGCAGACAGATGCATTTATTTGTTTGAACTGTTCTGCACGTATCTGACTTGCCCTCAGCAGCAGCTGCTAATCCCAGTTGAGATTTTTGTTTCTCTGTGAGATTCTCTTCAGGATACAGTTCATAAAACTGAATAGCAGCACCATATACCTGCAAACAACATTGGTTTCAAGTCAATAAATCTGCCTCAATCTTCAAAGCAATCTAACCAACCCTAAAAATGCAAGGAAAAAAAATCAAGTATATTTTATTGTTTGAAAAGTTACATTAATGCATCATCTTTGAAACAGTCTATTCTGGAATATTCCTACGGCTGTGAAAATCCAAACTGTCTCTTATTTATTTAAAGCACTTAATGCCATATGAGAAAGGGTAATACATGAAACGATTTAAGTGAGAGAAAAATAATGATTATACAGAGTAGAACTACAGTCAACTGCTCCTACAATGCCTTGAAAGCTATTTTAGGAATCCTTTATAAGCAACTCAAGGCTCTATTTGTCTGACATCCAATTTGCTCCTTAGAACAAGTATATACAAGAGAGGTTGTTTCCACGCTTGCATGTATATGCAGTCAGAATTTTTATAGCACTTTAGTTTCAAAGGCTACAGACTATTGGAAAGCAAAGGAATACAAGTTTACATGATCAATAGTCCAGCAGTGAAATAATACATGTCCAAGTTAATAGATTCAAGTCTGTCTATGAAGATATGCATTCTCATCATCCTGAACAAATACAACAACCAGATTAACTTCATTATTAACCATGATTTATCTTTTGTTTTTATGAGCTTTCAAAATACCTTTTCTGCAGAAGCTCCAGTTAGTACAAATGTAGAAAAAACTGGGAGAGGGTATTTACTGTTAGATGGCCAACATTCAATCGTTGCACCCATAGGTAGACAAAAAAGAGGCACAGATTCTGGTAACGGGAATGATTCATAATCTTCTTGAGGATATCTGCATATTAAACCTAGGAAGGCAATTTGTAAAGAGGAAGTTATGTAAGGAACAGCAGAAACATCTGTAATAGCTCATTCTATAAAAAATGCCCAGAAAAATCATATATGGGCATACACTAAATTGAGAAAGCCAGTAAAGCTGTAAATGCTGAGGCATAGTGGATAGCTGGAGAGGGGCAGCATGCTTCCAAGGCCTCAGGAAAAATCACCTTGCAAATCACCTGGACTGAAGCCCTACCTATTATTCTAGGACCTATTAATTCCCAAGTTAGCTTTTCCTGATCACAGGCTGTGTGCATCTCGGTTATTACTGTAGTAGTTCACATTCATTGCTAGTATGAGCAAAGATTTAAAATTTAGTTTAAGAAATGGTGACCTGAGTAATTGAGAAGATTGAAAACTATGAAAACAAGAATTCTTGACAACAAAAGTTTCCTGAGAAATCTGGTATGTTAGATATTATATTCATATCAATAGAATCCAACCAATCAATCAATGCTGAGGGTTCAGCTAGTGTGCTACCAGACTAATATGTTAAGACTTAATTTTAAACATAGCTGTAACCATGATGTTCTGAAGTAGCTCTTAAAAATACAGGTTTTCAGTTGCATCACTGAGCTGTAGCAATCTTTCCTTTCTTATAGTCAGCCCACGGGAGTCAAATGGAACACAAACATCGCCGGAGGGGATTTAGGATTTCTCTACATTAGAGAATACAATCACTACACATCCTTTTCTAATACACAGTGAAATATCAATAAGCAAAAGGCAGTGACATTTTTCCCCTTGATAAGCAAAATGTGGTGCAAACTACTACCAGTGTTGTCCACCTTTTAGTTAGTTAGTCCTAAGCTACTGTTGTTTACAAAGAACAGCACCCAAAGGGATATAAGTTAAAGCCTAAGTCTGAATTGTGCTCATGACTTGCATCTAAAACAAAATCAGGGTTTGAAAAAACCTCAACAAACCACCAACACATTTCATCAAAGCCACAGCAAATCTAATTCTGTCTTATAAATAAAACAACTAAAATTATACACAATCCAAAAATACTTGAAGAGCTCAATGCCACTGATGGCACACTGCAGTGTGGAAGCCTGCAAGTGTTCTTCAAAAGGTTTCTTAAAGGAAGTGATCACAACAGTGATTGTTGCAGTATTTTCTTCTGCATATATATACACACACACACATTGTTAAGAGACAGATTAACTGAGGTGGGAGACAGAGATTTGTAGGAACCTATCAAAACACAACTGAGCTTCCAATTAAAAGCAAGCTTTAAAACAAAATGGTCATGATCCATAATTTTAAGGCTTATTCTAAGACAAAGTTTTAAAAGGATTTTTCAGGGAAATATTCTTTTGGGCAATGCCAAGGCAAGTGTATTTGATAAATAATTCTTAGCTAAAAAAATGATTACAAATAAGCCTGTACATTCTGAATTGAGGAGAAAAAGGTGAAACTGTAGTTACATACCAGCTTTATACGATATGGTGTTGGTTTTTGCCACANGTTAAGAGACAGATTAACTGAGGTGGGAGACAGAGATTTGTAGGAACCTATCAAAACACAACTGAGCTTCCAATTAAAAGCAAGCTTTAAAACAAAATGGTCATGATCCATAATTTTAAGGCTTATTCTAAGACAAAGTTTTAAAAGGATTTTTCAGGGAAATATTCTTTTGGGCAATGCCAAGGCAAGTGTATTTGATAAATAATTCTTAGCTAAAAAAATGATTACAAATAAGCCTGTACATTCTAAATTGAGGAGAAATTGAGGAGTAGTTACATACCAGCTTTATATGATATGGTGTTGGTTTTTGCCACAGACTTTTTATAACATAAATATACTGCTGAACCCCACTGTAAAACAAGAGAAATTACTGGATTAGGTGATGAAGCATAACCAAAGGATGTAACAGAAAAGAGAAGAGGAAAACATCCTCTTCCTTGTTTATAAAGAACCATATCTACACTCAGAAACAGAGCATTAGTATATAGGGATTTTGGGCCTGACACACTATCCTTCCTGACAATGGCCACAAACACAACTGAAAGAAAAGTACTGTGTTAGCTCTGAGCTAACCAATGCATGGCAGGGTCAGCCTGACCTCTAAACCAGCACTAGTTTATAGGCTGAAGCAAGACATCTATAAATTCTTCTCTAAAACATTTGTTAAAGCGACTACAGATGTTTAAGTACCATTGCCATCCATATAAATGTTTAAGCCTCTTCTTTAAAGCTTGTTAAACTTCTGCCTTAAACGTGTATATAGCCAGGTATTCATACATACATGCTCACATTGATGTATATGTACACTCAGGGTGTAACATTTCTGTTATTGACTGCATTTGTGTATCACTTTAATGCTTAACAATTTTCTTTGTGTCTGCATTTTTAGTTCAACCATACTAATCTTGAAGCCTGATTCCTTATTCCACTTGGGATATCATAGTCTGTGAAACACTGCAGTACTAGATTATAGTTGTTGCAGTTTCTAAACAATAGCTGCCATTCTGGCATTGTTTGGTTTGAAATGCTTTTTAAGTTCTTAATTGCTTGACAGGAGAATAAAAACCATGGAAAGTCACAGAACTGAAGACACCAGCACCCTTTAAGGGCACACAAAACTTTATAGATGGAGGGAAAAGACACATCAATTTCCATGAGACAGCATCTTCCACAACCCAGTGCAGGACTGAAAGAACTGAAAACTCTACTTGGCAATGTCTACATGAATTCATTGAAAGGCAAGTACAGAACAATTTCCATGATGCCTTTTGCATGATAGTACTTGTGTATATGGTCAGTGTCCTCATCAGCACACTGATTTTTGAAGACCCTACAAAAGCCAATATATAGGGCTGCAGATTCATCCGAGGGGACACCTAAATGTTAAGTTCTGCAGAACAGAAGTGCTGTGACACCTGTGTAGTTCTTGCTTTGGAATCCTATTAAGCATTTAAGCAGGCTTAGTCAACAGCAGCAGCATCACTCACACATGACTTTCCTCAGAGGAAATATTTGTGAAACTACTGAGGAGAATGACATTTTTAAAATAGCATTATAGGCAAGGGAAGATTTTAAACACAAAGCAGATGCCAGTTTTTAGATACAAAACCCCCATCACAATATTGAAATCAATGGCAGAAACAGCCATGTCTTTAAAACCTCTGGTTATATACATGGTGTCACAACAAGTCCTTCAGGACTAATCCAAAGCTGTTGAAGTCAGCACTGAATTTGCTCCAAGACTTCCAAAAAAGCTGTGTTCCAAGCAGGAACAAAGATATGTAATCCTTCAACTCTTTCAAGATGTGATTTCTCTTTGGACAGTGCTTTTTCCACCGAGTACTCTGAGAGCTGTCACAAATATTCCACAAACTTTACATCATTGAACATCAAGTCTTCAAAATGCAGATTTTGAACCTTACCATACTATTATTAAGATTCTTGTCAACCTTGCAGAATGTATGTGGAGGGGTTTCCCCTTTACTTGGTATGATGATACATATATCCGTAACGGCCAAGGTGTTCTGCGTCATGTTTTCGGATGCTCTTCGGTAAGTGATGTACACTCTTTGTGACGAGGCACTGCCACTAATATTAGCAGGCCGACCATATGGAGTAGTTTGAATTATTTCACAACCTTGCTTTACTCTTTCTTTCCCATCATATAAAACCCTAGTTAGAACAGGATGAACAAAAGTCAGAAGGCATAGATTTTTTAAAACACTCTGAATGCTAATACTCTACTAAGAATTATAACTGAAAAGTGCTACTTCAACAGCAGCTCTTGTGTCATCTCTGACCAAAACATCTTTACTGACAAGTTCAGGTCATGTTACATCAAACTGCATTCTAACAGATGATGAAGCTATACTAGTTTTCCTCACATTTAACTGCCTTTAAGGGCTTTGTTTACTGCAAAACAGTGTTGTTTTCAAATCTATTACAGGTTCTTTGCCTGATCCTAAGAATGTCACACAACTCATCTCTTTTCAATCTGTATTAAATAGGCTAAAGCATCTTATCTCAATCTGAATACATACATTGAAAGTTATAAATGGCTTTGAAAACTCCAAAACGCAAAGGATTACAGTTGTCATTAAAATCCACTCAGCACACATTTCTCCCACCATGCTGGGTTACAGTATGCTCAAGCCAACATCACCTTCTGGTTCAGAGTCTTGCCTTATATTTAAGAAGTATGACATTTCAGTAAACTTATTTTCTTAGTAGTCAAATAAAGCTGCCAAAATGACCCACTGGAATTGAAGAACAACTCACCCCAAATCAGTCAGTGGAGGCTTGTCCCTTCCTCGACGATAACAAAGGTATATTTGCGGTCCTACAAGACTGCCATTATTGAGATCTGCAGAAAGTCCTGAGGGAGTAACATCTATGCATTTATATCCCTGAGGAACTTCCTCCCCCAGAGATTTATTAAGTACTGTTACATCTGTAATGGGTTCTTTTGGTTTAGCAATTTTATGGCAGGCATCATTGAAGTGGATTTCTTCCTCTAGTGGTTTTGAAATATCTGTTAATCCTGCGACAACAAAGTAGTCAGCAACACGAGCCCCTTTGTCTTCCATCTTCCATTACAAGATGTTATAACTGGGAAGAAAGAAATGTGTATCAGGAAATGGAAAAAAAACCCAGGTAATTGCAATAATATAAAGGAAAACCCAAGAGAGATCCATCATCAGACCATGTAGCTCTTCTCATTTGCAATCACAAGCTTTCCAATTTGAAACTCTGAGCCACAATCATGTGAGTTAATTGTTAATCTTGGAATGGAAAATCCAAATGGCCTGTTTTTAACTTACACACTACAATAGCTGAACCAACAGGAAGAGTAACTTCAAAATGCCATGCAAAGTTTTGCAAATAGTTCATTACTTTAAGTTCATGGTTGAGTCAAAAAGCAGTTCTCCTGTGTTTTGTGTATAGTCTATTGCCACGCTCTGCTCACCGTGACAATGGTTCTTCTACGGCATGATCTGCAATTAATTTGCTTCCTGAATATTTAACTTTTATGCAAAGGCTGTCTTGATTATTCTAAAGATACAACTGTAATATTGACAGTTCTCACCCTGTAAGATTTTACATCAGATACCAAGGCCAGATTTTTTGGGTGTACCTCTGCAGGCTAAAAGTTGATACCATTTGATTTTAGAGTGCTTTGTCGCTCAGATCCTCAATATCCAACCCATCCATAGCCAGCAATATACCAGCTTTTATATAAAGCATTTAAACCAAGTCAGCCTTCAATGGATTACAGATCACTGTGAACCAAACACATTCAAGACCACATAAAGTTCTTCATAATGACAAGTAATACAGTCCTGCTGCCACAGCCAACTTGTGGCAGGAAATTACATTCTTTCTTCCTGAAACATATTGATAAAATATTCTTTACATATGAATTCTTTCTCCATGGTGGAGGGTTTTGTTTTTTGCAGTGTTGTAAATTAACTTCAGCACAGGCCAAAGTAATATCTGTAGGATAAAAAGATGGCCTTGCACTACATATGATGGCAGCACATTAGGAGATTGTTCCCTCATTGTCAGAGGCTCCTGAATACCTTTGCAAGTCACTTAAATCCTCTCCCTTATTTAATATAGCTTGATTTTGCAAATAAATGAAATACTTTCCACTCTTCCACGGAATATTGAGAAATGGGCTAAAAGTGTTTATCCATACATGCTGGAACCTCACTAAGGTAGCTTCAGGAAGTTTACTGTCATCAAGTTCCAGACTTTTAAAACCAGACAAGCGATTTAAGACTCCCTTTTGTTGAATTAATTTTGTTTGGGTATAAAACTTTATTGCAAGAGAAACTGTTACAATGTAGGAGTTTCAAGTGCTTGTTAACCTTCAGGAACTCAACCAAAAGAATTTAAAACAGTTTGAATGGTCAGTACAAGGCTTCAGTGTTCATGCCATCTTTATCTCTGAGTTAGAAAAATATGAAGTTTTTGTTTGTTTCTTTTCTCATTAGCTCCACTTCATAAAACTACAGCAATTTCTGCCAAAAACAATGTGTTAGTAATCAAAAATGATACAAGCTATGACTGTTAAAATTGTAAATAAGCCCCACAACTTCAGTCTATTAGCAGTACACTATTCCTGATTAATTAGCCAAGACAGCATTACAAGATACACATATATACACACACACGCTGTACTGAAGAATCATACCTATCTCACAATTTAAGCCCCACTCTTTGTTATTTCATACTGTCTATACCAAAAGTCTTAAATTCAAACAATAATATACTCTCGAAAGCACTTTCAAGAAAAAAACTGGGACAAGTTCTCCTCATTTGGAGCCAGTTAAAATTAGAATCCCCTACCTACAAACACTTGCTATCACACCAATTTGCTTCCTAAGGTTACAGCAAGTAATAGACAAGTCAGCAAAGCTTTCATAATTTACTGCAGCTTTTACAGAAAGGGGAACAAGAAAAAGGTGCAGCTGATTATGCATCTTCCCTTCAGATTTTTGCCTTCAGATCCAAAGGCCTGCAGCTAAAAAAGGGATATAATGCAGAAGATATCAAAACAATTCAGTGGTATTTTATTCAAGCCAGGTTAGTCTTGACTAGAACTATTGTGATAACCAAATTTTCAACATCTGTTTATTGTGAGAGCAGATTTATGCAAACTTTATGTTAACAGACCCCAGAAAGAAGGCACATGTGAGCTAATGCAATGACAAATAATCATTCTGTGGAAAGCAATTTCCCATCAACTGCTGAATTTGAATAATTTCCATAGAGACTCTTACCACAAAGGTATTGCAAAGCATGTTATAATTTTATACATCACGCAGTATTTCAAGTCAACTTCCAGACAAAAAAAAACCCAACTGAAAATAAAACCCACAACAGAAACAAAGTCACACTGCACAAGAGTGTTGCTTGAAGCAGCAGATCCCAGGTGAAATTTGACAACAGTAACAGTGCTACACTGAGAAGCAGCTACTATTGCTTCTCTACACTTCAGTCATGTGGTGATGAAAGGCTGTGCTTGGAGGACAATGCCATGGGATCTTGAACATAAGCCCTTACAGAAGTCTCTGGAAACAAGTGCAACATATGGTCATTGAGCCTCTCATAAAAATGACTTTCAATGGACCACATACAAGTAATAACACTATAAATTAAACACCATAAACATCAGTGAGAAACTAAATAGCCTTGCAAACAAACTGACTTGTAAGAACATACAAAAACCAGAGGCTTTGCAGTTCATGACTATATAAATGCAGGAGAATAGTGGGCTTTTGCCATTTCTACAACTACAGGAACTGGGGAAACAATCAGCATATCCTGCCACGTATCCACAAACTATTAGCTTGATCCCTTTGCTGAAAAGACAAAGAGTAAACTTAGTTTCATTGTTTATTTAGTTAAACTTCAATATCATTGTATTTGTTCACAAACATTTAGGACACCATAATTAATAATTTTCACTGTGTCACTGCTGTTGTAATTCACAGGTGCTGGCATTTCAGCAACGATGCAAAACAGATTCATCTGAAAAGTCAGCTTTGTGATCTAGCACTATAGAGTTATTGCTAGTGTTAAAAAAGAACCAATCTGCTATTACAAGAGAGATGATAAAGAGTTTTACAGGGGTTCCATGTGGCTGACCCTTTCGTGGTAAATAAAATACAGGTGGGAGTTTGATCTCAGCACTGAATTCAGAGAGAGCAGCACATGCACTAACTTATTTTGCTTCCAACAAAGTCTTTTTCTATTTGCTAGAAGTTACCCACAACTCTCATACAGAAAGCAAACAAACAAAATCAAAAAGTATGACTTGCAAGCTCACACATCTTTAGATAAAACAACTAATTCAGTGTCTAAGCTCTTTGAGCAGGTCACATTTTTCATTGAAATACTGTAAGAGGGAAATACATGTCAGCTTTCTCATCTCCACATCACCAGAACTAATGCAGCTGTGCCATATATTCCACCTGTGCAGCAGCTACAGGCACAATGCTTCAGGAAGTTCAGAGTTTACTATAGATGCACTACACTGTTTCCAAAGAAAAGAAATATTGACAATTCCCACAAGCTGCTCCTACCCATAAACTTTCGCAGAGGTAACGTGCAAGTGGGCTGCACACCAGATGAACTGCTTGAACAGTGCCAGCTTCTTTCCAGGAGCCAGCTTTCCCAGATATCAAGAGGAGTTAACTTGTATGCTTTTTATGTGAGCAAGAGATACACAACCTATGAAAGACAGGAGCAAAGATCATCCAATTCTATTTGAATAGTTTTACCAGTCCCTGTTTGGCAGACACAGACACAACAACTGCCTTGTAATCTTTTAATCTTCTGTGTCTTCATTCTCATTCCTTTCTGCATTTTTCCTTTGAGAATATTAAATCACTTATTAATTTGAGTTCCTTATTAGATCTATTAGCTGCCTAAAGCAGGTGACATTTTACTTTGTTAGCCTGATTCCAAAGAAATGTTCTGTTTGTAAACAGGGAACAAATGTCCTCTAGTGTAGATCTGAAACCAGTGCAGAGTTCTGCAACATACCTTATTAAAAACAGTTTAAAACTTTATTAAAAATGTTGGGGTATGGTATTTGTTTAAAGTATTCATCATATAATCATATTCTAAGAACTTTCTTCCTTTGAAGGTACATGAAGAGTAGACAAATAGACAGACAAACCACTGACCATTTTTTCTTAATTGCTAGTAAAGTTGTAACAGTCCCCAGCAGTTCAGTCTCACATGCATACTAACTGCATTTTCCTGTTCAGGTCTGCTGACATCACACAGAAGCATGGTGGCTAGTCATGCAAGAGCAAAATGAAGTTAACTAGATCAGTCAGTCCTGCTATGTCTACTCAGAACCATTTCTCAGGCATGACACTGCACAAATCACATGAGAGCTCAACCATCTAGAGCACATGTGCATAACTGCAATTACCCAGGGAAAAACCTTCACTGCATCCTTTTACTTCCAAAGCTGCCTGGCAAGTGACAGACAAGCCTTTTTTCCCCAGTGTTTTCTTCATAGCAAGCAAGCAATCCTGGGAGCACTGCAGAAGCACCTCAAATATCACAGGAATTTTCTCAAGTCAGAATATGAGCCCTTGGAAAACCTTTTCAATGTGTTCCTTACCTTTTCATCAGTGCATTGCTTCTACACTTTGTCTTGCTGTTAGCCAGGCTTTAACACAGGCTTCTTGTTAAAGTTTCATTCCCTATAGAAACAGTAACAACAAAAATTAAACAATGTACATATTTGTTGAAACTTAGTGCACACTCCACTGGATCAGCCACATTAAATAAACACTGTGAATTGTTGCAGGACTTGCTCACTAAGACAAGGTTACGTGTCACAACTGTTGGAAGTATATGAAACTAAGTTTTAAACTTCAGAACTGAAATACCGAGTTTCTTGCTGCATTGACATTTTAAGAATGTAAACAATATAAAATATTTAATGCTTTAAAGGAAAGAAAGAAAAGTAAAGATTGGTTAAGCCAGCCATTATTTAAAGTTATTTCTACTCTTCCTCTATTTTCTGATAATACACATCTTCCATGTCTGTTCATGGAAGGTGTTAGCCAGCTATTAAAGTGCTCTTTTAGCTCAATAACCTTTCAAAGCTTACTTTAAAATGCTGCTCTTTGCAAGACTGATATTTAAACATACCCTTCACCCTCCTCAAGCAGCAATACACGTGCACTCTTCTGTCTAGCCACCTTACTCCTATTTCCCTTTCTTGCAGATACAATCTCCTTGCTATTAACTGTCACAATTCACTGTTTTTCTGCACATATGGTATACTTAGCTTGTCAATACTGGTATGACCACTTTTCAAAATTGGCATGACCACAGACAGCTTGAGCTTGTGTTTTACACTGAAGCATGTACAACCCAGGCAGCATTTTGAAGCAACAGCTTTCTGCCATGGGACTGAGGAGAATACCTCACTGGAGACACTTTCAGGCTCAGTCTCCCAGAACAACTCATTAGCATCAGCAAGGTTGTAGTCAAAAATAAACTTTGTCTAAACGAGGCTTCTATTTTCCAGGACTTGGAGAACACTCTTAGAAGATTACTGTAAGAAGACTTCAGAAAGAGTGTAACATAAGCAAGACTAAGAAGAAACACATCTCAGGAGAGTTTATGCAAACCATGAAAGACTTGCTTCCATTCCTTTAGTGGAAACATTTGGGAGTGGGAAAAGAAAAACTCTACACTAGATTATCAGAATTACATCTTTGGGAACACAAAGTTGAAGGTTGTGTTTATAATCCCAAAGTACAAGGTAACTTATTGCAGATCATACTGAAAAAAATCAGCACTGTTAGTTCATTACTCCTACAGCAAGGAGTGGGGAGGTGACAGCTTAGAGAGCACAGGTGACAACCCAGCTCCTGGCACGTCTTTCTCATCCATACAGCACTGAGGACTAGCATCAGATAAAATCACTTACTCTCCAGTAACTGACTTCAAACACTTTTATACCAGACTACAAAGTAAGAAAGCATACAGCAGTAGCATCACACATTTCTAATGACCTGATCTGTAACACAAAGTTTCCAGGAGTATCAGTAATTATAAGTTTAGGGATCAGCTGCAGGCTTCGAGCACAGCTGCAAAAAGTCTGAGAAATAAGAACTAATACATGAATAATTTCCCCATAGACATTTCAAAAAACATCCTGCCTGTCAACTATCTGGAAAGCCAATGAGGATAGTTGAAGGAAAGGAAAAGAAAATATAAGTTGATACACGACAAGGAGCACAGTGAGAGTCATTGCCAGTGTACTTGCAGCTTGTAGAACATGTGAACAACTTCACCGACCAAGTAAAAGACCTGCTGCTTCAAGAAACAAAGTGCAAAGGATTTCTATCATTACAACTGAAGCCTCTCATGGCATTTTTATTTTTCAGTAGGACATTGCCCACACTTTTTCTTCACATTTCCTACTACTACAGTTAAGTAAATGATAGAGAAAGTTGCTATCACAGAGTTCAAGGTTAAAGTGATCAATTGCATTACTTTTTAGACCCTACTGCATACATCTGCTCTCAATAATGTTAGACAATGCATTAATTAACAAGAAGTCACTAGCTTCCACTGAGCTCCCTTTGGTGCTGCATCAACAGTAGTGCTAGTGCTAAGGAACATATTGGCATATAAAAAAAAGAAAAAAAACCCCAACATTGTTCTGCCCCAACATCCCTGAACTGGAATCGGTAGCAAGTGTTTTGCAGGCCTATCCATAATCAGCTGTACCAACTCACAGTTAACATACTCTCATCCAAACAGCTGAGGAGACCATCAAGAGAGCTCAGAAAACTTGGCAACAAAGGATCTCTAAGAGGTGCCTGGGAAACAGAAAAGTGCTGGATAAGAGTGCAGGGACAGAACACAAGACCATGAGTCTGGGAGCAGAAAACAGGAGTGCAGGCCAAGAACTGAGGGACACGCAGATGTGTTCATCAATGCCTAGGAAAACAGGAAAACTGGACTTAAATTCAGAGGCTAATCTAGATTCAGGAGGATTGCTGCAGCCGCTGAGCAAGAGCTAGTCTTCTAGAGTATCAAAGTTTAGAGAAGGAAGTAGAAGAATAACTGGCAGAGAGAAGGCAGGAAGAAACACACTTCACCCCGAGGGAGAGATCAGGCATTTTCTGCACCTTCTGTACTTTCCACCACTGCTTGCCACTTCTTCCACTTGTCTCTTCTTCATTGTTGTTTTTAGTCTCAATAAAATCAAAACATTGACTAAGAGAGTTTAACAAGGCACAGGCTGCTTAGGTGTTCATTACAGTTGTGCCACAGCAAAATCCCAAGATACTGAAATCTGACTACAAAAAAAAACTCAAGGAAGTGATGTTCAAGCGTACCACAAGCAAGATTCATGACAGAGACAAATCTTAACAAGGCTGGTATTAAACCTTCCATTTTTCTTTCTAGATTACAGCGTTTGTGGCCAAAAAGAACTAACAAAGAATGGAAACAATTTCTGAAGTATAACTGTGTTTGTAGGGAGGGATGAAGAAAACAATTTATAGCCCAGGACGGAGGAAAGCCAAGGTAAGCACTACAAAATGTACACGTTACTTCATCCAAAACACAGTTCAGGAGGGTAGCTAGTCCATGGTTTTGGTTTTTACAACTACTTATAGTACAACAACTTTTTAAAAGGAAAAGTCCCTCAAACGGATGTTCTGTTTTTCTCAGCATGTTAGAGAATGGCCAATGAAAGCAGCAGAACTTCCAATATTGAGCTTCATACCCAAAATCTGTCACTGAAAACATCAAAAGGCCATCAACCAAGAGTGATAGAAGTGCTCTGCCTTCACCCAACCACGTTTGAATACACTTGGCTTCGTTTTGAAGCCATTCTCTACCCAAACTGAAATTTCAAGTATGGTAGAAGGAGAGAAAAGTGTAATTGTTTCTAGCATTTGTTTGCTACATTTAAAAATATACTTTAATTATGATTTAGAACATTCAAACTTCTTTTCTTTTTCTGGTCAGTAAAAATGTCCTGTAAAGTAAAAAAAAAAATAAATAAATCCAGCCATGCTGCAGACTGTAGACACTGAGCAGATGACATGACCAAACTGCAACTGCAGGGCTATAACTGCTGTCTGCAGATGAGCTACACCACAATGGAAAGGTTTAATGGAGAGATAACACTGACTAATACCTTCCTCATCTAGTAAATCTCTACATCCAGTTAGCAAAATGTTCATCGTCTACTCCACAGGAAGATAAGTATGAATGTACTGCTACCAGTTCAGCTACAGCTCAGTTCAACTAACATGTGGTGCTGTGACAGTTTCCTAGCTAGGTTAACACTACCAGGGTATTCCCCTGATATTAATGGGAAATTAGCTGAAGGACAATGATATGCTGAGGTAACTACTGCATCAGGGTACCAAAGCCAGCTCAAAATACTTCTTTGTGACATAGAAGAGACACCTTAAAACACCTTCTCCATCTTTTGGACTCAAATTATTCAATAACCACACCTTTAAAAGAAAGGCTGGAGGGTACCAAATCAGGGAGAGTCAGTTTATCTGCTAAGTACTGTGAGAAAAGTGCTCACAGAAGGGTTTGCCCCTGGCTCTTTACATGATGAAGTCTCACTGTCCTGAATAGGAGTTCAGCAGCCAAGGTAATTCAGAAGTTGCACAATCTGTTAGAATGCTGCTCCTGTGCCAGGATTTAACTGACTGTGCAACGAGGAGACTGATTACTTCTTCACTTTCAGGATCTGCACAGCATTTCCTCTTTCACTGTAATTTTATAGTCAAAATAACACGTAGACAAGCTTGCTGACATATAGAAGCTGCCACAGCTGGACCAGATCCTGATCTGGGTTGTAAAACTGAGAAGAATTCCTTAAGCCAAGAAGTTTGTTCCAAAGCTCAAGATAAAACCAGAACTCAAGAGTCCAGCTCCCAGCTGTTGGTATAATGCTCACACACATGAGGTGGAGGTCTCCTTTTGGGACTGTTCCTTTTGCATATACATACATACAACTTATACCCCACCCACACTGCTTGTTCACTTTTCTTTCAGATGGCTAAACTGATATATTTTGATTAATTAGTATCAATGATTTTTTCTGACCCAAATTTTTAAAACTCAGACTTTACGATAAAAGTTAAGCAGTGAGGATACAATTAGCTAACTTACTTCTAACACTCCCCCTTCTTTGCATCCTATTGTTATACTATAGTTCCTCCTCCTTTCACCCTTCTCCCCCCATCTCATTGTTGCTTACTTCAGTCTCGCTGTTCTGCCTCTACAGTGACTCTGTATTTAATATATGACAGTACACTTTGAAAACACAAACACATGCAATTTAAGAAGAGTAGGGCTAACACTTCCTGAACTCTTTCACTTCCACTTTTCCTCCAGTAGTGTTTCTGAGCTCATTAGGGAACTACCGATGACTACTTCTGCATCACAGACTGCTACTAAAATGATGGCCATACATCTCAGCATCACAGCCCCATGTAGTTTTCACTGTACAGTTTCATTTTGACTCTGTAGTCTTTGGGGGCACATTATAAGCATACACGCATCAGGAGAACGTTTCCAGAGCAGCCATAGCTCAAGCTTCCAGACCAGGCAGAGACTAAGCCTGAACTGAATGATGGCCCCCCCGATCCAAGAATACTTATGCAATAAAGAAACTCATTCCTTTGAAGTAATTGCTTGGTCAGTACCACTGTTAGAAATAGCTGATTTTATATGGTTAACAGTGGTGATGCATATATTCATCTCCCACCTGTTAGCTACCCTCAATTAAAGCAAGGCATAAATGGCTTCAGCTCACAGAGGATTTGCAAGGATTTTCTGCTTTTAGCATGGCATAAAATTTCTAACATGGCCTGTGCTCACAGTAATAAATATTATCTATATACAGAATTGATATGTAAGGGAGTAGACGCTGGGCCTTTTCTGTGCCCTTGGCTAAGGCTACCCAGTAAGGTTACAGCAAAAGGATGAAGGATAAGTTCAACTCAGTCCTCTAAATTACACCTTGGCTTTTCACACAAGATCAACCTAAATTTTCTTCAGAGGTGCTAAATAGATCTGATTTGGGGATGGGGAATTGTAAAGGGGGAAGGCTGGGGTTTTGGTTTTTATTTTTTTTCCTTTGGAAACTCGGCACAAAAAAAACACCAAATCAATATATCACAGAGAAGTCCAATTTAAGTAATTTAATAAAGAGGAGAATCGTATTGGAAACTTCAGAACAAATGCCTTAAATCCACAGCTACAAATGTATCAAAACCTGAGCTATTGGAACCCTGTCAGATTGCAAGATACTTTGAAATCACCAACATCTCAAACATTACGTTTGAACAAGGTTACATCAACTTTTTCTTTAATCCAATATAAATTGTGCAACATTTTAGCCTCCAACTTTTTGGTCATGCCGATACCATACTTAAAAACCCAGGTCAAAGTTGAGTAAAGGACAATGAATGGAAAGGCTTCCTACAAGTCTTCATTTCCGAAGGTATTTAAGTTTGAGAAAGGTTTTGACTAAGTAGCTATTGTAGGGGTTCCCTTTCCACAACCAGCTGGTGTTTGACTGTGACTGCAACTGTTTCTACAGGCACTGTTACAAAAAGCACTTCAACCTACTAGGACTTACAAAACTTACATGGATTCAGCTGCTAGAAAGTATCTTGGGAACCAAAAAGGGGTGCTGAATGTTTAAGTGACTCTGCAAATTTCTTTTCCCAGTTTTAAAGTCTCAAAGATGAATAAATCTCATTAACATCATCCAACTTGCTCCAGATATCATCTTCCTCTGTTGAAGAGCCACGTGACAGTTTTCTCGAGCCATCACGCACTATAGCAGCAATTCACCTAGAAGATTCTAAATCCTTCAGTGCAAAATCCTGTCATTGCCAGACTGGCTTCTGAACGGCGGTGCCCACAATTTCCTTGTAAGAGTGACACATGACAGTAGTATCAGTTACATGCCTTCCTGAGACAGCCTCATTCTGTTTAGAGCACCAGTTAGGCTCTGCTCTCTACCTTGTCACTTTCCCTTTCAATCACATCTCTTAAACAGGACCAGGTTATTTACGTTGTTCCCAATGCTTGACCTGAATCAGCTAAGCTCACCTGAGCTCTGTAGTAAGTGCCAGGCTATGTCAATATTTGTGCTTTTACTAAGTAATATTTAACTCTGGCCATATAACTACAACATTGCCAATAGTGCCTATATAAATTCCATTAAGCACCACTCAGGTCCTATATCTAAGTAAAGCATATTGAAGAAGCTGTTCACTGTAAATGCAGACCTGCAACCACGCTGCTACAAAAAGAATGACAACTCACAAGCATAAACACCCCTAATACTGGAGAAACATGTCTAAGTAAGCCTGTATTTTCAGAAGTGATCCTAGTGCCTTTCAGCTCCCACTGCTCGCAGAAACAGAACTTATTTTTTGTGCTACTTTCTATCAAAGTTGTTTGGAAGAGGCCTTGGGTAAAGTCTGTTCCAAAGGAGCAGAAGCTGCTCACAGACTCAGGCAAGTACCTCATCCAGCTGGAGCCCAGTGCTTCTAGGATAAGTAAAACAGGTATATCACACAAGCTCTTAAAGATATAGAGAAGCTTATTTTTTTTTCTCTAAAGTTCCATGCAATTTTTCCCTTCCCCAAAAGCTAACCACAGAATCACCCATGCTCTGCTTCTTACAACTAAAAGATTTCAATGCCAACTCATGACTACCCCTAGAAAACTCAGCTTCACTTACCAGGGACACAGTTCTGCTTTAATGTTCACTTGAAAGGAGCTTACAGGGCTCCTCAATACTCTAAAAGCAAGAGAAACTTTCACCAATACCCTAAATATGTGATTTTTTGTTTTAAAGATGAAATGGGAGACCCTTAACGAGTAAGACTTGTATGCTAGACTTATAAACCAGAAATAATCCATTTACTCCCCCCTGACCTTTCTTGGCTAGACTAACTCAGTTTTCCTAAATCACCACAGAAACTTGCCAAGATTAAATATTTGTGTTTAATCATTCAGAAAGTGAAATATTCTGTACTGTAATGTAACACTCTTTACGGAAACCTCTAGTTGAGCAACAGTTCCACCAAAAAAAAATTGTGAAACGAAGCAAAAAGCTGCCCTGCACACCACGCTTTCACTCAATTGAAAAATAATAAGCTTCAGAACTAAGCACCAAATCAAGACCTCTCCTCTAGGAAATCAACATGCTCAGAGGCAGCGTGTTTTCAAACGCAGCCCCTTTGAAATTACTCCAGAATAGCAACAACCCTCTCTAGGAAAGTTATTCAATATTATCACCCCTCTGGCCAGCAACTTACGTTACACGCAGGCATCACGACGGAACAACGATAAAAATGTCAGGGCTAATTTTTACCGCCGCGTCCAACGTGTCGTATTTCACATCCAGGTAGAACCAAACCTCCTGGCTGCGGGAGCCCAAAGGCAAAGTCGCAATAAAAACCACGCACGCACAAAGCTGAAGGCTACCTGTGCAATTCCAGCTGACGCAGCTCACGCCGCACGGAAAACCCCCCACGTTTATGTGTGGGGTGCAGAGACCTCGGCCGGGTTTTTTCCCCTCCCCTCCCTCCTCTCCGAGCTCAGCAGCACGCTGCTGCCGTGCCTTGGTACCACGGCAGGTCAAAGCTCGGGCAGCTCTCCGCGCTCAGCAGCAGCGCAGCCCCGGCCCGGCCATCGCTGCGGTGCAGGGGCTGGCGGGAAGCCTCGGGGGAAAGTTTCCCTCTCCCTCTCCTTCTCCTCTCCCTCTCCTCTCCCTCTCCTCTCCTCTCCCTCTCCTCCCCTCTCCTCTCCCTCTCCTCCCCTCTCCTCTCCCTCTCCTCTCCCCCCCTCCCCTCTCCCTCTTCTCTCCTCTCCCTCTCCTCCTCTCCCTCCCCTCTCCTTCTCCTCTCCCTCTCGTCTCCTATC